>JXCR01123078.1:351733-437881 GCA_002079205.1 Phalaenopsis hybrid cultivar | reverse complement strand
GCAATATCGTTGCTATTTTGAGCTTCTGGTAGCAACTGATTGTTGGATGAATCTGATTGTGAGAGATTTAATTCGGACATATTTTCACTTGCACACTAACTGAAATCGAAGTTACAGAATTAGTATCAACAATTATGTTCTTTTTGTAAGAATTATGTTCTTCTTCAAGAATACCAAAATGACAATATGATAAACTCATGATGACACATTTCAAATATACATTAAATGGAAGCTCATCTTTAAAACAACAACAAACTAGTAATTAAAACAACCCAAAAAAAATAGTGGTTGGCACATAAAGACTCAAAACAGGTAGTCATTTCTCAATTTATGCACAACAGCTCATTTCCCATGCATAATGAACTAATCAGCCCATGAAACTATAGACAAAACATAACTCTTAACTCGAGAACAAGGCTTGAAGCCACCAATTCTAACAACATGAATATTTTGAGAATAAATTGCCACAAACAATCCCCTACTTTGCGCTCATAAAAATTAAATGTTTGAAATGAGTATTATTTGCAACTCATTTAAAACAACAACAAAGCTAGTAATTAAAACAGCCAAAAAAAAAATAGTGGTTGGCACATAAAGACTCAAAACAAGTAGTCATTTCTCAATTTATGCACAACAGCTCATTTCCCATGCATAATCAACTAATCAGCCCATGGAACTATGGACAAAAACATAACTCTTAACTCGAGAACAGGACTTGAAGCCACCAATTCTAACAACATGAATAATTTGAGAATAAATTGCCACAAACAGCTCATTTTTCATGTATACCCGAGATGTCATTTTAAATCAATAAAGCCTTCAACAGTAGAGGCAAAGCTATGCCACATCAAGTAGTCATTTCTCAACTTATGCCACATCACAACACAATAGCCGAGCATCAAGTAGCAACTTCTAAACTTATGCACAACAATTTCTAAATTCCCACAAAAATAAAAAACAGCTTTCATAAAAGAATGCAGCTTCCATGAAAGAATGACCATTATAATAATCTGTCTTTTTTCATTTTGCAGAAACATACTATTTACAAATCAGCCACCTTCCATTCTAGTTGAAACTTGAAAGTTATTAACTATGTACTCAGAGCATGAACAATGTTAAGAAGCAGCCGTCCAAGAATATCGTGCATCAAAACAAGAATACCAATCAATCGAACCAACACTACCGAGAAAGAGAAGTAGAGATCAGATTTTTTAAAGTTTTCAACAACCCTTATATCAGATCGCATCCATAAAAAACCAGATCTAAATTCAATATGCGAGATTTCACTGCCAAAACCCTAAAAGACTGGATTTCACTCAAAAAATCTAAGTAAACCTAAGAGAAATTTAAGAAAAGTTAAGGTAAGAGGTACCTCTGTAAGTAAACAAACAACCAAGCAAGAATATCGAGCAACCAAGCAAGAAAACCGAACAGTCGAGCCAACGCTGACTATCCGAGGAGAAATAGATGTAAATATTAGCAGAAGAAGAAGAAACCAGAGAGCCTTCCGCGATTTTGAGAGGATCAGAGGAGGAGACTTCCGCGATTTTGAGAGGAGGAGCGATTTTGAGACGAGGAGCTCGGGAG
Source organism: Phalaenopsis hybrid cultivar (assembly GCA_002079205.1). Classification (NCBI taxonomy): domain Eukaryota; kingdom Viridiplantae; phylum Streptophyta; class Magnoliopsida; order Asparagales; family Orchidaceae; genus Phalaenopsis; species Phalaenopsis hybrid cultivar. The sequence goes on along the minus strand of JXCR01123078.1, from coordinate 436,294 downwards.
CGAAAGACAACCGCACCCCAAAACTTTCGAGACGGGAATGGGAGCGGAGTTAGGGTTTTAAGTTTTTAACTAATATCCTATACGGCAATACATATATATTTAATTATTTATATAAGTTATAGTAAATTAGTAATATAATATTCTTAATATTTTTTTTATATATTATAATTAATAGGAACAATTTTTTAAAATATGATAATTTATTTTTTAAAAAAATTTAATTAATTATATTTTATAATATTTAATTTTATGAATATATATTATGTATATTAATATATATTTGTTTTCGAGCTAATTCGAGCCGAACACGAGCGAACAAACTTTTGTTCGTGTTCAGCTCGTTTACATTTCGAGCTTGAAAATTTGTTCGTGTTCGGCTCGTTAGGCTTAACGAACGAGCCGAACACGAGCTGCTTAACGAGCCGAACACGGGTTGTTCGCGAACAACGAGCCAAATTGACAGCCCTAGATATGGTATGAGCCTCCAATCACACCCTAATGCATTTAACAATTTGAGTACCACCTTCTTAAGGTCAAACTGGGTTATAGAGGCGATTCAAAGCCTTGACCTGAGGAATCTTATACAATGGTTACTAACCAATAGGTAGTGGTACGCAACACAAACACATATATAGATATATTAATTGAAGTTAGGAAATAAGTGGTACCCATGTAAATCTTCTTTTTTTTTCAAGTTCAAATTATTTATTTTATAATTTATATATCAACATTTTAACACAATGGTAAAAATCGGGTGTGTAGAAAAAATATTCATTTGATCTCATTTATACTTTATATAAATTTAAATCAAAATTAAAAAAAAAATCAAAAGGGACACAAAATGATAAAAAGGTGGAGAAAAAAAATAATGAAGTACAATGGCTCCAAAACTAGGGACATGCTCCATGTAATAGAGTGAAAGACAATTATATGCGTGCGATAATATCACAAAGGGGCGATATTAGCATTAGCATAAGGTTATTGTGATTGTATATAGTCCCCAATNGGTTAAATAAGAATCATCATAGTCCCCAACCTATTTAAGAAAATTCTCAAAGGAAAAATAATCTTAAAAAACTTGTAAAATTGCCCAAAACTTAGATTATCAAACATCTAAAACTAAAAAATTCTTATTTGATTTGTATCAAATGAGCAAGATATTTTATTTATTTATTTTTTAATTTTTTGTGTCATTTTTATGTTTTAATGTGATTTTTGAGATTGCTTATATGGTGCATATGTGATTAAGCATCTTGGGGAGCCAAAAAAACTCAAAAAAGGTTGAACTCGAACCCTAGACGTCAGTTTTGGGAGCCCTGAACTAGAGGACCAGGCGCCTCAGTACTAGTCCTGCGCGCCTAGGCCTCCAGAACCAAACAACCAGATGCCTAGGCACCAGTTATGGGTGCCTAGATGCCCATTTGAACGCTCTCATTTTCATCGTTTTGTGTCAAAGGATTTAATAATTGACTAATATGAGCCCAAAGAAGGAGAGGAGAGGATTGAAGACCAACGAGAGGGAGAAGGAGAATACACAAGAGCAGCCAGAGCATTTCAAAGTAGGAATTCAAAATAGTATTGTTAGTGTGATCGCGTGTTCTTCTAAGTGAAAACAAGTGTAAGTGTCATTCGTAAGATCATTCTAGCTTTGTTAAACTTTTAATTTGCAATGAAATTTATAAAGTGTTCAACTGTAATAAGTATGACTTAAACTTCTCTCTCTGTTGAATTGGATTCTATGTAATTGTTGAAGTATTTGCTAAGTGTTTGCATGTAATTTATTTATAAGTTGATAGTTTAGTCTTTTGCTTGTAATTTACTCTTAAATTGATCACTTAGATTGTTAAAATGTGTTGTTATCTTGTATTACATATGTAGGCTAGTGGAACAATTATGTTAACTCATACTACTCTAAAATAATAGGAATATTATTTTTAGGGCTGTGCAATCATATAGAATATTTGCAAATGCTGAGGTTTTTGTATGATTAAGGGACTAATTGTAATATGAAACCCCAATTTTTCTTATAATCCCCAAAATGGCTAAGAAAAACTATTGTTCCTGATTGTTAATATCATTAGAGTCGTATGGATGGAGCTGAATTGCTACTTAAAATTCAATGGAGGTTTTCTCAATTTGCTTAAGATCATAAAAGATAGTTAAAAGATTTCAACTCTTTCCAAAAAATTAGGATCGGTAACTTTTAAAATAATAAATTAAACGCTTTTGACTAGACTTTTAATTATTAGGCTAGAACATTTTTGGAATTAGAAGCCATAAGTTCTCGATGGGATCGATATGTAAACTTAGATTCACATATTACTTGATTGACTCATATGCTTACGTAAATATCTTGCGCTACAAAGCAATTTTAGTGTATCAAGTTTTTGACTCCATTTCTAGGGAATGACGTTCAATTTCCAATTTTATGAAGATTTTAGTTGAACTGTTTGAGTTTAGACATGAAAATAATTGGTTTTATGTTTTTTTTAGTATTTTATTTGTTATTTTAAGTGTCAGAAAATCCAAAAAAAAATTATTTCTATCTTTTGCTTTCTACATATCCTCTTATTTTACTTTTTTTAGTGAATTTTTCTTCTATATTATGTTTCCTGCTATTTTAGAGTCTCTCATTTGCTAGTTCAAAGATTTTATTTGTAGGATTGTACTAGTTAAACAAATGCTTTATTACCCTCAATTAGAGAGAATTGTAAAAAAAAAAAAAAAACTTAAAAATGTTAAAAAAAATTTAGAAGAAATGCCAAACCCACCTCAGGAGTAAGACCCCAGATCACTTAGGGGCCATTTGGTTTACTAAACACATGATCATATTATAGAATTTAGACCTAAATTATATATTTTCCTTAAAATGACAACCACTAAAAAGTTAATATTTGTAATACACATGTGTCGTGCACTCTAACTACATTCGTAGGATTGACTCTATCTGATGGTCATTGATAATTATTATTGGCCATTTCCTCAATAAGTGAATATGCCTCTTCAAATGACTTTAAATTGAGTGACACCCCAATTTTAGCATCCATTATAAACCTCAATGATCACATCAACTTATTATAAACTGTCCAAATTATAAGTTAATCTAGTAAGGTGTGATAAGGATATTTTTGAGAAGCTCATTAAATCTCTTTAAAGTTACATAAATTGATTTTCTATAGATTTGGGCAAAAGAGCTGATATTATTCTTAAGTTTTATCATTTTGGATAGTGGGAAGTATTTGTCCCAAAATTTTTGGGTTAAATCATTCCATGTGATAATTGTTCCTGGTGCTAAATATTTAAGCAACATTTTAGCCTATTCCTAAGGGAGAAGAGAAAAACCTTAGTCTAATGGCATCATTAGAAACTGGCTATGTGGGCGAGCCCTCAAACTGATTGTTTTTGCATCATATGGATGATAACTGGCTTTAGTTCAAACGAGGTGGCTTCTATGGAAGGGTTCTTGATACTCAAACGGATTTGTTTTATTGAAGGTTTCACATACTTCCCAAGGGGCTTTTTGGTTGAGTGAACTAGTGGTCTACTGTGATTCTTTCGTAGAGATTTAAGAAAATTTTGTGTTTGATATGAAAATTTATAAATACAATGTAAAGTTCTAATGAATTTGAAATTTATACCATAGTTCATTTTTACTTAATTTAGAATTTTATAGATTGATCGAATTTAAATTACATAGTTCATGTAAAATGTTATGGGCAATTCACCGCCACTCATCACCATGGCCACTGTCGTCGCCCACCATAATCGCTTCACCGTCGTCTGCTGTCGCAAACCACCACCTCTGCCCGCTACTGTCACCCGGTGCTCGTCGTCCTCCACCCGCCGCTCACTGCACTGCTCGTTGCACACAGTTTTTATTTTGTGCCAGCCTCCAACCGCTGCCAACCGCCAACCCACTGCCCATCACTGCCACCCGCAACCCACCACCACTCATTTCCGGACGTTGCATATTTTGTTAGCCTCCAACTATTGTTGGTCGTCCACAATAGCCAGTTGGTGGCTCGCCGCCTCCCTTGTTCCCCGTCACCGACCCATTCCCCCACCTGGCCTGCCCTTCGCCGGTCCACATCGCCCCCCTCCCCCACCGCCGTCCACTGCTACTCGCCACAACTGCTTTTGTTTACTGGCCGCCCTTTGTCACTGCTTACCGCCTGCTGTCACTGTCTTCCGCACTTTTCCCTTGTAAATACATTATTTTCAATTTACTTGAAACTAAATAAAATAATCTAAAGTCATAGACTTATTTTACAGTGAAAGAAACTACTAGAAAGTATTTCAAATGCATTATAATCATAGTAACCTGCAAACCTTTTACATTGCATTTCAATAGATTTATGGAAAATAATTGGATCTCTGTAATGCTTCTGCTGAATGTATGAATGATATAACCAACAAACCAAATGATCTATGTTCCATCACCTACAACCCAAACTGAAAGTACCATCCAAATTTTAACTAGAATAATAATAACTAAGGGGTAGGAAACCCACAATGGAGTAGTAAACAATCTAACTTTGTTGGTAATTGGAATAATGAGGGTAGTGGCAACCCAAGACTTACCTACCATCCTAAATTTACTTTTTATCTCCAATTTAGGGAAAAGAACAAATTATTGGGTTAAGTACTATTGAATGAGTAGAATTAAATCTAAATTCATGTTACAGGCATAAGGAAGATCGAAGTATAACTTGGGCGAATAGCTAACTCATTGAGCTAGAGAATCTAATGGACATTACCCAGCCTTACATAAATAAATTCAAGAGACTGGAATGTCGAGTACTGCAATAACATAAAACATATGAGTGGGAAGGTGTTTGAGAAGCCTAGAGTGTAAAATCCTTGATTAGAGAAGCCTAAGTTTGAGCTTGATGGATCTATAGAAAAGCTTGCCCTATACATAGAAAGAAAAGTTTGACCATCTTAGATAGAATAGAAGAGACCACCACCACATTTTCCTCTTAGGTTGATTAAATAAAAATTTGATCATGGAGAAAAAAGTATGACCTTTTCAAAATGAATAAATTACCTTTCAGGAGACTATTCTCAATAATTTATAGCCTGTGCAATTGAAATATATATGGTTGTGACATTCTTATCCAAACGAGCAAAGCATATAGTTCATATGAATATTTACCACCATTGTAATGAAACCTAGAAGCAATTTGAAGACATTAAAAGAAGCACCTATCCTAGTATAAATAATGTTGTCTTAGTGATTTTCAAACTATACAAAACTATATCAATCCATACTAAGATAATTATAGAACATAAAGCATTTAGCAACAACTTAAAAAATCTGGAAAATTAAATTTGGACCCAAAAAACAGAAGACTTTATAAGAGCATTAAAATGTTTCTAATAATTAGAGAGAGTTGCCCAAAAATGTAAATTACTACTATAAATGATAAAACTAACATTAGTCTATCCAATGACATTTTTGATGACTTCAATCAAACTCATTTATAATCTTGATCAAATCTTGCAACACAATATTTTTTTATTACAGTTACCTCAGGGAAATACTGGAGGGCCTCTTTCCCACTATGGTTGGTCCAAGACAGTTGCCCTGATTCATCTGGAGGGCCTCTTTCCCACTATGGTTGGTCCAAGACAGTTGCCCTGATTCATCTTCTAGACGCAACATTTTCTTAATCACCTATTGATGCTGCACCTCTATCTTTCACTAAAGTTGCATCATCATTCTTAATAGTGGGCGCCTAAATTTTACTTATCATCAGAATAGTTTAGCTAAGAAGCTGAACATTTTCTTTTTAGGGACTCCACATGGCACCTTACGGAGAAAGGTGGCATAATTTCTGCAGCATTCCTTTTTCTAATTTTCTCTTGCTTCTACTTATCTGAGATCCTTAAATGATGGATGCCGATAACTTCAACTTGTTATCGAGTCCATCATCGGTTAAATTTTTGTAATATGCTAGGAATATGGCCAAATCCTTTAATCATTTTTTTCAATTAATTGTATTAGGGGCTTCCAGTAATATATCGTCATGTGTGTTATATCGACCCCACCTAAAAAATATTAAAGTGGAACCGCGGACTCCGCAATAACCTAGAAATAATCCCGGAATAACATCTGCGTTGGGTTTCTCTTCAATAACCCATAAATAACACCGCGGAGGTTATTTCTGTTTTATTTTGGGGTTATTGAATTGGAATATACGGTTTGTCTTCAATAACCCAGAAATAACCTCCGCGGTGTCATTTCAGGGTCATTGAAGTGAAACCGCGGAGATTATTTATGTGTTATTGAAGTTGAATATATGAGTTCTTCATCAATAACTCAGAAATAATATCCGCGGTTCCACTTCAATGACCTCGAAATAACCTCTGCAATGTAGAACATGTGACGACATTATTGGAGTCCGCACGTAGAGCTACGTTAGGAGTCCGGACATAAAATTTTCCCATATTTAGTGGGAAAAATGATAGAATGATTGTCAAATATTTTGAGAGAGCGTCGATTGTTTATTTAAGTGATTAAAAATGCTCTCAATGCCAAGCTTTGTAGGGAAAAAGAAATCAAAAGCTTTGAGATATCATTACAAGCGAGTTTTTTTAGCTTTTGTGTATAAGATTGGGATGTTTTCTATTAACTGTTAATTTTTCAATGATTCTATTAACTGTTATTTTTTATCTGTACTTTCACCATGTTATCGTCTTTTAGGACTGTTGGAATTAAAGTTCTCTCTCGGCGTGATCGTCTTCTTTTGATTTTTTCATACATTTTTGTTTTCATGCCTATTCATTTTGAGTTAGTTGCTTGTACATTTTATGTCATTTCACGAAATTCTGTTTTTTTCCTTACTATAATATTTCAGGCTCAAAGTTGCGTCCTCTACAATGATATTTTAGGCTCAAAGGTACGTTGGTTCCATGGGTGCACATATGGGTTCTCTGTCTCTCTTGGGTTGGGTTGCGCCAGTTGCTACTTTTTGAAAAGATGACTGTAGAACAATTGTGTATTATTAGTTTTCTTTCAAAGAGGCAAATATTATAGTTTTTTTTTTCTAAAAATAACAAAAAAATAGTAATAAAATGGTGTATGATAGCGATATGAAAACTCCCTTAATTTGATGCCCAACTTGATTAAGTTTGGTTCAAGCAGGCATACATCATTTGCTAAGTTTTGGTGCGGATATTTTAGCCCCAACACACCCGTGCCCAAGTTATGGCGTGCCCGCACCTTCCTTAGGTTCAGCGCACCCATGACGAACCTGCATTGGGTGCGCACAGGCAGACAGAGAGAACGGTGCACCCATTCCCAAGTACCGGTGAACCCACAACTGCCATAGGTCTAGCGCACCCGCGCAGAACCTCTGCTAGGTTTGCACTGAAAAACAAAGTGCACTGCGCACCTGTGCTGGATGTCAGGAGCACCCACAATCGATGTCGGGCGCACCTACGCCCGACCGCATGTAGTGGGCGCGCCCGCACTGCAAACTTAGTGCACCCGCGCTGTGGCGTGATCTGCTCTGATTTGAGCTAGCCCCCACAACCAAATTTGCAGACCATTCTGAACATTCATTGGTCTAGGATGCTTCACATAGTGGTCATCTGCTTGTCCAAAGCTATGCAAGCATAGCACTTGAGACAAATCACCCCTTTCAAGGGGGAAAGGTAATTTTTGGCCTTAAAGCCAAATAAAAGAGCTGAATTCATTTTCAACAAGGAGAGAGATCATTGGATCTATTTTTGAAGAAAGGGACTTGGTTCTTGGAGAGTCCTTCAAGAAGAAGAGAATGAGATTCAAAGGTTTCCTCCCCATTTCTTTTTATTTTCTTCTTCTTTTCCTATAGATTTCCTAATTTCTATTCCTCGACTTCTCTACTCCCATTTCATCAATCTTGAGAGGTGAGTGAGTGAAGGAGTTTCCTTGTAGGATCATAATCTCCTTGAACAAAAGGAGAGCTTCATCATCACTTAGAGTAGAAGGAGCTTGGAGCAAGCCCAGAGAATGCTTCTCCAACCAGCATGGAGGTGAGAATTTCTTAATCGCTCATTCTTCCCTTCTAGCGAGCCCTCTTAGGTTTAGTGCTAGACATACAAGGATTATGTTTTGTATTAGAAGAAGCCCCATAGGTTAGGTTGCTTTTTTTCTTGTGATCCCCAACAAATCCAAGAGCAAAGTCTTCTAACCTTAGCTTGAAGATCCTATATAGCCGATATTGTAACAATCCCACGGTTGTTTTGGTGGATTCACCTATTTAATCGAAGAAATGAAGTTCATATAACTTAGAGAATGAAGAAGCTCATTAAATCATTCCTTAGATAATGAAAACCCTGATATGGAAAAGCCATCATTTCATGAAGATTTTCCTACGAGTGAGCGATTTTTGTGGCTTAGCCAAGCAATCGAAGGTAAGCCCCTTATCGCTTAGTACATAAAAGATGTTTGAACACACCTCTCCATCACCTACCCTAGGCTCCCGTGAGATCGATAGGATGAGTTTTATTCATTATTTGATATCATCGGTTCTCATCTTTGCACGTGATTGCATCCATGTTGCGTACATTGCATGAATTTCCAAAATATGCATCAAAATAACACTTTTGGCATGTCTTGTTGATCAGCCACCTACATCGGCTTCATATACTAACTTATGTAGACCGGATCAAATGACCATCACTAGCCTGATTGATCAATCCACCATCCTCCTTTAATCCAATCAATCTACTGCTACTGGCTTGATCGATTGATTAGCCACCATCAATTCAATTGATTGGATCGATAGATTGATCTATCAATCATCCTCTATCGATATGATCGATTGGCCACCACTAGCCTAATTGATCAATCGACCACCCTCCATCCATCCAATAAATCTGCCTCTACCGTCCTATCATTTAATCAATCTTTAATCAATAACCCTCCTTTGACCTGATTGATCGATCGACCATCCTCTATCAACCTGATCAATCAACCACTACTAGCATGATCGATCAATCAAACACCCCCCATCGACTTAATTGATCGGCTTCCACTCACTTGTCGGTCGACCCTCCTCAATTGATCAACTATCTTTCATCGACCCAGTCAATCGACTGTCACCGACCTAATCGATTTATCAACCATCTTTTCTTGACCTGATGGATTGGTTGCCATCAGCTCGATTGATCAATCGACTACATTCTGTTGATTTGATTGATCGGCTGCCTCGTGCCCAATCTATTAATCTACTCTCTTTCGTCCACCCAATTGATCGGCCCCTTCAAGCCAATCAATTGATAAACCCTTTTTTTTTTAATCGGTTGCCCAGGCTCGCTTAACCAATCTCACTTAGTTGTCTTATTGTTGCTTTTGTTTGAGTTATCTGCACTAGCACATCCATCTTTACACTTGCACTTCTTTTCCCCCACATGTTTTCCCACATAGCATCTTGTATGTTTGTGTATTGCATGCTCGAGGTCTACACATGAGCTTGTGTTCTCACACACTCATTAAGTACTCACCTATCCTATGAGTGGGAGGTTAGCATTCAATTGTACTCGATGTATAATTCTCATTATCGAGAACTACGTTACTTCACTTTCTATGGCACAACATAGAAGCGACATAGGTATGTCGCACTGTGTCACAACATAAGTCACACAATTCACCCTTTGAACCTCTCTAGTGTGCATTTTCGATACACATGTATGTTTCACATCATGTCACTTGGCATAGGTCACACTTCATTGCCTCTGAGCCCGCCTAGCGCACAATGTATTTCCACTCTGGTACATGACTCTCACCCAGCCCGAGTCATGCTCCTCAGCTTGTGAACCCATTTGGTGCACGAGTCATACTAACCATCGTCCAATGCAACACCCAGCATTGTTGTGAGCATGTTTTTTTGAATGGATCATGTGTTTTCCTGCTTGGATGACACATTGCATATTTATGTTATTGTCATCGGTTTTCATGCTTGGTCACTATTGAGGAAAGATGTAATCACCTTGTGGTGTCTTATACCCTAGGTAGCCAAGCACAACATCATTTGTGTTATCTCTTTCATTCCCATATTTGCACTGTTAATGTATTCATCATTAGTATATGCCACCATATACTTAAGATGAATATTTGCTATCTCATGGTTACTCATACTTTGATGGAGCAATCACATTACGCTAGATCACTTTGCACTTGCAAGTACATTCCCCGATTATCATGAAGATAAATCAGGATCGTTAGTTGAGTAACTCATTCATGATGCATTAATGAGCATTGCTTGAGAGGATGTTTCAACGAGAAATGACAGTTTTTGCTTTGTGATTAGCACACGTATATTATGCTAAGGTTCTAAGGGATCTAATAAGCACCACTTAGGCTTTTCTTTTCCTTGACCTATTTTAAAAAATAGAAAAGATTATCTTTTTATCCGTCGAATGCATCATATTTCAAAATCTATTTTGATAGCTTAGATCATACATAAGATCAATCTTTTAAAGCTATTGTTCATACAAAGTCTTACATGTAGTGACACATCTTAGAATCTTTGGATTTATAAGATGGAATCAGAGTGAGAGACCTGATACACCCAAAATATATAGTGTTTTTATACACATTTTTATGCTATTTTTGAGATATTGGGCTTTAATGAAAGATATTTGTGTATTTTTCTTTCAGGTACAATAAAATGAATGAAAAATGCTAAAAAGAGTAAAAAATGGTCAAATTTGGGGAAAAAATGAAGAAAGATGCAAATATGAACTAGGGCACCTAAGTGACCGGCTACTTTATATATGCTTAAGAAAATACAAGATAAATATGGACGTGATAAATATTCAATAATTGTAAAGTCACACTTATCAATGTAAGTATACGTATCGCTCAAGTAATATAGGGCTCTAATGGAGTCCTAGATATTGATCCCACAGGGAGTGATTTAGAATTGCGAACTAAGATTTTAGAAAAGTAATACTTTAATCACAACAACGAAGTTCAATTTGCTTATCTGTCACTAATAGGCAATTGAAATAAATAGATATTTTAATAATTATTAAATAACTAATGATACTAAGGAGGGTTTAATTGTGATATTTAATACATAAGAAAGCATCATTCTCCTTGTCAAAAAATTATAATTAATGGATAAAGTGAAATAGTTCAATTTATATTATGCCAAATAGGAGCATACCTATTCTTTACCCTTTGATCCAGGCATAAAGAATATTGACTAATCCTACGCTTGTTTATTGAATCTGCGGCTAGGCTAGGAGGATACCGGCTCTCACTTCGGAGCTCCCACGTTCCGCTCACCTGAGGGCTAACATCTACACTTCAACACCCAAACGATAGGACCGAACTGGGGATTTTAGTCTGTCACTCTAAAATCTCCAATTCTACGCCCGATAATATTATTTTCCTATTTATTTGTACCCAACTTCAGTCACTCTAAAATCTCCAATTCTACGCCCGATAATATTATTTCCTTATTTATTTTCACCCAACTTCCAATGCAATCTCCAATTCTACGCCCGATAATATTATTTTCCTATTTATTTGCACCCAACTTCCAAGGTTTTTGACCTCCCTAAATCTTGGATGTAATCTTCACTTTAGTTGTAAAACTCAACATATTTTAATAAATCAATTGGTCAGATTGAAAGTAAATTAAGATCAAAGTGAAAAGATTATCACAATTTCTTAGACATTTTCATGGCTTCACCAATTCAAATCACCATTTCACAAGTGAGAAGGAGAAAAATAAAACTCGGAATTCATATATAAAATCATAGTCATACAAACTACAAAAAGTAAATAACTTATCTCTAATTTCTCCCCAAGAACACTCCTTGAAGTTCCTCTAAATCTCTTCCTTTCTTTACAACACGCAGAATTCCTCTTCGAAGTAGCAAGGAGGAAGAAATCTCTCACTTTCCCTCTACTCTTACAATCTCTCCAAGAATTCCTCATAATTTTTACACACTATTGGAACCTTTCTAACATCCAGGGCCTCTAGGCTCTTTCAATTTTTGGCCAAAATCTTCTTTTAAAGTTGTGGATGAGTTTTCTCAAGAGTTTCCTAAGCATCTCTTCAAAATTTGGCCTTATCTAAAGCTTTAGTAGGCATAATCGTCGAGCTCGCCGTCGGCGGCCTCGAGGGCACCGTCGGCGGACTTCTGGAGAATTTTATCTTGTATCCTTCGGAAAAACTTGCCGTCTACGGGGTCGAGAGCGTCGTCGGCGGCCTAGTTCAAATCTCCACATTTTGGCCCTTTTCACTCCAAATTCGCTCCTTTTTGCATCTTTTTGCTCCAATGACCCTAATTCATCATTCGTACTACAAAACATTAAAAATACCTTTCTTTAAAGTGCATATCATTAAAAATAGTATAAAATAGATATGAAAATCTCAACATATTTTCCTTTGGTCACTAAGCGCCAGGTACCCCGCGCTTAATTACCAGAAGTAATTATGAGATAGATTATTTAATTTGAACAGATTTTTGAAGAGGTATTTAAAGCAACCTTTGGTAAAAATGTGAGAAATAGCTCATGGACTCGAAAAGTCATTCAATTGATTTTTGAGGAGGCAACTTCTAAAAGATTCATTGAATAGAGAATCCTTTTAGAAGAGACAACAAGGCATCCTTTGGATTTTTATAAGAAAAGACTTAGATTCTCTAAGAGAGGAGGCAAGCCACCCATCAAATTTACAACCATCATCCATCTAAGTCGCTGACGCCATCGGCCATCACCACCGCCGCTGACCACTTTTCTTTTTATTTTGAGTGTTTAGTTTGTATTGTGAGTGAAGGAAGAGAATTCAAAGGAAATTCAAGATATTTGGTGGAGAGGATTTGAGATAAGAGTTTATCTTTGTGACTACACTTGGTTTTAATTTAGATTTCTTATTTGTGTGCATGATTTCTACTTTTAAACTCATGTGTGGTTGTGTTTTCTCCATGGATTCTGAGTAGTTGTCTTTGTTTTTTTCTTAAAATGATAAGTGATTAAGTGTTAAAAGAAAGTTGTGTGAACTATTAGGTTTCATTGTGGAAGAAGTTGTGATGATTTGAAACCTTGCACTTCATTTACTTCTTGATTTGACCAAATAAGATGTTAATATCTGTTCTGAGAACATGCAAGATCTGAGATGGTATTGTCGAAGTCAAAAAATGGTTAGAATCACATATTGATTTCATGGATGAGAATGTAGTTCATGGGGTTGAGTGAAAATAAATAGGGAAATAAATTTTTTAAGGGTTTAGAATTAGAGGACTTTAGAATGACAGGCTAAAGCCCCCAATTTGATTTATAGTTTTAGGTTTTGATATGAGATGTTAGCCCCCAGGTAGAGGGAGAAGAGTGAACTCTAGAGTGAGAGCTAGTATCTTCCCTGCCTAGCCGGTCTTCAAGACTATTCAAACTATAGGNTTTGATACGAGATGTTAGCCCCCATGTGGAGGGAAAAGAGGAAACTCTAGAGTGAGAGCTACTATCTTCCCTTCCTAGTCAGTCTTCAAGATTATTCAAACTATAGATTAACCAATGGTCTTTATAACATCTCTAGTAAGGGTAAAGAATATTATTGCTCATATTTGGTACAATACATTTAGCATACTTCCACGACTAAATTTCTAAGTTTATCACTGATTCATGATAAGGAAAAAGATATTTTACTTATATTGCCTTCATCTTGCAATTATTTTAATTAAGTTAATTAGTTGCTTATTTTATTTTCAATTATCAAAAATAAACAAAAAAGAATCAAAATTTTATTCCTATTATATCATCTTAAGTTTAAGTAAGAATATATATTGGTAATTATTTTGCTATCTAAAACTAATCCTTCCTATGGGTTTGATATTCAGGACTTAATCAGAAAGTTCTATATTACTTGATAATGATACATAAACATGTNTAGCCAATGTTCTTTATAGCATCTCTAATAAGGGTAAAGAATATTATTGCTCCTATTTGACACAACACAATTAGCATACTTTAACAACAGAATTTCTCTACTTATTACTGATTCATGATAAGCAAAAAGATATTTTATTTATATCACATCAATCTTGCAAGTACTTAGTTATATGAATTAGTTGCTTACTTTATTTTCATAAACCAAAAATTTACAAGAAGAATTGAATTTGCATTCCTATTTTAGCATCTTAAGTTTAAGTAAGAATATTTTGCTAAGTAGATTTTTGTCATATAAAATTTCTAAATTCCTAAAAATCATATAGCAATTTTTTATGTGGAATCGATATTCGGGCTTCATAAAAAAGTCCTATATTACTTAATAATGATACGTATACTTACATAATTTCCCATATTTAAATATTATAAATATATTTTTATTCGTTTCATAATGGAAAACTTACCTAGCTTTTGCTTTGGATCAAGTTTTTAGCTTTATTGTAAATTAAAAATAATCATTAAGGAAATTAAGCTATAATAGTATACATCGCTTTTTTACTTCTATATAGTAAGTTGGGATCAAGTTTTTGGTGCCATTGATGGGGAAAATATGGAAAATACAAAAAAATATAGAAAATAACAAAAATTTTCAAAAGAATTTTTTTGAAAACAAAATTTCTATTTTTACAAAGTCTTATTCAAACTTTAAGATTTATTTTAGGAATATTGTAATGTCGTTTTTATATAAAGTTCTTGTTTGTGTGTTTTTATTTTTATTTTTATTTTTATTTATTTTATTTTATGTGTTCTATAGTAATATATGTGTAGCTCAGGTTCCACAAGGCCTGTGCCTTTTGACTCTGACTTAGATAGAACTATTAGAAAAAATAAAAATAAGAAAGTGTGCACACCACACTATACCAGATTGGTTAATAAATCTATTTTTTTATAGTCGATTAGCTGGATTTCTTAGATCTATTATCGATGTCGCTGCTAGTGGTTCATTGATGTCAAAATCATTTTATGATGCTTATACTTTAATTAAAGAAATGGCTACAAATAATTTTCAATGGCCTTATAAATGGGTAAATCTTAAGAAAGTAGCTAATATTCATAAAACTGATGCTTTTGCCAGCTAGCAAATCAAGTTGCAGCAATTTCAAGGACATTAGACCAATTTGGAATGGATTTTTCTCAACCAATTCCTATGATTGAAGAGAATTCATTAGGCCAAATGGTAGATTCTCAAGTATCATTAGAGACTTTGAATGTCATAAACAATAAATAAAATAACCCATATTCAAACAATTATAACCCAGATTGGAAGAACTATCCTAACTTTAATTGGAACAATACTTCGGGTGGAAATAATCAACAATAGGGGAACAATCAAGTAAAATCATTTGGAAACTGGAACAACCAAGGGAACAGTAATTATTGACCTACTTATCCTCTAGGTTTTAGCAATAATCCACAATTTAAAGAGAAGAAGTTGTCTATAGAAGAAGTGGTGTTATAAATGGGAAAGTAGTTACAAAGTCAAGGAGCTACATTTAAAAATATTAATAATTTATTGGGACAAATAGCTAATTCATTAAGTAACAGATCCCACGAAACACTTCCTAATAATACAAAAATAAATCCTAAAGAACAGAATAAAGAGAAAGTAAAAATTGTTCAGCTCAGAAGTGGAAGAGAATTGGAAGGTAGAGATCAAAAAGAAATTGAAGTAGAGAGAGAAGGGATTGAAGAGCCAAAAGAGGAAGCTCCAAAAGGTTTAGGGGGACCTATTTCTCCACTTAAAGTTGATTTAGAAAAACAAACACCACCATTTTCTCAGAGGCTTCGACAAAAAAGGTTAGATAAGAAATTTTCAAAATTTATGGAAGTTTTTAAGAAGCATATAATTAATATTCCATTTGCTGAAGCTCTAGAACAAATGCCAAGCTATGTAAGGTTTATGAAGGATATTCTTAACAGGAAAATGAAGTTTGAAGATAATGAAATAGCTTAACAAATGCCAAGCTCAGTTGCACTTAGTGAGGAGTGCGGTACTATAATTTAGAAAAGCTTTCTGAAAAGCTTAAGGATCATAGTAGCTTTACAATTTCATGTGCAATTGAAGACAAGTTTTATGGAAATTCTTTATGTGATTTAGGAGCAAGAATCAACCTTATGCCATTATCAATATTTAAAAGATTGAGATTAGGAGAAATAACTCCTACTAATGTAACTCTGTAGTTAGCAGATCGATCAATAACCTAACCTAAAAAAGTTATAGAAGGTGTCTTAGTGAAAGTGGATCAATTTATCTTTTCTATTGATTTTATTATGCTCGATATGGAGGAAGATAAGGAGATACCTATCATTTTGGGGAGACCTTTCCTAGCCACAAGAAGAACAATGATAGATGTGCAAAAAGAAGAATTAAATATGTGCGTCAATGATTAAACAGTTACATTTAGTATTTATAAATATAGGAAATAGCCTGTAAAAGGTAATTATGATGAATGTTATAGAATGGATGTTATAAGATACTTAAGTGAATATAATTTCAAAACAACATAAGAAGAGAAATCCAAATTTAAAGAGTTGGAACATCAACAAGAAGACGAATTAGATCAATATGAAAATTTATATAAGGAAGATTCAAGTTATGTTCGAGAAAGTTTTGAATTTTTTGACACAAAAGAAAAAGATACAACTTTTTATCCATCAATTGAAACACCTACTAAGCTTGAGTTGAAGTTGCTTCTTGAACATTTGAAATATGTATTCTTAGGTGACTCTTCTACATTAACTATTTTAATTTCCTCAAATTTAAATATAGAAGAAGAAGAGAGTTTGATGAACGCTTTAGAGAGTTATAAGAAAGCCTTTGGATGGACAATTACTGATATAAAAGGAATCAGTCCTTTAATTTGTATGCATAGAATTCATATGGAAAAGAACTACAAGTCTAGGGATGACCCTCAAAGGAGATTGAATCCTATTATGAAAGAAGTTGTTAAGAAAGAAATTCTAAAGTTATTAGATGCTGGAATTATCTACCATATTTCAAGTAGTGCATGTGTTAGTCCAATTCACTGCGTTCCTAAGAAAGGAGGAGTGATTGTGACTTTGAATGAACATAACGAGTTAATATTAAGAAGACAAGTCATAGAATGGTGAATATTCATTGATCATAGAAAATTAAATCTCACCACTAGGAAATATCATTTTTCACTACCCTTTCTAGATCAAATGTTGGATAGACTATCTGGGAATAAATACTTTTGTTTTTTTTTTATGGATATATTAGTTATCACCAAATAAAAATAGCTCCTAAGGATTAAGAGAAAGCAACATTTACCAATCCTTATGGTACATTTGCTCTTAGAAGGATTCCCTTTGATTTATGTAATACACTTGCTATATTTCAAAGATGCATGATGATAATTTTTTGTGATTTACTTGAGAAAGGGATTGAAGTTTTTATGGATGATTTTTCAGTGTTTGGAACTTCTTTTGAAACATGTTTAGAATATCTATCAAAATTTCTTAAGTGCTGTAAAGAAACAAATTTAGTCCTTAACTGGGAAAAATACCAATTTATGGTAGCAGGAGGAATAGTTTTGGGACATCAAATTTCAAAAAATTGTATGAAAGTAGACTATGCAAAAAATTCAAGTGATCACTAATTTACCTCACCCAACAAGTGTGAAAGAAATTAGGAGTTCTTAGGACATGTTAGATTCTACAGGCGTTATATTAAAGGCTTTTAAAAAATTATTAAGCCCATATGCCATTTACATGAAAAGGATGTAATTTTTAATTTTGATAAAGAGTGCCTAAAAGCTTTTAAATTATTAAAAGAAAAATTAGTCATTGCACCAAATATTGTTTCACCAAATTGGGAAAAAACTTTTGAATTGATGTGTGATGTTAGTGATTATGTTATTAGAGTTGTTTTAGGACAAAAGCATGATAAGATTTTCAAGGTTATCTACTATGCTAGTATAACTCTTAATGAAGCTCAAATTATTTATACCACAACTGAGAAAGAGCTATTAGCATTAGTATATACTTTTGATAAATTTAGATCATACTTAATTGGAACTAAATGTATACTACATATAGATCATTCTGCTATCAAGTATTTAATGAAAAAGAAGGATGCAAAACCAAGATTGATAAGATGGGCTCTTCTTTTGCAAGAATTTGACTTTGAAATAGTAGATATGAAGGGAGCTGAGAATTAAATTGTTGATCATCTGTCTAGGCTTGAATTGGAAAAACCACTCAATTTTGAAAAAGATATTAATGAACATTTTCCATATGAGGAATTGTTCAATGCTAATGAGTGGTGTATTCCATGGTATACCGACATTGTGAACTTAATTTTTCGTGATATTATACCCCATGGAATGACATACCAACAGAAGAGGAAATTTATATTTGAAGCTAAGACTTATTTTTTGGATGACCCATTTTTATATAAGAAAGGAAAGGATCTTATTACTCAAAGATGTGTTCCTTTATAAGAAGCTTATGAAATTATCCAAAAATGTCATAATTCTAATTTTGGGAGACATTTTGGTGTTGATAAAAAAACATACAAAATTTTACAATCTGAATTTTATTGGCCTACAATCTTTAGAGACGTTGACACTTATATCAAAACTTGTGATCGATGTCAACGAGTAGGTAATATTTCTAGGACGAATGAGATGCCCCTCAATTATGGGTTAGAAGTTGAGATATTTGATGTTTTGGGATTAGATTTCATGGGACCATTTATACCATCTTTCAGAAATTTGTATATATTATTAATAGTAGACTATATATCTAAATGGATAAAAGCTGTTGATTTACCTTGATGTGATGCTTAAAGTGTTGCAAAGTTTTAAGAATGAACATATTTTGTAGATTTGGTATGCCGAGAGTAATCATAACTGATGGGGGAAGTCATTTTAGAAATGCAATAATGGAGAAGTTATTAAAGAGATATCATATTAACCATAGAATTATTACTGCTTATCATCCTCAGACAAGTGGTTGGCTAATTATACAATTGTAAAATTAAAAGAATATTGAAAAAATCTGTAAATCCAACCAAAATGGATTGGTCAGCTAAACTTAAATATGTTTTTTGGGCTTATAGGACTGCATATAGAACTCCAATAGGAATGCCCACATACTGGCTAATATTTGGGAAAGCATGTCACTTACCAGTTGAACTTGAGCATAAAACATATTGGACTATTAAGGAATTTATTACAATTTGAAAGATGTTGGTGAGAAAAGGTTATTACAATTAAATGAGCTTGAAGAGATAAGGAATGAATCTTATGAAAGTGCTAAGATTTACAAAGAAAAGATGAAAATGTGGCATGATCGGAGGATTCCTACAAAAAAGTTTATGTCAGGGCAACAAGTTTTGCTTTATAATTAAGGTTAAGATTATTTTCAGGCTAACTTAAGTCCAGGTTGATGGGCCCATTATTGTGATTAAAGTTTATCCCTATGGAGCTGTGGATATTAAAGATCCTAAAAATGATAAAGTATTCAAAGTGAATGGTCACAGGTTGAAATCGTACTTTTTAGGTGACCAACTTAAATTAAATGATTTTCTGATGTTCGGTGATGCACCAAAAATACATGCAAATTTAAACCTATCCTAAGAGTGGGAGGTTAGCATTTAAGTGTACTCGATGTATAATTCTCTCTAACGAGAACTACATTACTTCACTTTCTATGGCACCACATAGAAGCGACATAGGTATGTCGCACTGTGTCACAACATAAGTCACACAATTCACCCTCTGAACCTCTCTAGTGCGCATTGTCTGTACGCATGTATGTTTCACATCATGTCACTTGACACAGGTCACACATCCTTGCCTCTGAGCCAGCCTAGCGCACAATGTATTTCCACTCGGGTACATGACTCTCACCCAGCCCGGGTCATGCTCCTCAGCTTACGAACCCATTTGGTGCACCAGTCATACTAACCATCATCTAATGCAACACCCAACATTGTTGTGAGCATGTTTTTTTGAATGGATCATGTGTTTTCCTGCTTGCATGACACATTACATATTTATGTTATTGTCATCAGTTTTCATGCTTGGTCACTATTGAGGAAAGGTGTAATCACCTTGTGGTGTCTTATACCCTTGGTAGCCAAGCACAACATCATTTGTGTTATGTCTTTAATTTCCATATTTGCACTATTAATGTATTGATCATTAGTATATGCCACCATATACTTAAGATGAATATTTGCTATCTCATGGTTACTCATACTTTGATGGAGCGATCACATTACACAAGATCACTTTGCACTTGCAAGTACATTCCCCGATTGTCATGAAGATAAATCAGGATCGTTAGTTGAGTAACTCATTGCTAGTCATGATGCATTAATGAACATTGGTTGGGAGGATGTTTCAACAAGAAATGTCAGTTTTTGCTTCGTGATTAACACACGTATGTTATGCTAAGGTTCTAAGGGATCTAATAAGCACCACTTAGGCTTTTCTTTTCTTATGACCTATTTTAAAAATTAGAAAAGATTATCTTTTTATCATTCGTATGCATCATATTTCAAAATTTTTTTTGATAGCTTAGATCATACATAAGATCAATCTTTTAAAGCTTTTGTTCATACATAGTCTTACATGTAGTGACACATCTTAGAATCTTTAGATTTATAAGATGGAATCAAGCTGAGAGACCTAATACACCCAAAATATATAGTGTTTTTATACACATTTTTATGCCTATTTTTTAGATATTAGGCTTTAACGAAAGATATTTGTGTATTTTTCTTTCAAGTACAATCAAATGAATGAAAAATGTTAAAAGGAGTAAAAAATTGTCAAATTTGGAGCAAAAATGAAGAAAGATGTAAAGATGAACCAGGGCACCTAAGCGCCAAGTGCCCCATGCTTAATCGCCAAAAGTAGTTATGAGATGGATTATTTAATTTGAACAGATTTTTGAAGAGGTATTTGAAGAAACCTTTGGTAAAAACGTGGGAAATAGCATATGGACACATAAATTCATTCAATTTACTTTTGAGGATGCAACTTCTAGAAGATTCACTGAATAGAGACTCCTTTCAGAAGAGGCAACAAGAAATCCTTTAGATTTTTATAAGAAAAGACTTAGATTTTCTAAGAGAAGAGGTAAGCCACCCATCAAATTTACAACCATCATCCATCTAAGTCACTGACGCCGCCGCCCATCGCTGCCGCCGCTGACCACTTTTATTTTTATTTTGAGTGTTTAGTTTGTATTGTGTGTGAAGGAAGAGAATTCAAAGGAAATTCAAGATATTTGGTGGAGAGGATTTGAGATAAGTGCTTATCTTTGTGACTACACTTGGTTTTAATTTAGATTGCTTATTCGTATGCATGATTTCTACTTTTAAACTCATGTGCGGTTGTGTTTTTTCCATGGATTCTGAGTAGGTTTCTTTATTTTTTCCTTAAAATGATAAATGAATAAGTGTTAAAAGGAAGTTGTGTGAACTATTAGGCTTCATTGTTGGAAGAAGTTGTGAAGATTTGAAACCTTGCACATCATTTACTTCTTGATTTGGCCAATTAAGATGTTAATATCTGTTCTGAGAACATGTAAGATTTGAGATAGTATTGTCTAATTCAACAAATGGTTAGAATCTCATATTAATTTCTTGGATGAGAATGTAGTTCATGGGGTTGAGTGCAAATAAATAGGAAAATAAATTTTAATGGGTGTAGAATTAGAGGACTTTAGAGTGACAAGCTAAAGCCCCCAATTTGATTTATAGTTTTAGGTTTTGATATGAGATGTTAGCCTCTAGGTAGAGGGAGAAGAGAGAACTCTAGAATGAGAGCTAGTATCTTCCCTGCCTAGCCGGTCTTCAAGACTATTCAAACTATAGATTAGCCAATGTTCTTTATAGCATCTCTAATAAGGGTAAAAAATATTATTGCTCCTATTTGGCACAACACAATTAGAATACTTCAACATTAGAATTTCTCTACTTATTACTGATTCATGATAAGCAAAAAGATGTTTTATTTATATCACCTTCATCTTGCAAGTACTTAGTTAAGTGAATTAGTTACTTTATTTTCATAAACAAAAAAATTACAAGAAGAATTAAATTTGCATTTCTATTTTAATATTTTAAGTTTAAGTAAGAATATTTTGCTAAGTAAATTTTTGTCATATAAAAATTTTAAATTCCTAAAAAGCATATAGCAATTTTCTCTATGGAATCGATATTCGGGGCTTCATAAAAAAGTCCTATATTACCTAATAATGATATGTATACTTGTGTAGTATCCCATATTTAAATATTATAAATATATTCTTATTCGTTTCATAATGGAAAACTTACCTAGCTTTTGGTTTGGATCAAGTTTTTAGCTTTGTTGTAAATTAAGAATAATCATTAAGGAAATTAAGCTATAATAGCATACATCGCTTTTTACTTCTATATAGAAAGTTGGGATCAAGTTTTTGGTGCCATCGATGGGGAAAATATGGAAAATACAGAAAATATAGAAAATAACAAAAATTTTCAAAAGAATTTTTTTAAAAACAAAATTTATATTTTTACAGTCTTTTTTAAACTTTAAGATTTATTTTAGGAATATTGTAATGACGTTTTTATATAAAGTTCTTGTTTGTGTGTTTTTATTTTTCTTTTTATTTTTATTTATTTTATTTTATGTGTTATATAGTAATATATGTGTAGCTCAGGTTCCACAAGACTTGTGCCTTATGACTCTGAATTAGATAGAACTATTAGAAAAAATAAAAAAATAAGAAAGTGTGCACACCACGCTATATCATATTGGTAAATACTTCAAACTTTTTATAATGGATTAGCTGGATCTCTTAGATCTATTATCGATGTCGCTGCTAGTGGTTCATTCATGTCAAAATCATTTCATGATGCTTATACTTTAATTAAAGAAATTACTACAAATAATTTTTAATGGCCTTATAAATGTGTAAATCTTAAGAAAGTAGCTAATATTCACAAAACTGATGCTTTTGCCAGCTAGTAAATCAAGTTGCAATAATTCCAAGGAAGTTAGACCAATTTAGAATGAATTTTTCTCAACCAATTCCTATGATTGAAGGGAATTCATTACGCCAAATGGTAGATTTTCAAGTATCATTAGAGACTTTGAATATCATAAACAATAAATAGAATAACCCATATTCAAACTATTATAACCCAGGTTGGAAGAACCATCCTAACTTTAACTGGAACAATACTTCGGGTGAAAATAATCAACAATGGAGGAACAATCAAGTAAACCCATTTGAAAACTGGAAGAACCAGGGGAACAGTAATTATTGACCTACTTATCCTCTAGGTTTTAGCATTAATCCATAATTTAAGGAGAAGAAGTTGTCTATAGAAGAAGTGGTGTTATAAATGGGAAATTAGTTACAAAGTCAAGGAGCTACATTTAGAAATATTGATAATCAATTGGGAAAAATAGCTAATTCATTAAGTAACATATCCTAAGGAACACTTCCTAATAATACAAAAATAAATCATAAAGAACCGAATAAACAGAAAGTAAAAATTGTTCAACTTAGAAGTGGAAGAGAATTGGAAGGTAGAGATCAAAAAGAGATTGAAGTAGAGAGATAAGGGACTGAAGAACGAAAATAGGAAGCTCCGAAAGGTTTAAGGATACCTATTTATCCACTTAAAGTTGATTTGGAAAAACCAACACCTCCATCTCCTTAGAGGCTTCAAGAAAAAAGGTTGGATAAGCAATTTTAAAAATTTATGAAAATTTTTAAGAAACATATAATGAATATTCCATTTGTTGAAGCTCTAGAACAAATGCCAAGCTATGCAAAGTTTATGAAGGAAATTCTTAACAGGAAAATGAAGTTTGAAGACAATGAAATAGCTTAACAAATGCCAAGCTCAGTTGCACTTAGTGAGGAGTGTGGTACTATAATTCAGAAAAAGCTTCCTGAAAAGCTTAAGGATCATGGTAGCTTTACAATTTCTTGTGCAAATGGAGACAAATTTTATGGAAATGTTTTATGTGATTTAGAAGCAAGAATCAACCTTATGCCATTATCAATATTTAAAAGATTGAGATTAGAAGAAATAACCCCTACTAATGTAACTCTGTAGTTAGTAGATCGATCGAATAACCTATCCTAAAGGAGTTATAGAAGATGTCCTAGTGAAAGTGGATCAATTTATCTTTTCTATTGATTTTATTATGCTTGATATGGAGAAAGGTAAGGAGATACCTATCATTTTGGGGAGACCTTTCCTAGCCACAAGAAGAGCAATGATAGATGTACAAAAATGAGAATTAAATATGTGAGTCAATGATCAAATACTTACAGTTAGAATTTATAAATTAAGGAAATAGCCTGTAAAAGGTAAATATGATGAATGTATAGAATGGATGTTATAAGATACTTAAGTTAATGTAATTTCAAAACAACATAAGAAGAGAAATCCAAATTTTAAGAGTTGGAACATGAGAAAGAAGAGGAATTGGATCAATATGATAATTTAAATAAGGAAAATTCAAGTTATGTTCGAGAAAGTTTTGAAGTCTTAGACACAACAGAAAAAGATACAACTTTCTATCCATCAATTAAAACTCCTACTGAGCTTGAGTTGAAGTTGCTTCTTGAACATTTGAAATATGTATTCTTAGGTGATTCTTCTACATTAAATATTTTAATTTCCTCGAAAGTAAATATAGAAGAAGAAGAGAGTTTGATGAATGCTTTAAAGAGTTATAAGAAAGCCTTTGGATGGATAATTGCTGATATAAAAGGAATCAGTCCTTTAATTTGTATGCATAGACTTCATATTGAAGAGAACTGCAAACCTAAGGCTGACCCTCAAAGGAGATTGAATCCTATTATGAAAGAAGTTGTTAAGAAAGAAATTATAAAGTTGTTAGATGCTGGAATTATCTACCCTATTTCAGATAGTGCATGCGTTAGTCTAATTCACTGCGTTCCTAAGAAAGGAGGAGTGACTGTGAATTTGAATGAACATAATGAGTTAATACTAATATGACAAGCCATAGAATGGTGAATATTCATTGATTATATAAAATTAAATCTCACCACTATGAAAGATCATTTTTCACTACCCTTTCTAGATCAAATGCTGGATAGACTAGCTGGGAATAAATACTTTTATTTTTTAGATGGATATATTAGTTATGACCAAATATAAATAGCTTCTAAGGATCAAGATAAAACAACATTTACCAGTCCTTATGGTACATTTACTTTAGAAGGATTCCCTTTAATTTATGTAATGCACCTGCTATATTTCAAAGATGCATGATGACAATCTTTTGTGATTTACTTGAGAAAGGGATTGAAGTTTTTATGGATGATTTTTTAGTATTTGGAACTTCATTTGAATCATGTTTATAATATCTATCAAAAGTTCTTAAGCGCTGTGAAGAAATAAATTTAGTCCTTAACGGGGAAAATTGTCAATTTATGGTAGCAGGAGAAATAATTTTGGGACATCAAATTTCAGAAAATGGTATGGAAGTAGACCATGCAAATAAATTCAAGTGATCACTAATTTACATCACCCAACATGTGTGAAAGAAATTAGGAGTTCTTAGGACATGTTGGATTCTATGGGCGTTATATTAAAGGCTTTTAAAAAATTGCTAAGCCCATATGCCATTTACATGAAAAAGGTGTAATTTTTAATTTTGATAAAGAGTGCCTAAAAGCTTTGGAATTATTAAAAGAAAAATTAGTCATTGCACCAAATATTGTTTCACCATATTGGGAAAAACTTTTTGAATTGATGTGTGATGTTAGTGATTATGTTATTATAGTTGTTTTAGGACAAAAGCATGATAAGATTTTCAAGGTTATCTACTATGCTAGTGTAACTCTTCATGAAGCTCAAATTAATTATACCACAACTGAGAAAGAATTATTAACAGTAGTATATATTTTTGATAAATTTAGATCATACTTAATTAGAACTAAATGTATAGTGCATATAGATCATTCTGCTATTAAGTATTTAATGAAAAAGAATGATGTAAAACTAAGATTCATAAGAGGGGTTCTTCTTTTGTAAGAATTTGACTTTGAAATAGTAGATAGGAAGGGATTTGAGAATCAAATTGTTGATCATCTGTTCAGGCTTGAATTGGAAAACCACTCAATTTTGAAAAAAATATTAATGAACATTTTCCATATGAGGAATTGTTCAATGCTAGTGAGTGGTGTATTCCATGGTATGCCAACATTGTGAACTTAATTGTTCATGATATTATACCCTATGGAATGACATACCAACAGAAGAGGAAATTTATATCTGAAGCTATGACTTATTTTTTGGATGACCCATTTTTATATAAGCAAGGAAAGGATCTTATTATTCAAAGTTGTGTGCCTTTATAAGAAACTTATGAAATTATCCAAAAATGTCATAATTCTGATTTTGGGAGACATTTTAGTTTTGATAAAACAACATAAAAAATTTTACAATCAAGATTTTATTGGCCTACAATCTTTAGAGATGTTGACACTTATATCAAAACTTGTGATCGATGTCAACTAGTAGGTAATACTTCTAGGAGGAATGAGATGCTCATCAATTATATGTTAGAAGTTGAGATATTTGATGTTTTAGGATTAGATTTCATGGGACCATTTATACCATCTTTCAGAAATTTATATATATTATTATCAGTAGACTATATATCAAAATGGATAGAAGAGGTTGATTTACCTCAATGTGATGCTTAAAGTGTTGCAAAGTTTTAAGAATGAACATATTTTGTAGATTTGGTATGCCGAGAGTAATCATAACTGATGGGGTCATTTTAGAAATGCAATAATGGAGAAGTTTTTAAAGAGATATCAAATTAACCATAGAATTATTACTGTTTATCATCCTCAGACAAGTGGTTGGTCGAATTATCCAATCGTAAAATTAAAAGAATATTGGAAAAATCTATAAATCCAACCAAAATGGATTGGTCAGCTAAACTTGAATATGTTTTGTGGGCTTATTATTGACCTCAATTTTGGTTGAGGTTTAGTTTTTCCTCTTTAGTAGCCTATGGTCTAGCAATAGGAATTTTCCTGTTGACTATTCCAAGAAAACTAGACTTGGAACCCTCACCACTAAAAATTCTAAATCTCTTACACTCAACTTGAAGTTCCACATGTTGCTCTCAACCTCTAAATACTTAGTAGGTGGGGTCACTTTGGGGGAAACTCAAGATGAGACACCCTTAGGATTGCTGGACCTTAGGGTTGACCTTGGATGTTGATCTGGAGGTAAGGCACTCACTACACTTATCTACACTCACAATCACTCACTACCCTAAACTCAAATTTCTAGCTTAGATCCCTTGATCTTTTGGGATACTCATGTAGATGGTCCCCTAAACCTACTAGCCCTAGGGCTATGATTTAGCTAAGACCACTATGTAGAGGACCCAAAATGGGATTTCCATTGGTCCATGGCTTATAGGTTATGTTTGGTACCTCAAACTCTATTTGGCCTTTTACCCCTAAAACACCCCCTAATTACCAAAATACCCCTCTTAAAAATACCCATCTTGGCCTTTTACCCCTAAAACACCCCCAAATTACCAAAATACCCCTCCATAAATCTTGGCCTTTTACCCCTAAAACACCCCCAAATTACCAAAATACCCCTCTTGGGCTCAAAACTTGGCCTTTTTACCCCTAAAACACCCCCAAATTACCAAAATACCCCTCCATAGCTAAAAATCCCAAAAATTCTCAGAAATTATCAATAAATCTCAAATGTTCCCAATTTCATTTTCCTCAACTACCACATGATCCAATTTGGCCAGTTTGACCATCTTTAACCAAAATCCTCACATTACCCTTTAAAGACCCAAATTTCCCCAAATCCAACTCAAATGTCCATCAATTTGAGCTCAATTGACCCCAATTCCAATACTAAACCCAAATTTACTTTTTATATGACCAAAATAAACCAAATACAAGCTTAATTGGTCCATGATGTGAACCCAATTTTGATTTGAGTCAAAACCCCAATTTTGACCATATGACCCAATCTCACCAAAGTGAACCTATAGCCTAGTCAATTGGCCTCAATTAATCTTGAAAAATCTTGATAACATTCCTATAAATCAAAATTAATTGGCAATTGGCCTCAATTAATGTTGTAAATCTTTATGAATTTTCTATACATCAAAATCAACCATCCATTTGCATGGTGAAGCCTCATATCCATTTGATTTTGGCCTAAATCCAAAATTCCCAAATTTAGCCCCAAATCGACAAAGTCCCCAAATTTCACCCAATTGATTGCCTTATCCTCCAAATTGGCATCATGTGTTAAAAACTTTTCATTAGGTCCCTATTGACCTTTGATTTCCTTAACCCCCAAATTGGCATCCAATTCATGTTGAAAACTCTTCATGAGGTCCCTATTGACCATTAAAAAGTCCCTAAATTTCACCCAATTGATTGCCTTAACCTACAAATTGGCATCCAATTCATGTTGAAAACTCTTCATGAGGTCCCTATTGACAATTTACAACAATAATTTGGACTTAGCCCAAGGCTAACCCAAGCTAGACCCAAGCCTAGCCCAACATGACTAAATTGATTAAAGTTCAAGATTCCATCAAAATGACCCTTCAATTGAACTCAAAACCACTTCCATCCTTCACCAAAGTTGTTCCTTATGATCATGTACACCAAATTCAATAGTTTTTTTGGGCCAATTGACATACCTAACCTAGCCCAAACCCAAGTTTTGGTCATTTGCACCCACTTGGACCTATGCACTAAATGTGACCTAACCACCATAAGGCCACCAAATTAACTCCACCATAACCATTAGTTGGACTTAGTGAGCAGTGCAAACACAATGAAATCATCTAAATCAAGCCATGGAATAAAGGTTCCCCAAATTAAAGGATATTACTTCCAAAAATGCACTTACTTAAGATATCTTTGCCAAATTAAAGCACATTTGCATTAAATTGTTGTGATGGATTCCTCTGGGTTCTTTGAGCTCCTAGCCACCTCCCCCTGGCCGGCCGACCAGCCTAGTAGTCTAAAAAGCCCAAAACCGAGAGCCACCCCCATGACACCTCACCCAAATCAAACCTAGAGGCTAGCTCATCCAAATCGAATTGAAGAGCTCCTCTGCCCTCCACCTAAGCACCATAATGCACCCAAACTTGTGCCCTGAGAGCCACCCCATGGATATTTTTATAAAAACTCACCTCTTACGACCATGGGGGGTTTTAGAGAGGCCTCTTCAAACTTCACACAGAGCTTCCCTAAGATCCCCTCAGTGCATTCCAACAATTTTTCCTTACCCATTTTCCTTGTCGGAGCTCAATTTTGATCTTGAAACCCTTCCAGAAACCAGGACAGAATTCAATACACCTCCACACTCCACCAAACTTCAATTGCTTGTGCCCACACCTTCACAAGAGTGAAAGAACCCAAAGCCCCATCAAATCCCCCTTCCACAGAGCCTCTACCATAGCTCTAGACCAACACCTGAAATCGAGCTTGGTCGAATTCATACCTAGGACTTACACCAAGACCAGGGACTCAATACTTAGCCTCCTTGGACCCCAACGAACGTGCCGAGCACCTCTGATTGAAGCCTCCCTTCTCAGAGCAAAGGTATAAAACTTCTCCTTCTCCCGAGCTCATTTTGATTCTACATTTACTTAAGCTTGATTTCATGGCATCTTAACCATATGGATGTATTCGTCTCACTTAGAAGAGTCCATAGGATCAAACCCGAAGCGATTTGGTTGAGTCTAGGCTGAGATCTTAAGGTTTTAGTGTGGATGGGTACAGAATCATTCTATCGGAGACGATGACAGCGAGCCATTCGATCAAGCGTGTATCAAAGGAATGGGGGAGATCGAGCCGGACAGCGCTTCAGGCATAAACCACAGGCCGAGTCAGCAGCTACGTGGATGGCAGCGTCCAACCAGCACGCGCCACGCATGCCTTCGGAGCTGCCTAGGATCTAGTAAGCACGCGCTGTTTAAATAGATAAATATAGCTTTTCCTATTTATTTAAATACCCTTAACTTAGAAAATTCATAAATTTGTGTAGAAAAATCAGAAAAATAAAATAAAAATATTCACTTACTCGGTGAACAAAGGAGAACAATGTGGAATAAATTTCAAGTCCATTTGGTGCATATTTTATTTTTAATTAATTAAACAATGTTTTGAATCATTTGATTCTCCATGCATAATGACACATCACCTTGGCTTGGAATTTTAGCATATTGTAGCATCTGTTAGGGGAAGTATTTGCTGATTTTTCCAAAGTCAGAGGAGCTTGCTATACAGAGACCCATATTTTTGAAGATATTTCACATTATTTCTTTAAAATAATCATGGAAATTAGCATATTGGTTGTAAAAGCCTAAGAAAATTTTGGAAGGTCTACCATGACTAGAGAAAACATTGAAAATAATTTCATGGGTTAAGTCATTTAAAATGTTCTTAAATTTTATAAATACTAAATCACTAAGATAATTAATTTTGGAAAATTTAAACATTTAAATGACTTGATTTTTTATCTCCACTGTGATTTATGATCCATAGGAGAAATTTAAACATTTAAATGACTTGATTTTTTATCTCCACTGTGATTTATGATCTAGAGAACTTGAAAATAATTAATTTTGGAAAATATAAACATTTAAATGACTTGATTTTTAATCTCCACTGTGGTTTATGATCTAGAGAACTCATCCATAAAAGTTTCAAAATATTTTGAGTTCATTTAATAACTTAAATTGATTTTTAAAGATAAATTCCACTCTAAAAATTTCAAAATATTTTGAGTTCATTTGACAACTTAAGTTGATTTTTAAAGATAAATACTACTTTTAACACTTAAATATTTTTAAAATTAAAATATAACTCAAAAAATTATGAAACTTAGTTTTTTGAGTTCTCCGTGATCAGGGGTATTTTCTAAAAATAAAATGATATTTAAGATAAAAATTTGATTTTTAGCCTATTCTAAATATTTAAATAATTAAAAATTCATAAAAATCATAAAAATAATAAAACTCATGGAAATGTTCTAAATTGTTTCCTAATCACTTAGGAACAATTAGAATATTTTTCCTGATTTTCTAAATAAAGATATTGAATTTCAAAGCTTAAAAATAATTTTTAAAAGGCTAAAAATGAGTTTTCACTAAAATAATTCCAATAAATCAAAGAAAAATAAAAAAAATATAAAATTTGCTTCTCTGAGTTTTCTAACCTTAGAGAGATTTTTCAAAAACACAAAACTTACTTTTCACCACTTAAAATATTTTATTATTATTAAATAACCCAGAATTTAAAATAATTCTAATAAATCACAGAGAATTCAAAAAATTATGAAATTTGATCCAAAGACTTCTCTGGTCTAGGTCAACCTCCATTAAAAATTTCAAGAGATTATAGTTTACCTTGGTCAAGTTAGGAATTTTCTTTGAAAAAATCCTATATTTACATGAAAATAATTACATAAATTAAATTAAATTTTGAAAAAATCACATTTTCTCCTCTGATGTCTCCATGAATGAGGTAGGATAAAAATTTTAAAGTCATTTGAATTGAATTTGACAAATTATGAAGTATTAGAGCCTTGGGGGCAAATGTGTAATTTTAGAAATTTAGCCTTAATTAACATTTAGGCTTAAGTGAAGGAGGGGAATGGGTAACCTCTGATCTTAATCAATTTGTTTGATGCTTGAAACACAAGGGGTTAATTGGTAGAAACCAGTTTCACTTTCCTCATTAAAAGATAAGTTAATGAGTTTGAAACACAAAGGGGTTAATTGGTAGAAACCAATTGTACTTTCTTAATTAAGATAATAAATTCTAAATCTATTAGAATTTGGAAGTTTATTAAAATTAAATGATCCTGGACTTAGGGGTATGACTTAATTGGTAGAAACCAATCTCACTTTCCTCATTAAAAAGATAAGTTAATAACTTTCTAAATTATTAAAATTTGGGAAACCAATCTTATTTTCTTAATTAAGACTAATAAATTCCTAAATTATTAAAATTTGTAAGTATATTATAATTTCACTTTCTTAATTAAGTTAATAAATTTCTAAATTATTAAAATTTGGAAGTTTATTAAAATCAAATGATCCTGGACTTAGGGGTATGAATTTTGAAGTCAATAATTAATCAATTTAATACCCCTTTATTGATGATCCTGGACTTAGGGGTATGACTTTTGAAGTCAATAACTAATCAATTTAATACCCCTATCTTGATCCTGGACTTGGGGTATGACTTTTGAAGCCAATAATTAATCAATTTAATACCCCTATTTTGATTTTCAAATAAAATCCAAGTGGGGTATGACTTTTGAAGCCAATAATTAATCAATTTAATACCCCTATCTTGACTGGACTTAGGGGTATAAATTTTGAAGTCAATAATTAATCAATTTAATACCCCTATCTTGATCTTCAAATAAAATCCAAATCATTAATCATGACCACTTAAAGCTTAACCTTTTCAAGACTAATCAAGACACTCATCTAGGTCTTAAGGGCTTAGTGGTGACTCAGGCTAAAGTAAAAATTGATTAAACAAAGATTAGAGAAATAAACATGATTAAATCAAACATCTTTGAAACACCACTAAGCCCAATTAGGATTAAAATTTGGCTAAGTGTTCAAATTACACTAGCTTGCCTCTTTAAGGGTCTTCACCCACATTATTTTCAAATTAAATCACAAGTAACAATTACCTCTTTCTTAGGGATAATTGAGACATCAATGTTCAGTAAGCATTAGAATTGAATGATAAGTGATAATTACCCTATTTTTAGGGATAATTGGGACATCAATGTTCACTGAGAATTAAGGATTATATGAACCATTAAGCAACATAATAAGTTCAAATGGACTCGAGGCTTTTCACCAGTTGGTGAGATGGAGGCATGGACCTGTTTCCCCCTCCTAACTTGTTGGATACCTCAGAGGCCTATTAAACTTAATATTCTTCGCTTAATAAATCATCCTTAATTAAACTTTTAAGGACTCACCAAGATATGACATAGGGTTAGGAAAATTAAAAATCATCCTTAATTAAATATTTTAAGGCTCACCATGATATGACATAGGGTTAGGAAAATTACCAAAATTTTACCTTTCCTGCTCTTCATAAACTGCCTTAAGATGCATTTTAAGTTTCAGGTGGTGGAACGAGAAGACTTGCCAGGTACGCTTTTACAGTTTATGGTACCGTCTTTCTTCCAACTTTTCCTTACATATTCATGCTTGCATTTACCTACATAAACTTGCATGTTAACCATAACCATAACCAAAATCAAAACTAAAATCAACCAAGATAAAATTCACCGCCACAACATGTAAAATATAAAATAATTCAAAATTTAATCACAAACACACACAAAACCACAACTTTAACTAAAATAAGATGTCTCTATCGGATGATCTGGAATTCCTCGGAGGAGGTAACCTAGGGTTGCTAACGAGGATCCACGGTTTAAATGAAATTATGGAACTCATTAAGTTGGGTTTAGTAAGTTCATTTGGACTAAGTGAATCCCATAGAAAATAGTGATGCCGGAATGAGGGAACCGTAGGATCCTAATCGCTGTCGCTCTAATCAACTTTAATATACCCTCATAAAATTTAAAGAACTTCAACGATAGGGCCACCTTATTTGACATTATAACTTAACACACTAGATAACTCAAACTTATCACGGTAAGGAGCTTGGAGCTAACATGGTGGCAACAGGACCATCTTCAACAGCAAAACCTGTCTTCCCCAGCTAAACCACTCTTCCTTCCTTAGACTTAAAACAACAAAGCCATAGGACTTCGAGGTTGCTTGCTTATTTAACGTAAATCCTCACCTTATCTTTAGGCCTTTGTATAACCCTACTATATAATATAAGCCCTAACTCGTCTTAGGATTTCGAGGTTGTCGTTGGTCATGTCTTAAATCCTCACATCTTCTAGGCTATTTGTGTGATCATTTCACACGAATGTAAGCCCTAAATAATAAAATTGGAACGATGAAACAGCATCTTCCAGGCTATTTGTGTGATAATTTCACATGAATGTAAGCCCTAACTAATAAAATTGGCAGGATGAAACACTTTTGTGTGATCGTGTGTGATCATTTCACACGAATGTAAGCCCTAACTAATAAAATTGGCAGGATGAAACTCCCACCATTTCATACGAATGTAAGCCCTAACTAATAAAATTGGCAGGATGAAACATCTAAATATTTTAATTTCACACGAATGTAAGCCCTAACTAATAAAATTAGCAGGATGAAACACCTAAATATTTCTTATGAAGCCAAACATTAGGATAGCTTGGGAAGTCACCGAGGTTCCCCTCTGGATCCATGACATCTTATAGTTTTTCTTCCTTTCGATTCTACAATAAAATGTTCCAAATTTGAACCAATCTCATTTCAAACCTCTGCGTCTGATTTCATTGAATCTACCCTTTGAAACTCCTTGAAGATAATATTTCCTGATTTTTATCGAGAGTCTTCTTAGGTGAATATAAAATGTTCCAAATTTGAACCAATCCCCTTTCACACCTCTACGTTCGATTTTGTTGAAGAGTCCTACTCTTTGAAACTCCTTGAAGATAATATTTCCTGATTTTTATCGAGAGTCTTCTTAGGTGACTTTAGATTGAACCAATCCCCTTTCACACCTCTACGTCCGATCTCATTGAAAAGTCCTACCCTTTGAAATTTTTATTCTACAATAAAAATGTTCCAAATTTGAACTAGTCCCCTTTCACACATCTACGTCCGATTTCGTTGAAGAGTCCTACCCTTTGAAATTCTCTTTCACACCTCTACATCTGATCTCATTGAAAAGTCCTCCCCTTTGAAACTCCTTGAAGATAATATTCACACCTCTACGTCTGATTTCGTTAAAGAGTCCTACCCTTTGAAATTCCTTGAAGATAATCTTTCCACCTCTACGTCCGATTTTGTTGAAGAGTCTTACCCTTTGAAATTCCTTGAAGATAATATTTCTACTCTACGTCCGATTTCGTTGAAGAGTCCTACCCTTTGAAATTCCTTGAAGATAATATTTCTCATTTTATCCAAGAGCTTCTTAGGTGGCTTTGGTCATTTAAGATGTAATTAACTATAGGGGCTTTCCCTTATAGGAAGCACGTCCGAACCCAACTTAATATAAACCCTATTTAATCCTTTATATTAAATAGGGGAACTTGTCGGTAAATACAAAGTTTTCGCAAACCAAATTTAATTATTTATATTAAATAGGGGAACTTGTCGGCAAATACAAAGGTTTTGCAGACCAAACTGACGTCATACTTTCCTTAATTTATTTGATCGAGCCTCATCCTCAAGTCTTGTGTTTATCCTTTGGGATAGATACAGAATTTGAGATACAATGCTCTTTCATTTTAAACTATGAAAATATGGGGTCAGTTTGATTTCATACTTCAACGTCCTTCCGAAGCGGACGACGGAATTTCGATTCCGGTGACCGACAGCTTCTTACGGGCAACTCCCCAAAAACCAACCCAACATAACGCCGACACTTATATGAATACATATAGAACTTTAATAGGAATATCCACATACAGACTAATATTTGGGAAAGCATGTCACTTACCAGTTGAACTTGAGCATAAAGCATATTGGACTATTAAGGAATTTATTACAATTTGAAAGATGTTGCTGAGAAAAGGTTATTACAATTAAATGAGCTTGAAGAGATAATGAATGAATCTTTTGAAAGTGATAAGATTTACAAAGAAAAGATGAAAATGTGGCATGATTGGAGGATTCCTACAAAAAAATTTATGTCAGGGCAACAAGTTTTGCTTTATAATGCAAGGTTAAGATTATTTTTAGGTTAACTTAAGTCTAGGTGGATGGGTCCATTTATTGTGATGAAAGCTTATCCCTTTGGAGCTGTAGATATTAAAGATCCTAAAAATAATAAAGTATTCAAAGTGAAAGATAAAGTATTCAAAGTGAATGGTCACAGGTTGAAATCATACTTTTTAGGTGACCAACTTAAATTAATTGATTTTCTGATGTTGGGTGATGCACCAAAAATACATGAAAATTTAGACCTATATTTTATACATTTTTGGTGATATTATGCTTTAAAGGAAGGAACTTCTCAAGTTTTATTGCAGGTTGTTAATTTTTAGGACTTGAAGCAAAAAAATTGGAGTGAAAATGACATTTTCTTAAGAATTCTCAGCGCCGACGGTGCTAGGATAGACGCCGACGATGCAGACCTACAGAACAGAGGCAGATATTTCCTTCGCGCTAACGATGCCATGAGCAGCACCGATGGTGCCATTTGAATAAAACCACAGAATTAATTTACAGGCCACTAGCACCGACGGAGCCAAAATGGGCGTCGATGGCGCCAATGTAGGTGCAAGAAAAATTTTTAGAAGATTTAACAAATTTGGACACTTTTTGAAGATT
This sequence comes from Phalaenopsis hybrid cultivar, assembly GCA_002079205.1. Lineage (NCBI taxonomy): Eukaryota > Viridiplantae > Streptophyta > Magnoliopsida > Asparagales > Orchidaceae > Phalaenopsis > Phalaenopsis hybrid cultivar. Next base: position 399,880 of record JXCR01123078.1, on the reverse strand, counting down.
TTTTGAATGAACGTATTGTAAAACCAATATTAGGCTCTATTTAGAGCTAAAATTGATTAGAAAAATTTCTCTTCCGCCTCCCCCAGCCACTTAAAGTCCATTATTCATTTATTTGTTTAGAGTTTTGAGTTTTGTGGTGAGTTTAAGTGTGAATTCTTTTCTAAGAGTGTTAGAGTGGGAGAGAAGTGAGAGATTTCTTCTTCCTTACATCTTCTAAGAGAGAATCAAGAGTATTGTAAAGTGAGCAAGAGTCCAAGTGAGGCTATAAGGGATTTGCTTTGAGAAAGAGTTACAGATAAGTTTTGTTTGTTTCATATAGTTGTATGAACTTTCTTTTATATATGAAATTTATGTTTTGTTGTATCTTTCTCATGAAGTCTGAGTAGTTTCCTTTATCTGTCTCCCTACTCTGAGATATGGTGAATGAAGAGATAATTGTGATGTGCCAATTTTAAAGTATAAAATAAATTGTGATGTTTTTTTAACTCATTTTTAATTTACTTTTTGATATGGTCAATTGAAATGTTAAAATATGTTGTGAAACATATGATCCGAGAAATCGAGTATGAGTTCTACATCGAAGTGAGAATCACATTTAATTCCATGGAAGAGTATTTGTTCATGGAAATAAGTGCAAATAAATAGAAAAATATACATATTTGGGCATAAAATTAGAGATTTTAGGATGACAGACTAAAATCCTCAATTTGGTCTTAGTGTAATAGCTAAAGCGAGCGTTAGTCTTCAGAGGAAGGGAAGTGGGAGCTCTTGAGTGAGCGTCAGTATCCTCTCAACATAACCACAAGTTTAGGGACTAAACCTAAGATTAGCCAATGATTCTCTATAACACTGAATCAGGGTAGAGAATTAATATTGCTCCAATTTGGCACAATACATATTTAAAACATTTATCTCATCTCATTTTACCAAAAACTCATTGTAGTGGGAAAGATGCTTTTTTATATTAGATAACTTCATCACATAAACATAGTTTGGTAGTTACTATTTAAAATTTGCATTTCAATTTTGCTAGTAGTTAATAATTTAGTTCTGATAGTACATTAAATATTCAAAATTAGTGACAATAATTTTATTTTATTGCTGTGAATTTCCTAGTTAATTATCATTTCAAATTTAACCCTTCCTCGTAGGATCGATATTTGAGCGTAAAAAGAAAGTCTTGTATTACTTGATAACGATACGTATACTTGCGTAGAATCATTACATAAATTGCTTAAATTTCTTATTCATAAAATAACGCATCAAGTTCTTGGCACAGTTGAAAAGAGAAGTCAACTTTATATATTTTGCACAACCATATCATCAGGATCAAGTTTTTGGCGCCATTGCCCGGGAAGGTAATGGTAAATAAATAAATTAAGAAAATTAGGAAATTTAGCGATAACTATAAAATATTAAAAATAATAATAAAATAGAAAAATCCAAAAAAAATAAATAATTATATACTTAAGAGTATTTTTAAGAAATTTTTCTTTGATTATTATATTTATTTATGCGAAATATTGGATCTGAAGGTTTAATACTTTACGATTCAGAATTAGAATGTATTATTAAAAAAATTCAAAAACAACAAAAAGAAATTAAAGTTTTGAATGAAATGATGAATAACTTAGATAATCAAATAAATGAAGATCGACAAAGACCTTTAAAAGATTATGCTAATCCTACAGTAGATGAACTTCACTTGACTATTCAAAATCCTGATGTTGCTTCTAATTCATTTAAGTTTAAATCTGTTGCTATTATCCAAATGGTACAAAATTATTAGTTTGGAGGAAAACCTACTGAAGATCCTAACTTACATCTTGCTAGTTTTATTGAAATATGTGCTACTTTTAAATACGATGGAGTGTCTAATGATGCTGTTAGGCTTAAAATTTTTCCTTTTTCATTAAGGGATAAAGCTAAAGCTTGGTTAAATTCATTAGCACCTGGATCTATCAGAACTTTGGGAGAACTATCACAAAAAATTTTGGCTAAATATTTTCCACCATCGAAAAGTGCTAAACATAGAAATGATATTACGTCTTTTTGTTAGTTTGAAGGGGAATCGATATATGAAGCCTGGAAAAGATTTGAAGAACTTCTTAGAAAATGTCCACACCATGCTTTACCAAATTGGTTAATAATTCAAACTTTTTACAATGGATTTGTAGGATCACTTAGATCTATTATAGATGCTGTTGCAAGTGGAACACTAATGTCAAAACCTTTTGATGAAGTATACTCTTTAATAGAGAAAATGGCTACTAACAATTTTCAATGACCCTTTGAACAGGTAAATCCTAAGAGAGTAGCAAGTATTCATGATTCTAATGCAATGTCTATTTTAACATCTCAAATTGCCTCTATATCGAAAGCGATTGATCAAATTGGAGTGAACTATTCTCAAATATCACCAGTATTAGAGGAAAATTCACTAGGACAGATAATTGATACTCAATCATCTTTAGAAACTTTGAATGCTAGTAATCAAAATAGTAATCCCTATTCTAATTATTATAATTCTGGATGGAAAAATCACTCTAATTTTAGTTGGAAAAATTATAATAATTCTGTGAATCCCTCAGGAAATTCAAACAACCAAGGAAATCCTAACTATCGACCTTATTATCCTCCTGGATTTAACTCTAACCCTAATCTACAAGTTAAGGAAAAGAAGTTGACGATGGAAGAAGTAATGTTAAACATGGGAAATCAAATACAAAATCAAGGGACTTCTATTAGAAATACTAAAAATCAATTAGGACATATTGCTACTGCACTTAGTAATAGACCTTCAGGAATTCTTTTGAGTAGTGTAGAAGTTAATCCAAAAGATCAAAATAAGGAGCAAATTAAAGCTATTCAATTACAAAGTGGAAAAGAAGTAGAAACAAGAATCCAAAGAGAAACTGAATTTGAGGAGGAGAAAGAAGAGATTGAAAGCAACCACAATGAAAATGAACCAATACAAGTTCCTTTAGAAAAACCACTACCTCAGTTTCCTCAATGATTGAAGCAGAAAAATAAAGATAAATAGTTTACAAAATTTTTGGAAATCCTTAAAAAGTTAACAATAAATATTCCTTTCATTGAGGTTTTGGAACAAATGCCAAGTTATGTGAAATTTATGATGGATATACTAAACAAGAAAAGGAAGTTTTCATATCCTGAGCTCGCTGCACTCAGTGAAGAGTGTAGCGCTATTATTAAGAAAAAGCTTCCTGAAAAATTAAGAGATTCTTGGAGTTTTACTATACCTTGTGCTATTGGTGAAAAATGTTTTAGAAAAGCCTTATGTGATTTAGGAGCGAGTATCAATCCTATGTCTTTATCAAATTTTAAACGTTTAGATTTATGAGAGATTTCCCCTACTACTGTAACTCTTCAGCTAGCTGATCCATCAACAACTTATCCTAAAGGAGTTATAGAAGATGTATTAGTGAAAGTGGATAAATTTATTTTTCTTGTAGAGTTTATAATATTAGATATGGAGGAAGATAAAGAGATTCCTATTATTTTGAGGAGACCATTTCATGAAACAAGGAGAGCCGTGATAAATGTGCAAAAAGGAGAATTAATAATGAGAGTCAATGATCAAGAAGTAACATTTAATATTGTAAAAGCAATGAAATGTCCTACAATAGATAAAGATATTGAATGTTTTAGGATGGACATTACTGATTATATGAGTAATGAGCAATTCAAGGAAGTTTTTGAAGAAAAATTAAGCCAAGAAGAGTATTGTGAGAAAAAAAATGAAATAAGAGAAGAGTATTTAGATTATATTTAGAAGAAATTTGAAACTTTAGACTTTTTGAAAAATGATAATAAAAATCTTATTCCTTTAAGTATTAAACCACCTAAACTTGAACTGAAAGCATTACCCGCTCATTTAAAATATGTGTTTTTAGGAGATTCATCTACATCTCCTGTTATTGTATCTTCTGATTTAACTGAAATTCAAGAACAAAAATTAATAGAAATGTTGAAAAGATATAAAAAAGTTTTTGTATGACTTTAACAGATATTAAAGGAATTAAACCATCAATTTTTATGCACAGAATTCTATTATATGAACAATATAAACCTAAACTTGATCCTCAGAGGAGATTAAACCTAATAATGGAAGAAATTATTAAAAAAAATCTTAAAATGGTTAGATGCTAGATTATATATCATATTTCAGACAATTCTTGGGTAAGTTCAATTCAATATGTTTAAAAGAAAGGAGGAGTGACAGTTGAAGTAAATGAGAAAAATAAATTAATTCCAATAAGACAAGCTACTGGTTGGCAAATGTGTATAGACTATTGAAAATTAAACATTGCCACCAGGAAAGATCACTTTCCTTTACCCTTTCTAAACCAAATGTTAGATAGATTGGTTGGAAACAAATATTACTAATTTCTATATGGATATACCGCGTATCACCATATTCCAATTGCTCCTGAGAATCAAGATAAAACAACATTTACAAACCCTTATGGAACATTTGCTTTTCGTAGAATGCCTTTTGGACATGTAATGCACCTGCGAAATTTCAAAGATGTATGATTTCAATTTTTGGTAATTTAATTGAACATGGAATCGATGTATTTATGGATGATATTTCTGTATCCAGGACTTCATTTGAATTTTATTTAAATAATTTAAAAAAAGTTCTGGAATTATGTGAAAAAATCAACAAAATACTAAATTGGAAAAAAATGCTAATTTATGGTTGTAGGAGGAATTGAACTTGGGCAAAAATTTCTAAATGGCATGGAAGTAGATCAACCAAAAATTCAAGTTATTGAGAAATTACCACCTCCTACCATGGTTAATGGGGTAAGAAGTTTTCTAGGACATGCTGCTTTCTACAGGTGGTATATAAAAAAATTTTCAAGAATAACTAAGCCATTACGTCAACTTTTAGAAAAAGATACGAAATTTGATTTTAACGAGTAATGCATAATAGCGTTTGAATTGTTAAAAAAAATAATCACTACACCTATAATAGTTCCACGAGATTGGGAGAAACCATTTGAAATAATGTGTGATACTAGTGATTTTGTTATTAGAGTTGTTTTAGGATAAAGGCACAACAAAGTTTTTAAAGTAATATATTATGCTAGTAAAACTCTAAATGATGCTCAAATTAATTACACTACTACTGAAAGAGAGTTATTAGCTATATTCTGTGCCTTTGATAAGTTTAGACTTTATTTAATTGGAGCCAAATGTATAGTAAATACAGATCATTCTGTTATCAAATATTTGATGCAAAAGAAGGATGCTAAACCAAGATTAATTAGATGGATACTTCTACTACAAGAGTTTGATTTTATGGTAGTTGATAAAAAAGAGAAATGGTAATCAAATAGTTAATCATTTATCTAGAGTAGAATAAGAAATATTAACTAATTTTGCAAATTAAATTTTGGAAACTTTCTCAGATGAACTATTATATAATATTGATGTAATGAAAATACCGTGGTATGCCGATATAGTAAATTATATTTTGAGTGATATTCTACCACTAGATGTGAAGAATCAAAAACTAAAGAAATTTATTTATGATTCAAAATTTTGTTTTTGGGATGACCCATATTTATATAAATAGTGTAAAGATCTATTTATTAGAAGGTGTGTGCCTTATGAAGAAACTCAACAAATAATTGAAAGACGCCATAATTATGAATTTGGAGGACATTTTGGAACAAATAGAACTGCACATAAAATTTTGCAAGCTGGATTTAATTGAACTACTCTTTTTAAAGATGTTAATGATTATATTAAAGCATGCAATCGATGTCAGCGAGTAGGAAATATATTTTAAAAAAAAATGAAATATCTCTAAATTACACATTGAAAGTTAAAATATTTGATGTGTGGGGATTAGATTTTATGGGATCATTTATGCCTTCATTTGGAAAATTATATATATTACTTCCTGTTGATTATTTGTTCAAATGGATTAAAGCTATTGTTGTACCTAAATGTGTTGCTAGTAGTGTTTCAAAATTTTAAATAAAAATTTTTTTACAAGATATGGAATGCCGAGAGTGATTATTACAGATAGATGATCCCATTTTAGGAATAAAAAAATCAAAAAAATTGATTAAAAATATGATATTATGCATAGATTCTCCACTGCTTATTATCCTCAAATGAGTGATCTAGTAGATTTATCAAATCATGAAATAAAATGAATTTTTTAAAAAATTGTAAATCCCTATAAATTAAATTGGTCAACTAGATTAGATACTGCATTACGAGCATACAAAACTGCTTATAAGATCTTATTGGAATGTCCCCATATAGACTTATTTTTGGAGAAAAAACTTATCATTTACCCGTAGAATTGGAGAATAAAGAATTTTGGGCTATTAAGGAATTTAATTTTAATCTAAAAGATTCTAGTGAGAAAAGATTATTGTAACTCAATGAACTTAAAGATATTAGAAATGAAGCATATGATAATGCAAAAATCTATAAAGAAAAAATAAAAATATGGCATGATTGGGAATTTGAACCTGGACAAGAAGTTCTATTATATAATATTAGATTGTGATTATTTTCAAGAAAACTAAAATCTAGATGGTTACAAATATTCAATGTGATTAAAGTCTACAATTATGGAATAATAGTTATTAAAGATCCTAAAACTGGAAAGATATTTAAAGTTAATGGGCATCGATTGAAACATTAATATGAAGGGCACATATCATAATTTAAAGAAATTTTGATGTTGAGTCATCCTGATTAAACAATAGTACATCAGGCTGACAATGTTAAACCAAGCGCTTTAAGCGAGGCAACCCATATATATCTATTTATATATATCTAAATATATTACTATTTTGTTTAATAAGTGTTTTATATATTAGGAAATAATAATATTTTTGAATCCTCCACAAATTTATATATCATAAATTAAGAAAAATATTATTATTAGAAGAAAATTTAGAATTGAAATGAACAAAAAAAAGAAGCGACACAACATTGGTCTCTAGCACCGACAACACCCATCTACACAAGCCATGTTGCCGACAACGCCATCGAAAGCACCGATAGCTTTTCGAGCAGTTCCTAATGTTCAGGATGAATTTGACAAACTTTGGCAGAATTGCACTCCAAAATAATCGTCTAGAGGTGTTTTTAAAGAACTGAAAACTGCCTTTGATGGCCAGAAACTTCCAAAATTTTAAATCCATGGCTTTCAATTCCAAAAATACTTCAAGGTATGGAGTTTTCAATAGAAGAAAGTTTATCAGTTTTAACGCACAGAGATTATACAACAAAGTCATCATGAAGAAGAGACTTATCAAGGAGGGAGGCTTTGTCAATCATGGATTAAGTAATCCAAGTTCACAGATTGAGAAAGTCATAGTAAATAGACGTTGGGACGTTCTATGCTACACTACCGCTGTAGTTGTTGTACCAGTGGTAAAGGAATTCTATGCTAACTTACATGGAATCACCAAGGAGTCCTCTTCATTTGAGGTAAGGTTGTACCATTTACTCTGCCTCAAATTAATGATTTTTATATGATAGAATGTGTGTCAATCTGTCATTATATGAACTTTATCCCAATGAGAGATATGATGTAAGATGTATACAATTTTTTGACGAATAAAAATGATAATTGGGAAATCAGAGATGAGGGATACATTAGTTTCTCTGCTTTACTGCTTAATCCAATATCTAAACAATGACATTTCTTCATATCTGCAAAATTACTCCCTACCATTAAGATTAGTAGAGTTACCAAAGAAAGTGCAATTTTAAACTATTGCATTCAAATGGAAAAGCTCATTGATGTGGGATAATTTTTTTAAAATCTATTATGGGCATTATTATGAATGGGCCTATACATGGATTGAGGCATCCTTCTACAATTTTCTTACTTTGTAGTCTATCTCAAGTGCCATATGAAAGTTGGGAGAAAGCATTATTACCCTGGGAGCCCATGATTCCGATTAATGAAAACTATATTGGGAATGGAAATGAAGCATTGGATATTATCTTGAATCATTCATCACTTGCTTCAACACCATTAATGCCATATATAGTTTGAAGTTCAATAGCTTTGGAGAAGAGAATGAAGAAAATTGAAAGAGAACTTCAGAGTATTATGAATGCAGTAAGAAATCTTAACTACCTTTTTGATCACTTAGATTGGAGGATAAAGGAGAGCTTTGATCATACTGAAACAATTAAAATAGGTTTAGTGCAAATGTTCAAGAAAAATGAATGGATCGATGAAAATTCAACTCATCAATTCTCGTACAAACCCTTCGACAATTTGTACGTCCATTACCAGTCTATGGGAGATATTAGAAGAGGAGAAAGTACTGAAGTTGAAGTAGAGCAATTGAAAAAAATGGACTCTCTACTATTTTAAAGTAATTATGTTTTTAAAGTGATTGTGTTTGATTTAAATTGCTTTAGAACTCTTATAACTTTAATTGTGTATAGTTTTGTGCAGCGTTCTAGTGTTGTGGCTTGATTTCAACGCTAAATTATAATTTAGTTTGCTTTATGTATATGTGAGTGTGATTAGAAAATTGTATTTGTAAAAATTTGGATTTTCTTATATAAAAGTTAGTTTAGTGTTGTTTGTGAAAATGCTTGTTTGTGAATTATTTTAGGATGAATATTTATTTAAAAAGACTAATTAGACTTTGGAGTGAGTTAAAAGAAAGTTGAAATTGAGAAAAATGAAAAATATGAAATTTTTGGCACTGGTGCCGATGGCGCCAGCATGGGCGCCGACAGCGACCTCGACCTGTAAGTGCCTGAACCCCTTAAAAGTCTGTGATTTACAAAGTAAAAACACCATTTTTACCCCTTCGGTTACCTTCAAGCTCCAGTTTGTGCAACTAGGTCTTACTAGTGCTTGAATTTGAGGCGATTTGAAGGCAAAAGAAGTTTGAATTTCATCTTCTCTTGATAAGAGCTATACTTTGAACTAAAAATTTTTTATTTTCACCAAGGATTTATCTTATATTGTTGAGATCCAAAATTACAAAATTTTTGGGAAGATTTTGATAAAATCCTTTGGGGAAGAACTCTTTCTTAGTAGATTTAAGTTTAGAACGTACCACATTGCAATTTTTGGAATTTATTTAGATTTTTAAATTTTTCTTAGATTACCATGGCAACGAGAATGAGCAAGGGAAAGAGGAAAGTGGATTTTGATGCTCAAAAGTTTGTTAACTACAAAAGCTAACATTTGTTTTAATAGTCTGCTTGCAATTAAGAAAGTAATTCTGGATCGTTCATTTAAAATTCTGGGTGGAGAAGTTGAAAGATTATTCATTGCTTGGTAGTGGGAGAAATTTTGTTACTTTACTACCAAGGCTATTATTGATATAATGTTGCCATGCCAACTTTAAGGAAACTCTGAGGACTACGTTTTATTCGAGCAAAAATGATGGAATTTACTCCAAGAAGAATTAATGAATTTTATCAGTTAGAGGACATATATAGCTGTTAGTACAAATCATTTTCTACTACAAATGAAGCCTTAGATGAAGTTATTTCTTTTATTGTTGATGGAAGAGGAGCTTGGAAGGTGGAGAATAATGTTAAGGTAGACTTCCCTCTTTCTATTTTAAATTTAGTATCTAAGTCTTGATACTACTTTATATATGCTAGAATGATACCAACAAATCATCATAGTGAGGTTACAAAGGATAGAGCCATCCTACACTTTTGTATCTAACAGATGAGAAGGATAGATGTAGGCTCAATTGTTTATAAAAACACTCGTTCTATTGCTTTAAGTGAGAATATTGGTGGTTTAGCACACCCTGCTCTAATCTTCACACTATGTGAACAGGCAGGAGTTGATTTTGGAATGAATGACAAGAGGATTGAACCTCTAAAACCTATTGGGCTTGCCAAGATTAAGATTTATGAATCTCATGTTGGATGGAGATCTGGAAGTAGGAGTAGGGATATTCCTTCTACTTCTAGTACCCCTACATTCCAGGGACTTATGGAGCAACTGTTGACCCAACAGGGAGATATATTGAGGATGGAAAATAGAATGAAAAGTATGGAGGCCAGAAATGCTCATAATGATGGTTTGACAAAATAGAAGTTTGAGTATGATGCTGCTTATGACGATGCGATGATAAGATACATGAGGGGTGACCACTTAGTTCAATTCCCTAATCGCCCTGTCTTTACCTAGTATCAACAACAAAACTTTGATGTAGAAGAAGATGACGATGACTAGTGATGTTTTAGTTTAATCTTTTATTTAGTTTATAATTGGTTGTACTTTATTGTTGTTATTGTTTGTTTTTACAATGTGATACTTTGCTTTGTTTTAAGCGTTATGTTGTATTGTGAACAATAGGATTGTAAAACTGTTTTCACATTGGAAATCATTATAGTGCTGTGTTAGTTTTTAGTACTTTATTGAATGTATTTATAGTAAATTATTTCTCAGCAAATTTTTATATGTATTGTGTGTTATTTATTTTTTTATGTCTTGTAGCTTTTCATATTAGCACCTGCAATATTTCAGAGTTAAGTTTCAATATCAGAATAATGAACAGGTAAGTCATTTCTTTATATATTAAATGTTTTCTTTCTCCCTATATTTTTAAAGTTTTTCATGCAAAATTTTTTAAAAATTTAATTTTGGGGGAAAGAAAAATTTCTTTTTAAAGAAAGAAACATAATTTTAATTGTCCTCAATTAGCTAAATTTTCAAAAAATTTTAAATTAAACATGACCTTTGGTATTAGAGGGTAACTTTATATAACTATATTTGTGTTTCTAAATGTACAGTAAACTTAAGTAAAAATTTTCAATAGTAAAGGTTAATTTTAGAGATTAAGATATTTTGTATGAGAGAATAAGGCTATGTTTTTCTATTGTAAGTAAAGGAGTTTGTATTTTTAAAGTATTAAAATTCTTAGAGATTCATGTATGAAGAAAAGAATAAAACTTTCTAAAATATCTTTAAATCTAATATAAATTTATAAAGTGAAGGAATGTGAGAAGTTTTTAACTTTAAGAAGAGGATAGTGAATTTCTAAATCATTAAAGGCTATACAGATATATTAATCCATACATAATAAAATAGAGAGAAGAGAAAAGAAAAGGGATTGAAAATGATCCTGAAAAGAAAGGAAAGAAAAGCAACAAAAGAAAAAAGATGTGAGGAGAAGCTTGAGAAGATGCCTGATAAAAAATTGGCTTCACTTGAATCAACTTAAAGAAGAAGGCTTGGCTACATTCTATAAACTTATATTTAAGTATGAGCATATTTACTAATAAAGTTTCATGAAGTTCTTTTTCATATGGATATTCTAAGTGGCTTTAATATGACAATTTGTAATTTTCCTTAAAAGGAATAGAGAATAAGAAATCTTAGACTTGACTGCTAGATATTCTTATACCTTTAATATTAACTAGAGTTATTTTACATTTTTCTTAAGTTATGTTATTGTATTTAGTGGACTAAAATATGAAAATATAGAAGTTAAATTCTTTGTCATTAGTCATATTGTTATGTAGTAAATGAGTTACTTGAGGACAAGTAACATTTAGGTTTGGGGGATTTTGATGCACCAAAAATACATGCATATTTAGAACTATATTTTTTACTCATTTTTGGTGATATTGTGGTTTAAAGGAAGTTAGTTTTCATTTTTTATTGCAGGTTGTTGATTTTTAGGACTTGAAGCAAAAATGAAGCAAAAAGGATGGAATTTTGAGTCAAAATGGCGTTTTTGAAGAATTACTCAGCGCCGATGGCACCAGGATGGAAGCTGGCGGTGTAGAAATACAGAATAAAGGCCAGAATTTTCTCAGTACTGACGATGCCAGGAGCAGCATCGGCGGCGCCATTTAACAGAAAGTATGAAATTAATTCATGGGCCACTGACGCTAGATTGGGCGCCGACGGTGCCAATGTCGGTGCAAGGCGGATTTCTAGAAGATTTAACAAATTTGGATGCTTTTTGAAGAGTTTTTGAATGCACCTATTGGAAAACACACATTAGGCTCTATTTAGAGTGAAAATTGATCAGAAAAATCTCTCTTACGCCTTCCCTAACCACTTCGAGTCCCTTAGTCATTTATTTCTTTAGAGTTTTGTGTTTTGTGGTGAGTTTAAGTATGAATTATTTTCTAAGAGTTGTTAGAGATGGAGAAAATTCAGAGATTTCTTCTTCCTTACATCTTTTAAAAGAGAATCAAGAGTATTGTAAAAAGAGAAAGAGTCTAAGAGAAGCTAAAAGGGATTTGCTTTGAGAAAGAGTTACAGATAAGTGTTGTTGGTTTATTATTGTTGTATGAACTTTCTTTTAGACATGAAATTTGTGTTTTGTTGTATCTTTCTCATAAAGTTTGAGTAATTTCCTTTATCTTTCTCCCTACTCTCGGATATGGTGAAATGAAGAGATAATTTGAATGTGCCAATTTTAAAATATAAAATAAATTGTGATGGTTTTTCAACTCCATTCTTAATTTACTTTTTGACCTAACCAATTGAAATGTTCAAATATGTTGTGAAGCATATGAACCAGGAAATGGAGTATGAGTTATATAACAGAGTGAGAATCACATTTAGTTCTATGGAGAAGTATTTTGTTCATGGAAATAAGTGCAAAAAAATAAAAAATATATACATTATTGGGCGTAGAATTGGAGATTTCAGGGTGACATACTAAAATCCCCAATTTGGTCTTAGTGTTTAAGAATTAAAGCGAGCGTTAGCTTTCAAGGGAGGGAAGTGGGAGCTCTGAAGTGAGAGTCAGTATCCTCCCAATATAACCACAAATTTAGGGACTAAACCTAAGATTAGCCAATGATTCTTTATAACACTGAACCAGGGTTGAGAACTAAAATTGCTTTATTTTGGCACAATACATATTTAAACCATTTATCTCATCTCATTTTACCAAAAACTCATTGTAGTTGGAAATTTTTTTTTTCATATTAGATAACTTCATCACATAAACATAATTTGATAGTTACTATTTAAACTCTCCATTTCAATTTTGCTAGTAGTTAATAATTTAGTTATGATAGTACACCAAATATTCAAAATTAGTGACAGTAATTTTATTTTATTACTGTGAATTTTTTTGTTAATTTCTCATTTCAAATTTAAACCTTCCTCGAAGGATCGATATTTGGGGCTTAAACAGAAAGTCCCGTATTACTTGATAATGATACGTATACTTGCGTAGAATTCCTACATAAATTGCTTAAATTTCTTATTCATAAAATAATGCATCAAGTTCTTGGCACCGTTGAAAAGCGGAGTCAACTTTATATATTTTGCACAACTATATCATCGAGATCATTGGGTCAAATAGAATAAGCACTGGTTACGTCGGGCTGACGATGTTAAACCAAACGCTCTGTGGGATGCACCCCATAGTCATCTATGGGTTTGTTTTTATTTTTATGTTGTTGCGTGTGATTCATAAAATTCTGGTAGTATTTTGACTATATAATGAGTTAGTGATTATTATGAGTCCTTAAAAAATGGCTTAGACAAGTAGAATGAATGTTTGGACGTTAAGTTGACCCGTGTTATATTGAGCACTAGTGCTTAAGAGCCAAGATTTGGCACTTAAGCGTGACAGTTAAAAAAACATGTGCTAAATTCAATTTCTAGAAGTTTAAACCGTTAATTGGTTAGCTTAAATGTGGGAAACAATTCAAGGACGTGCCAAGAAGTTTTAGGAAGAGTTTAAAGCCTATAAATAGAAGGGTATGAGTAGAAATCTCACCAGACCTCCATTTAACCCTAAATTTTAAGTGAAAATAGAGGAGTTTTGAAAAATGAAATCTTGGGAGAGTGATTTCAAGAAGGACGAAGTAATGAGAAAGAATTAGGCTAGACATGCATTTCACTTAAATCAACAAAATCAAAATTTGTGCACTGGCGCCTAAGTGCCAAAACCCGCGCTTAAGCACTGCCTAAACTGAGAGAGAGACGCTTAAGCATCGAACCATTCACGCTTAAGCGTTGGTTCATGAAAACCTGCTTGCGAATGGTTTTAAGTGAAAAATTGGTCCGGAAAACACCATTAACGCACTATTGATCTCATTTTTTGTTGAGGTCTAGTTTTCCTCTTTAGTAGCCTAGGGTCTAGCCATAAGACTTTCCTATTGACTATTCTTAGAGGACTAGAAAGGGAACCCCCACCATTAGAAATTCCCAAACTCTTCTTTACTCAACTTGAAGGTCCACATGTTGGTCCTAACCTCTAGCACTTAGTAGGTGGGGTCAATATGGAGGAGCTCAAAGGGAGTCCCCTATAGGATGGTCAGACCTGAGGACTAACCCTGGGTGAACTGGTTTTGGTGGGGCTAACTTGCACACACTACAGTTTTTCATATACCCCAAACCCTAGGATCCCTTAGGTTGGTCTCTTGACTCCTTTCGGAAAGCTCATATGGATGAACCTACACCCCTAGTATTTGACTAAGAGGGTTAGAACCAACATAGTGAGCATCCAAGTATGGCTCCTATTGATTTGGTATGGCTTCATGGCTTGTTGGCTCAATTTGGCCTGAAATCACCAAATTACCAAAATACCCCTACAACCCAATTTTTTTCCAAAAATCCCAAAAATATCCAAAGTGCCTAAATTTATCCAAAAATTATCTTAAACCCCTCACCACTAACTAAATTGACCAAAATTTACCAAATTTTCAAAATACCCCCAAAATTGCGAAAATTACAAAATATCCATTATGGCCTAAAAATTCCAAAAATCCTTCCAGAATTATCCCAAATATTTCCAGTTTCAATTTTTTTTCATCAATTTGATCAGATTTCACCAATTTTACTCAATTTGACCACAAGCCCCAATTTGCCCTTAAGAGCCCAAATGTCCCAAAATTAACCCAAACTTTGGCCCAACCAATTTTGCCCAATTTCAATGCCAAACCAAAATTCTACATCCCCAATTCTATTATAAATAAAATTTAATCCCAATTTTATTCAATTACAAGCCTAATTTCATTCAAATCAAAAACCCAATTTTGACCATATGCCCAAATCCACTAAACTAGCCCACCAATTCAATTCAAAATCAATTGAAATTTTGCCACAGCCCTCATGAAATATTCCTACACAAACTCAACATTTAATTAACCCAAATTTTAGCCCAAATTCAATTTTAATTTCAAAGTCCTAAGTCCACTACACTTAATTCCAAAAGCCCAAGTCCAAAGCCCACATGATAATTTCATTTCTCCTCATCATTCATTTAATTGAAATAATTCCTAAAATTTTAAATTAATGATCAAAATTTTCCAAATGAAGCCTCGTGAAAAACTTCACAAAAATACAAAAAAATCCAAAAATTCCATCTAATAAAAATTAACCAAGCCACATGCAAGCCATGTAGCCACTCCATAGCCATAGGTAAGCCATGTGCGCCTTGCCACATCATCATGCTATTAATGGCAAGAGGCCAAGCCACATTTAAGCCTCTTTAATAAGGTTTTTAACCACGCTTTTTATGAATCACTTAAACCCATAATTAACAAAAATCTCTTTGGATGGAGGCTTCTCCACATCACTTTAGATGACTCATATGATCCTCTTTAGCCCAAGACCAACCTCCATGACTTGATCCAATTTAACCCAAAATAGCCTTTCCCACATTCTATTTTAGTTTAATTCCTTTACACATGGCCAAACACAATTAACTTTAACAAAACCAAGCCCTGACCTCCCTCAGTGGGATGGTGACCCCTTCTTCGCCAGTCAGCCACCTTGGTGGCCAGAAAACCCAAATTCAAAAGATCCACCTAAGTCAAAACTCAAAATTGAACCCATCCAAGTTGGCTCATCCCAATTAGATTTTTGAACAATATTGGCATCCACATAAGCAACTTAAAGCACCCACCAATTTCCCCTGGCGAGCTCTCCTTACCCCTCTATTTAAACCCCACCCCTCCAAGGTCAAAGGAGGAGAGCTTGAAATTCCTTGGAGAGACTCTACCAAATTTTTTCAAGAACCTCCTTGAGACCTCTTGAGCTTAACCCAACCACTCTTAGCCACTTAAAGCCACTGCATGAGCTCAATTTTTTAGCCCAATTCCTATGCTAAAATAGGACACTCACCAAACCTCCACGAACTCCAAATTAATTGCACCTACAACATCCCCACAGAGAGAGGGGAAGATCCCCCACAAAAGCCCCATCACCATAGCACCCTAAGATAGACTTTGATCAGACCCCCAAATTTACTTTGGTCGAAATCATATATATGTAATTCACCATGGCTTGAGGCTCCATCCCTAGGCTCTTGGGACCCCCATAAAGCTTCCACAAGCATCCAATCGAGGCTACCCCTCTTGGATCAAGGTAATGAAAGTCAACCCTAACAATACAAAACTTGTTTTGATGGGTTCACTGTGGTCAGAGAACCGTAGGAAAAATATAAACTTGGTCTAACTCTTTAAAAATGATACTAATTATCACCAACCCTAAAAAATGAAATAAAATTAAATGTAAATAGCATAAAAATTGTTCCACACTGTAATTTAATGTTAAAGGAGTTTCCCATAAAAATTTCAATTCAATTGGAGTTAATTTTACCACTCAAATGGAATAATTAAGTGAAATCACATTTTTGGCATTAAAAATTATTCTAATAATTAAAATACAATTAAAAAAAATATCAAAATTGGTTTTTGGAGCTCCTTATGATGAGATAAACCTAAGAAAAATAAAATTGGAATTAAAACAAATACTTCATTTTCAAGCTATTTTTGGGCCTTTAAATAATTAAAAATAATTAAAAAATCCTAAAAATTACAAAATCGTAAAAACACACTAAATGTCAAATTTGGCTTCTTGATCACTTGGAACCAATTAAAATAATTTTTCTAGTTTTCTAAGTCAAAATATTAATTTTAAAAGGCTTACATAATGGATTTACTCTAATTTTTCACTAAAATAATTCTGATAATTAAAATATAAATCAAAAAAATATGAATTTTGTTTCTTTGGGTTCTCTAGACTTAGAGGGATTTAATAAAAATATAAAACTTAAATTTACAATTAAAATTTATTTTATATTTAATTAATACTAAAAAATAAATAATTCTAATAATTAAATTAAATCTCTAAAAATCATGAAAATTTGTCCAAGTGGTCCTCTAACCTAGGTAAACCTCCAATAATTTTATTAAGGGCAGAGATTTTTTTTTTGTTGAGTTATTAAGTTTTCATTGAAAATCCTTACTTTTTCATTATAAATAATTATAAAATTTAGATAAATTTAGAAATGCCACATTTTCTCCTTTGATGTTTTAATTAACCCATGAGTAAGGTAATATAAAATTTCTTAAGTCATTTGTGTCTAACTTAATGAATTATAGAGTATTAAGGCCTTAGGGGCAAAAGTGTAATTATAGAATTTAGGTCTAATCAAGAGGGAGAATGGGCAATAACTGACCTTAAATAACATCTCTTGATGATTGAAACATAAAAGGGATAAAGTGGTAGAAACCAACCTCACTTCGATTTTATAATGGATAAATATGTAATTTTTCAAAATTAATGAAATTTGGAAGAACATTTAAGTTAGGAGATATTAAGGTGAGGGTTTGATTTTGGAAGAGCATAACTCACTGATTTTAAACCCTTAAACAATGGTTTTGAGATGATTTATAATTTATGACAAGGATTAAAATAAATAAATATAAAAAAAAATCCTTTTTCTTAATTACAAATCTACCCATTAAATCTTAAAGGCTTAGTAGTGAACTAAGCTTAATCAATTTTTTGTCTAATGAGGTTTAGAAAGTAACCTATAATTAATTTAAAACTTTTGAAAAACTAGAAGCCCAACCTTTAAAATTTAAATTAATTAAACTCCTTAATTAAGTCAATTAGCCCCCAAAGGCTCTTCACCTATATAATTCTTAAGTGAGAAATCAAGTGATATTTAACCCACTTAAGAGATAATCAAAACATCATAGGTTCACTGAGCATAAGGGTATTAACTGGATGAACTATATAGTAAACATAATAAGACCAACACAAACTCAAGATAATTTTGGGGGCTATGAAATGTCTAGGGTGTTGCCCAAAACTTCTAAATGATCATTTGGAAATCTTGAAGGATATCTGGACTTATTGTGATTTACTTAATGAAACCATCCTAAAAGTTTGAAACTACAAAGTTATGACATAGGATCTGAGACATACAACGCAAACTTGCATTTTCCCCATTTCTTTATAAGAATGTTTTAATTTTTGCAAAATCATGTATATATGATTTGCAAGTACTAACTTTTCAGGTGAAGAAACAAGAAGACTCACCAAGTACACTTTTACAGTTAACAATGCTTTATTTTCTCGTACTTTCCTACATCGTAGTTTTATACTTATAAACTTGCCTTCTAAACAACATGTCACCCTGCATGAAAACTAAAAACTTTAAGATAGCCACAAAACTGAAACAAGCAAAACTAAAATCAATCAAGATAAAATTCACCACCACAACATTCAAAATATAAGACAACTCAGAATTTAATCACAAACATCACAAAACAACAATTGCAACTAAATTAAGACGTCTCTATTTGATGATCGAGAATCCCTCGGAGGAGGTAACCTACGGTTGCTAACGAGATTTCCCATAGTTTAAATGAAAATATGGAACTCATTAAGTTGAGTTTGGTAAATTCATGTGGACTAAGTGAATTTGATAGAAAACAGTGGTACTAGAACGAGAGAACCGTAGGATCCTAACCGATGTCGCTCTAATCAATTTTAGTATGTCGCATAATATTTAAATGACCATAACCATAAGGAAATTTGATTTGACACCATGACCTGACATATTAGAAAACTTAAGCTCACCACGACAAGGAGTTTGAAGCTAGCATTGTAGGCAACATGACCATCTTCAACAACAGGACGATCTACAATAACATATTTTTCCTTAGAATTAAACAATAATCCATAGAATTTTGAGGTTGTTTGCTTATGCAACATAAATCATCAACTCATCTTTAGGACTTTGTACAACTCTGTTGTACAATTGACACACCTAAAATATATAGTATTTTTAGATGCATTTTTATACCTATTTTTTAGATATTGCGCTTTGATGGAACATATTTTTGTGTTTTTCTCAAAGATGCAAGTAAAAATGAAAAAAAATGCTTAAAGGAGTGAAAATGATCAAATTTGAAACAAAAAAGGTGAAAAATTTTGCATAATAGTTTTGGCACCTAGGCGCTGGTTAAATAGAGAAGCCCGCGCCTAAGCGCTGAGACCCCGCGCTTAAGCGCCAGTGGCAGTTATTAGAAGGGTAAAATCAATTTTCACAAATTTCAAAGAGGTTTCTTAGGCGCCCATTGGCTTAATAGGTGGTTGTAACCACCATGAATGAAAATTATCATGAAAGGATGCGTCTCTTAGAAAAATACATCAAATTAAGACACATTTTGAAGAGATTCCAAGACATCTCTTACAAAACTATAAACAAAAGAAGAGAAAACTTAGAGAAGAGTCCTAAAAATATTGGGAAGCTTTGAAAGTTCTTCTGAGGGGAGTTAATTTGGAGAGATTTTCAGGAACCACTTTTTATTTACTTTTTCGTTTTTGTTATTTTGTTTTGAGTGATTGTAAAAGTGAAGAGATTCAAAGAAACTTCAAGAGTTTGGTGGAGGACTTGAGATAAGTTTTATCTTTTTGTTTTAGACTAATTTTGGTTTTAATCGAGACTTGTTGTTGGTTTTATAATGATTTCTTCTTTTAAACTAAAGTGTGGTTTTTTCTCCATGGATTCTTGACAATGATTTCTTCTTTTAAACTAAAGTGTGGTTTTGTTTTCTCCATGGATACTGAGTATTTTTTCTTTCTTCTTAAAATGATAAGTAATTATGTTTTGGATGGAAGTTGTGGAGAGTATTGATCTTGATTGTTGGAAGAAGTTGTGATGATTTAAATTCATGCACTTCATTTACTTCTTGATTTTGCCAGCACAGATGTTAAAATTTTTTGTGAGAACATGTAAGAACCGGGTTGGTAAGTCTCAGTCAACAATTGATGTTAAAATTTGTTGTGAGAACATGTAAGAACCGGGCTGGTATTGTCTAAGTCAACAATTGGTAGAATCACATGAGGTTGTATGAATGAGAATGTAGTTCATATGGTCAGTCAACAATTGGAAAGAATCCCATGAGGTTGTATGAATGAGAATGTAGTTCATATAATTTAGTGCAAATAAATAGGAAAATATTCATTGAAGGGTGTAGAGTTAGAGGACTTTAAAGTGACAAGTTAAAGCCCCCAACTTAGTTTATTGCTCAATTAAAAATTGGAAAGAATCACATGAGGTTGTATGAATGAGAATGTAGTTCATATGATTGACAGTAAACAATTAGAAAGAATCACATGAGGTTGTATGAATGAGAATGTAATTCATATGATTTAGTGGCTGGTATTGTCTCAGTCAACAATTGGAAAGAATCACACGAGATTGTATGAATGAGAATGTAGTTCATATGATTGAGTGCAAATAGGAAAATATTCATTGATGGGTGTAGAGTTAGGAGACTTTAAAGTGACAGGTTAAAGCTCCCAACTTGGTTTATTGTTTTAGGTTCTGATACGAGAATGTTAACCCCTAGGTGGAGGGAATCGAGGGAAACTCTAGAGTGAGAGCTAGTATCTTCCCTACGTAGCCGGTTTTCAGAACTATTCAAACTTTAAATTAGTCAATGTTCTTTATAGCATCTCTAGTAAGGGTAAAGAATATTATTGTTCATATTTGGCACAACACAATTTGCATACTTCCACAACAAAATTTCTATACTTATTACTGATTCATGATAAGAAGAAAAATATTTTCATATTAAATACTTTTCTTCTACAAGAACTTTAGTTATATTTTTAAGTTGTTATTATTTCGTTAAAATATCAAAAATACCAAAAATATTTAAATTTTAAATTCCTCCAAAAATCATTTTTATAGTTCTACTGTTTCGTTAAAATATCAAAAATACCAAAAATATTTAAATTTTAAATTCCTACAAAAATTATTTTTAGTTTAAGTAATTATCTTTCGTTAAAATATCAAAAATACCAAAAATATTTAAATTTTAAATTCCTACAAAAATCATTTTAGTCGTTAAAATATCAAAAATACCAAAAATATTTAAATTTTAAATTCCTACAAAAATCATTTTTTGTTTAAGCAATTATCTTTTTAAAAATAGAAAAACTTTCAAAAAAGTGCATATTGCATAATCTTCTCTTTGGGTTTGATATTCAGGTTTTAATCAAAAAGTCCTACATTACTTGAGAACGATAAGTATCCTTGCATAGTATCCCATTATAAATATATAAAAATTAAAAAGTTAAATTCTTACTTTGCTTCAGGATCAAGTTTTTGATTTTGTTGCAAAATAAGGAAATATAAGTGAAAAATACCATCATAATTATTGATATACTGTGCATAGGCCATTGAGTACAGGATCAAGTTTTTAGCACCATTGTCGGGGGAGAAAACTAAGTAAATTTCTATTTTTATAAAGTATTATTTAAATTTTAATTATTGTATCTCATTTTGTATGTTTTATTTTATTTTATTTTATTTTATGTTAGTGTATGCGTAGTTCAGGTTCTGAAGAACTAGTGCTCTACGATTTTGAATTAGAAAGAACTATTAGAAAAATAAGAAAATCAAAAAAAATAAAAATCTTGAAAAATCCAAAAAAGAATTACAGAAATGACAACCCAAAATAATCAAAATGCTAAAATTCATCAAGAGTTCAGACCTTTAAGAGATTATGCCAACCCTACTGTAGATGAACTTCATTGTAATTTTTAAAAACCTACTGTAGTGGCTAATTCATTTGAACTTAAACCTGCTATTATCCAAATGATATAAAAAAAATCAGTTTGGGGGATCACCAACTAAAGATCTACATCTTGCCAATTTTCTAGAATTGTGTGCTACATTTAAATATGATGGTGTATCAGATGATAACATCTTACTAATTTTCTAGAATTGTGTGCTACATTTAAATACGATGGTGTTTCAGATGATGTCATAAGACTTAGGTTGTTTCCTTTCTCACTGAGGGATAAAGCTAAGATGTGGTTGAATTTGTTAACATCTAGATCTATCAGAACTTGGGGTGATTTAGCACAAAAATTCCTTGCTAAATATTTTCCACCAACCTATCAGAACTTGGGGTGATTTAGCACAAAAATTTCTTGCTAAATATTTTCCACCATCAAAAGCTATCAGAACTTGGATTTAGCTAAAGCTAAGATGTAGTTGAATTCGTTAGCACCTGGATCTATCAGAACTTGGGGTGATTTAGCACAAAAATTACTAGCTAAATATTTTTCCACCATAAAAAACTATGAAGCTTAGAAATGATATTACATCTTTTAATCAGTTTGAAGGGAAATATATTTATGAAACATGAGAACGATTTAAGGAAATCTTAAGAAAGTGTCCACACCATGTTATATCGAATTTGTTAATAATTCAAACCTTTTATAATAGATTAATTGGATCTCTTAGATCTATTATCGATGTCGTTGTTGGTGGTTCATTGATGTCAAAACCATTTCATGACACTTATGCTTTAATTGAAGAGATGACTACCAATAATTTTCAATAGCCTTATGAGAGGGTAAATCCAAAAAGAATAGCCAATATTCTTGAAACTGGTGCATTTGCTTGTTAGCAAATCAAGTTGCTGCAATTTCAAGGAAGTTGACCAATTTGGAATGAATTTTTCTCAATAGCAAATCAAGTTGTTGCAATTTCAAGGAAGTTAGACCAATTTGGAATGAATTTTTCTCAATCAATTTCTATGATCGAAGAGAATTCATTAGGCCAAATGGTAGATTATCAAACATCATTAGAAACTTTGAATGTCATAAATAATAAGCAAAATAACCCATAGTCCAATTATTATAACCCAGGTTGGAAGAACCATCCCAACTTTAACTAGAATAACAATTTGGGTGGTAATAATCAACAATGGGGGAACAACCAAGTAAACCCATTAGGAAACTGGAGCAACCAAGGGAATAATAATTATAGATCTACTTGTCCTCCAGATTTCAACAATAATACACAATTTAAGGATAAGAAGTTGTCTATAAAAGAAGTGGTGTTACAAATGGGTAATCAGTTACAAAGTTAAGGAGCTACAATTAGAAATATTGAGAATCAACTTGGGCAAATCACAAGTTCATTAAGTAATAGATCCTAAGGAATACTTCCTAGTAATACTGAATCAAATCCAAAAGACTAGATAAAGAGCAAGTTAAAGCCGTACAACTTAGAAGCATAAGAGAGTTGGAAGGTATGGTTCAAAAAGAGATTGAAGTATATAGAGAAGGGAGTTGAAGAATCAAAAGAAGGCGCTCCAAAAGATTCTGAAAGACCTATTTCTCCATCAAAAATTGATTTAGAAAAACCACCACCTCCATTTCCGCAGAGACTTTGACAACAACGTTGGATAAGCAATTTTCAAAATTTATGGAAATATTTATGAGGCTTACAATCAATATTTCATTTGCTGAAGCCTTAGAACAAATGCCAAGCTATGTAAAGTTTATGAAGGATATTCTCAACAGAAAAAAGAAGTTTGAAGATAATGAGACTGTTGCACTTAGTGAGGAGTGCAGTGCTATAATTCAGAAGAAACTTCCTGAAAAGCTTAAAGATTTTGGTAGCTTTATAATTCCATGTGTAATAAGTGACAAATTTTATGGGAAAGCTTTATGTGATTTAGGTGCAAGCATTAACCTTATGCCATTATGAATATTTAAAATATTGGGATTAGGAGAAATAACCTATACTACTGTAACTCTGCATTTAGTAGATAGTTCAATAACCTATCCTAAAGAAGTTATAGAAGATGTCCTAGTGAAAGTGGATCAATTTATCTTTCCTATTGATTACATTGTGCTAGATATGGAGGAAGATAAAAAGATACCTATCATCTTGGGGAGAAGTTTCCTAGCCACAGGAAGAGTAATGATAGATGTGCAGAAATAGGAATTAACAATGCGCGTCAGTGATCAAACTGTTACTTTTAACATTTCAAAATCAATCAAATACCCTACAAAAGGTAAATATGATGAATGCTATAGAATTGATGTTATAAGATATCTGAGTGAATGCAATTTCAAGACTACATATGAAGAAAAATCTAAAGAAAAAGATTTGGAACACGAAAAAAAAGATGAATTAGATCAATGTGTAAACCTTTTTAAGGAAGATTCAAGTTATGTTCAAGAAAGTTTTGAAATTTTGGACACCATAGACAAGGATAAATCATTTTGTCCATCTATTGAAAAACCTCTAGAACTTGAGTTGAAATTATTTACTGAACATTTAAAATATGTCTTTTTAGGAGATTCCTCTACTTTACCTGTTATAATTTCCTTGAAGTTAACAAAGGAAGAAGAAGAAAAGCTGATGAAAATTCTGAAAAATTTTAAGAAAGCCTTCAGATGGACAATTGCTGATATTAAAGAAATCAGTCGTTCAATTTTGATGCATAGAATAAATCTAGAAGAAAATTGTAAACCCAGGGCTGATACACAAAGGAGATTAAATCCCATTATGAAAGATGTTGTTAAGAAAGAAATTTTAAAGTTGTTAGATGCTGGAATTATCCACCCTATTTCAGATGGTGCATGAGTTAGTCCAATTCACTGTGTTCCTAAGAAAGGAGGAGTAAAGGTACTGTGAATGAGCATAATGAGTTAATACCTATTAGACAAGTTACAGAGTGGAAAATATGCATTTATTATAGAAAATTAAATATTGCCACTAGGAAAGATTATTTTCCATTACTCTTTCTAGATCAAATGATGTATAAACTAGCTAGGCATAAATACTTTTATTTTCTGGATGGATATACTGGTTATCACCGAATTCAAATATCTCTTGAGGATCAAGAGAAAAAAACATTTACCAGTCCTTATGGTACTTTTGCTTTTAGAAGAATGCCCTTTCGTTTATGTAATGCCCCTACTACATTTCAAAGATGTATGATGACAATTTTTTGTGATTTAATTGAAAAAGGGATTACAGTCTTTATGGACGAATTTTCAGTGTTTTGAACTTCATTTGACTCATATTTAGAACATTTATTTAAAGTTCGTGAAGAAACAAATTTAGTCCTTAACTGGGAAAATTGCCAATTTATGGTACCGGGAGGAATTGGATTAGGTCATCAAATATTAGAAAATGGTATGGAAGTAGATCCTACTAAAATTCAAGTGATCACTAATTTAACTTATTTAATAAATGTAAGGGAAATTAGGAGTTTTTTAGGACATGCTGGATTCTAGAGGTGATATATTAAGGAATTTTCTAAGATTACTAAGCCTTTATGTCATTTACTAAAGAAAGAAGCAATTTTCAATTTTGATGACGATTGCCTAAAAGCTTTTAAATTATTAAAAGAAGAATTAATCACTGCACCAATTATAGTTTCACCAAATTAGGAAAAACCTTTTGAACTTATGTGTGATGCAAGTGATTATGCTATTGGAGCTGTTTCAGGACAAAGATATGATAAAATTTTTAAAGTTATTGACTATGCTAGTAAAACTCTTAATGAAACTTAAACTAATTATACAACAACTAAAAATGATTTATTAGCAATCCTTTGATAAATTTAGATCATATTTGATTGGAACTCATTGTATAGTGCATACGGATCATTCTGCTACAGTATATGCCTTTGATAAATTTAGATCATATTTGATTGGAACTCATTGTATAGTACATACAGTTCATTCTGCTATTAAGTGCTTAATGAAAAAAAAGGATCTTAAACCAAGTCTTATAAGATGGATTCTTCTTTTACAAGAATTTGATTTTGAAATAGTAGATCGAAAAGGAACTGAAAATCAAATTGTTGATCATTTGTGCAGCCTTGAATTAGAAAAACCACTCTATTTTGAAAAAGAAATAATGAACACTTTCCAGATGAAAAATTATTTACTGTAAATGAGTGGCGTGTTCCGTGGTATGTCGACATTGTGAACTATATTGTTAGTGGTCTTAAACCCTATGGAATGACATACTAACAAATGAGGAAATTTATTTCTGAAGTTAAGACTTATTTTTGCGATGACCCATATTTATATAAACAAGGAAATGATATAATCATTTGAAGATTTGTACCATTAGAAGAAACTTATGAAATCATCTAAAAAAGCCATAATTCTGATTTTGAGGGACATTTTGGTGTTAATAAAACAATATTCAAAGTTCTACTATCTGAATTTTATTGGCCTACAATTTTTAGAGATGTTAATGCTTATATTAAAACTAGTGATAGATGTCAAAGAGTAGGCAATATTTCTAGAAAAAATGAGATGCCCCTCAATTATATTCTGGAAGTTGAAATATTTGATGATTGGGGATTAGATTTCATCAGATCATTTATACCATCTTTCAAAAATTTATATGTTTTGTTAGCAGTGGACTATGTATCCAAATGGATAGAAGTTGTTGCTTTACCTCGATGTGATGCTCAAAGTGTTGCAAAATTTTTTGAAAACAAACAAATTTTGTAGATTTGGGATGCTGAGAGTTATCATTACTGATGGGGGAAGTCATTTCAGAAATGTCATTATGGAGAAGTTAACAAGGAAATAACATATAAATCATACAATTGTTATTGCTTATCATCCTCAGACAAGTGGTTTAGCTGAATTATCTAATCGGGAAATTAGAAGAATTATGAATCTGTGAATCCAACAAAAATGGATTGGTCAGTCAAACTTGACTATGCTTTGTGGGCTTATATGCTTATCATCCTCAGACAAGTGGTTTGGCTGAATTATCCAATCTAGAAATTAAAAGAATTATGCGAAAAATATGTGAATCCAAACAAAATGGATTGGTCAGCGACTATGCTTTGTGGGCTTATAGGACTGCATATAGAACTCCTATAGGAATATCCCCATATAGATTAATATTTGGGAAAGCTTGTCACTTACCAGTTGAACTTGAGCATAAAGCATATTGGGTTATTAAAGAGTTCAATTATAATTTAAAAGATGTTGGTGAGAAAATATTGTTACAATTAAATGAGCTTGAAGAGATAAGGAATGAATCTTATGGAGTGCTAAGATTTATAAAGAAAAGATGAAAATGTGGCATGATCAAAAGATTCTTACTAAAAAATTTCAATTAGGGCAATAAGTTTTGCTATATAATGCAAGGTTAAGATTATTTCTAGGCAAACTTAAGTCCACATGGGCCCATTTGTTGTGAAAAAAGTTTATCCTTATGGAGCTGTGGATATTAAAGATCCTAATTCAGAGAAAATTTTTAAAGTCAATGGACATAGACTGAAACCTTATTATATAGGGGATCAACATAAATATAATGATGGAGTGATGTTTGGTCAAACAGAATGAGAACTGGTTACGTCGGGCTGACGATGTAAAACCAAGCGCTTTGTTGGAGGCAACTCATAGTTATCAGTGTGTTTTTGCTTTGATTGTTGTTTTGAGTATGATTAAGAGATTTGGGGTAGCACTTTTGAATTTATTATGTGCTAGTAATGATTTTTATACTTTATTTAGTGACCTAGACATGTTAGAATGAGAATTTGGACGTTAAGTTGACTGGTGCAAAAATGTGCACTGGTGATTAAGCGCCAGATCAAGCGCTTAAGCGCGACAATTTAATCACTTGTGAAAATTTCAATTTCTAGAAGGTGTAACTGTAATTTAGTTGGAGTAAACGTGGCTTGGTAGTTTATAGTCGTGTCTAGAAGTTATGAGGAGGAATTAGGCCTATAAATAGAAGAGGTTTGTGAAGGAATTTCACCTCAAATTATTTTATGCCCTAAAAGTCTAAAAAAGAGAGAGATTTAGAGAAAATGTCTTCATGGGAGATGGATTTAAAGAAGAAGGAAGAAGCAATGAGGAAGAAGTTCATTAGTCAAAGTGCATAGGAGATGTATAACAGTTTCTTAGTCGTTAGTATTGAAGGGGTATCGGAGAAGATCAACCAGATGGAGAATACTATATCTATATTAGAGACTAAGGTGCTTGAATTTCATGCTCATCTAGAACATATTGGGTGGCAACTTAGGCTGCAATTCAACAATACCAGTTATATAGAGGAAGCGGATAAGGCAATGTTCCTTAAGTAAAAGTGGATCGAAGATGATAGTATTAAAGGTTGTCACCACAGTTCGTTTTATCAACTCTATCTTTTTGGAGAGACAACTGAGAGACAAGAATTTATTTCTTCTAATGAAGAGTGACATTAAGTTAAGTGTCAGGAATTGTGTGTTTGGAGTCATGTTCTTAAGTGTGTTAGTGTTTATGTCTTGTGTTTAGTGTTTGTATCACTTATTGTAAATGTGTGTTAAGTGCTTTGTACTTAGGAAAATTTTCTCATCCAAGAATATTTGGAGAGAGAACTAAGTGTTGAATATGTTTGTACTTTTTTGTTAATTAATATATGTTTATTTTTGTGAAAATTTGTGTTATTTTAGCCTTGAATTGAATTAATTATTATGAAAAATTTTGAGAGAGAAGGGAGTTATAGGAAGTAAAAATAGTTATTTAAGTGCCATGAGACGATTTAGGGGTGGTTTACTTAGGCTAATATTGCATTTTACTTACAATTAAAAATTTCAAAAATTGTGCACTGGCGCCTAAACACCACATCTTGCGCTTAAGCACGAGCCAACCCGAGAGGCAGGTGCCTAAGCCCCACTTACCCACGCTTAAGTGCTGGTTCAAGAAAACTAGTTTACAAACGGTTAAAAATGAATTTTAGGTCCAAAAAAGCCATTTTTAACACCTCATATCGTCTTCCCCAACTCAAGTTTGCGATTTTGAGGGTTAGGGCAAGTGAAATTTGGAGATCTCGTGTTGGAATAGAGTGTCATTTACTAGATCCAAGTTCCTCAGGGTAAGAGCTTTACTTCTATGCAAAAATTTTGGATTTTCACCATATATTTTAAGCACATTTGGAAGATTTAGAAAATGCACTATTCATGGTGAAAAGTGGAGAAAAATCTATGGAAATTGCTTGGGAAGTTTAGTTAGTGCTTTTGGAAGTTTAGTTTAGTGATTTAAACTTGATTTTTAAAGTTATTTTTGGAATTTATCAAATTTGTATAATGGCACCAAGAATGAAAAGGAGTAGATGAAAGAGACCATTTGTTTATGGCAAATTAATCAGTTCAAAAGATCATGATCAAATAGTGATGCTCTACAGTCACAAAAATTGATTCAAGAGCGATGTTTTAAGAGTCCGGGTGGAGAAGTCGAAGACTTGACAGTCCGCCGACAGTGGGAACAGTTCTGTTGTTTCTCTGCTGTCGCTATAATTTCTGTTGTAAGGGAGTTTTATGCAAATCTCCCAAAGTATGAGGATCATTGAGTTATGGTTAGAGGGAATTTGGTACCTTTTACTCCAAAGGTAATCAACTTGTTTTACCATTTACCACTAGAGATTTTGTGTTTTTATGCAAGTTATAGTCCTACTGAAGTGGAGTTAGACGAGATTATTTCATATTCAACTATTGGGAGATGACTTTGGAAGATTACCAATGAGAGGAGAGTAAATTTCCCAACTTTAAAGTTATGTGCACCTTCAAAGGCCTCACACTATTTCATTTCTGCTTACCTGCTTCTGACCAATCATCTCAGTGAAGTGACCAGAGAGAGAGTGACGTTGAATTATTATATTCAGGAAGGAAAGCCCGTCAACATAGGGGATTTGATCTATCAGACTATTGATACACCTAAAATATTTAGTATTTTTAGACACATTTGTATACCTATTTTTGAGATATTGAGGAAGGTATTTTTGTGTTTTTCTTGCAGATACAAGTAAAAATGGAAAAAATGCTTAAAGGAGCGAAAAAATATCAAATTTGGAACAAAAATGTGAGAAATTGTGCAAAAGGGTTTTGGCGCCTAAGCGCCAGATTCGGCGCTTAAGAGCCAGTTAAACAGAGAAGGTCGAGCCTAAGCACCGAGACCCCGCGCTTACGCGTCAGTGGTAGTTACTAGACCAGTAAAATCGGTTTTCATGAATTTTAAAGAGGTTTTTGAGGCACCCATTGGCGTAATAGGTGGTTGTAACCACCATGGACGAAAATTATCATGAAAGGATGCATCTCTTCGGCAAATACATCGAATCAACACAAATTTTGAAGAGATTCCAAGGAACCTCTTAGAAAACTATAAAATAAAGAAGAGAGGACTTAGAAAAGAGTCCTGAAAATATTAGAAATTTTTTAAAGTTCTTTTTTAGGGTTTTAGTTCAGAGAGATTTTCAGGAACCACTTTTTATTTAATTTATCCTTTTTGTTATTTTTTTGAGTGGTTGTAAAGAGAAGAGATTCAAAGGAACTTCAAGAGTTTAGTGGAGGACTTGAGATAAGTTTTTATCAATTTTAGACTACTTTTAGTTTTAATTGAGACTTGTTGTTGGTTTGACAATGATTTCTACTTTTAAACTAAAATTATTAAAGGAACTTTAAGAGTTTGGTGGAGAACTTGAGATAAGTTTTTATCTTTTTGTTTTGAGACTTTTTTGGTTTTTAATCGAGACTTCTTGTTGGTTTGACAATGATTTCTACTTTTAAACTAAAGTATGGTTTTGTTTTCTCCATGGACTTGTTTTGGTTTGACAATGATTTCTTCTTTTAAACTAAAGTGTGATTTTCAAAGGAACTTCAAGAGTTTTTGATTGTAAAAGAGAAGAGGTTCAATGGAACTTCAAGAGTTTGGTGGAGGACTTGAGATAAGTTTTTATCTTTTTGTTTTAGACTACTTTTGGTTTTGAGACTTCTTGTTGGTTTGACAATGATTTCTACTTTTAAACTAAAGTGTGGTTTTGTTTTTACTTCTTGTTGGTTTGACAATGATTTCTACTTTTAAACTAAAGTGTGGTTTTGTTTTCTCCAAGCTTATTGTTGGTTTGATAATGATTTCTTCTTTTAAACTAAAGTGTGGTTTTATTCTCCATGGATTCTGAGTAGTTTTCTTTATCTTTCTTCTTAAAATGATAGGTAATTAAGTTTCTCCATGGATTCTGAGTAGTTTTCTTTATCTTTCTCCTTAAAATGATAAGTAATTAAAGTGATGGATGGTCCATGGATTATGAGTAGTTTTCTTTATCTTTCTTCTTAAAATGATAAGTAATTAAGTTTTGAATGGAGATATGAGTAGTTTTCTTTATCTTTCTTCTTAAAATGATAAGTAATTAAGTTTTGGATGGAAGTATGTTGGTTTGACAATGATTTCTACTTTTAAACTAAAGTGTGGTTTTGTTTTCTCCATGATTTAGTAGTTTTCTTTATCTTTCTTCTTAAAATGATAAGTAATTAAGTTTTGGATGGAAGTTGTGAAGAGTATTGAACTTCAATGTTGGAAGAAGTTGGAAGTTCTGGAGAGTATTGATCTTTAATGTTGGAAGAAGTTGTGATAATTTAAATCCATGCACTTCATTTACTTCTTGATTTGGTTAATCCATATGTTAAAATTTATTGTGAGAACATGTAAGAACCGGGTTGGTATTGTCTCAGTCAACAATTGGAAAGAATCATATGAGGTTAAATGAATGAGAATGTAGTTTATATGATTGAGTGCAAATAAATAGGAAAATATTCATTGATGGATGTAGAGTTAGAGGAATTTAAAGTGACAGGTTAAGGCTCCTAACTTGGTTTATTATTTTTTGTTGTGATATGAGATGTTAGCCCCCAGGTGGAGGGAATCGAGGGAACTCTAGAGTGAGAGCTAGTATCTTCACCGGATGTTAGCCCTCAGGTGGAGGGAATCGAGGGAACTCTAGAGTGAGAGCTAGTATCTTCCCTATCTAGCCTGTTAGCCCCCAGGTGGAGGGAATCGAGGGAACTCTAGAGTGAGAGCTAGTATCTTCCCTGCGTAGCAGGTCTTCTGAACCATTCAAACTTTAAATTAGCCCATGTTCTTTATAGCATCTCTAGTAAGGGTAAAGAATATTATTCCTCCTATTTGTCACAACACAATTTGCATACTTCCACAATAGAATTCCTATACTTATTACTCATTCATGATAAGAAGAAAGATATTTTCATATTAAATACCTTTCTTCTACAAAAACTTTAGTTATCTTTTTAAGATGTTACTGTTTTGTTAAAATATCAAAAATACCAAAAATATTTAATTTTTAAACTCCTAAAAAAATCATTTTGAGTTTAAGTAATTTTCTCTTTAAAAATAAAAAAACTTTCTAAAAAGTTCATATTGCATAATCTTCCCTATGGGTTCGATATTCAGGTCTTAATTAAAAAGTCCTATATTACTTGATAACCATATGTATACTTGCGTAGTATCTCAATATAAATATATATAAATTAAAAAGTTAAATTCATATTTTTCATCAGGGTCAAGTTTTTGGTTTTATTGCAAAATAAAGAAATATAAGTGAAAAATATCATCATAACTATTGTTATGTTGTGCATAGGCCATTGACTACGGGATCAACAATATAAGCGCTAACTTGTCTTAGGATTCCGAGGATGTTGTTCGTCACGACTTAAATCCTCACATCTTCCAAACTATTTGTGTGATCATTTTATAGGATGAAACATTTAAATATTTTTCTTCTAACTTGAAGGCAAACCATAGGATAGCTTGGGAAGTCATCGAGGTTCTCCTCAGGATCAGTGACATCCCCTAGTTCTTCTTCCTTTAGATTCTACAATAAATGTTCCAAATTTGAGTCATTCCCCTTTCACACATCTTTGTCCGATCTCGTTGAAAATTCCTATTCTTTTGGAACTCCCTGAAGATAATATCCTTTGATTTTACTCGAAAGTTTTCTGAGGTGACTTCGGTTATCTACGATGTAATTAACTATAGGGGCTTACCTTTATAGGAAGCATTCTCTAACCCAGCTTAATATGAACCCTATTTAATTCCTTTTATTTAATAGGGGAACTTGTTGACTTCTAATAAAATAGTTTCACAGACCAAACGGATGTCATATATTTCTTAATTTATTTGATCGAGCCTCATTCTCAAGTCTTATGTTTATCTCTCGTGATAGATACAATGTTTGAGGTATAGTGCTCTTTCATGTAAAATATGAAGAATATGGGGTCGGTTTGATTCTATATTTTTCTAAACTTAGATATATATGCAATTTAAAATGTGTTTTTAAAGCGGGCGACAGGATTTCAATTCTGATGACCGACAACTTCCAATGGGCAACTCCTCAACCAAAATAGTGTCGACAGCTTCTGGTGACTCCGCTGGGGAAGTGCTTCTCTCTCCATTTAAATCAGGGAATATTATCTTCACATATCGATAATGTGTTCATGTCCCTCATGAACCAATTTCCCTTCTTCTGTTGGCATGCTTCACCCATTTCTTTCTTGGGTAAGTACGGTCAACTCTTTTGAACTTCAGAACTGTATGTTCAATCACCTTTGAACAGAGGGGTTCAGGAGTCCATTAAGGACTTTTTAATCATTGTGTGGGGTCGAACTCTCAATTGGTGTATTGGAGGATTAGTTCCACCTGGGCATTATGCGTTGTAAATTAAGTCCCACACTGGGTCCTAAACTTTAATTTCTCTTTCAAGCCTGATTTGCCCTGTTGCAAATTAATTCTAGTTGTGTCATGCTGCGCTTGCTCTTTCTTATTTAATTAAGAAAATCCTTCAACTTTCTAATTATTTTTACTAAATTTAAAACCCTCACAAACTAAAAGTAAAACAAAAATTTGCCCAGTCCACAGATCGGCCTTTGTTAATTTTTATTAGTGTTCGCACTAGAATTATAGGATATTGGCCAAATAACTAACCCCAGAGCTTTCTTTTTGAAGCTACTGCAATGGCGTTCCCAATGCTCACCTTTTCCTGCAATTTTCCAACAATCCGCGACACTCATAATGTCACTCCTACTATTAAGTTTGGAGCCAGATTTAACAAACTTGAAGTGATACTTGGAAAGGCCCCGTTCGTTGTAATGAAGGTTACCGCTCCGGAAGTTTAGGAGCCCTCTGCTGAATTTAACCCAAACTGTCCCCAGAAATTGCCTTCTTGTAGGAAACTGAAAACTACTACTCCCTCGGCACTTGTCAAGTCTGTTGTCCCTTTTTCTGCTAAAGAAAAAGGGGTTATGATTGTAGAAGATGAAACTGAGGAATTTACTGTTCCTACGTCAATGTTTACAATTGGTTGGACTTTGAAGTCTGCACCGTTGACTCGATCACAAAGAAAGAATCGTAGCTGAAAATCTCGGAGGGAAGCTAAGGCCCAAGTTTTAGAAAAAGTGTCGGATGATGAGTTTTTTCATGGGGAGGAACTTGGATTACAGGAGACCTCTCCACTTCTGCAAGGAAGTAGGTTTCACCCACTGATGGATACCGATGAACATGAGAGTATCTGAAAGATTGCAGCTACCTTGCCATCACTTCATAGTCATAGTGAGGAGAATGAGAAGCCCTCTCCTATAACTAAATTTTGCATGGTTTTCCAGAGCTGGCCACTAAGGAAGGATGTTCAATAGTTAAACTTCTTAAACGAGTAGGATGCACAGTATCCTCTCGAATGAAGAAAGAAATCCTGAAAGATGCAAGGGTTGCCTGACAGTCCCACATGCCAGCTGAAGCTTTTTCAGCTCATGTTCCCGTCAGATTTCATTTAGGAAGTCGAGTTGATACTATCGTTACCACTGTAAATTTTGTTACCTCTATCGCTCCAAGGTCTGTAGGACGTCAGCCGGTTAAGTCACATCTGGGTCTGAGGATTCAACTAATTTTACCCATAAGAATGCCTCAAAGAAGGTAAGGATGAAGAAATTGTTTGGTTTGCACCACGGGGAGCATACTTTGCTCCAACATGTCGACGCCTCTGTTGAGTACCCCGTCTCAAGACATCATCATCGAGAAAGAAAGTGTGGGTACCCAAAGTCACCATACCAATACGGTCTAAGGAGCTCACAGGTTAGAATAGTGGAATGAAGAAAAAGTCAAAAACATCTACTACAGAATTTGATGAACAAGTGAAGGATGTTCAAGAAAATTCTCCAAATCTTAAGATAATTCAAGAGGCGACAATGGAAGGAAAAATTGAGAAGCTCAGAGCTGAGATTTTTTAGCTAGCTAGAGAACATGGTGGAATCATTAATGATGATGATGAGGATTTTGATTTCAATGATTATTTAGACGAAGATTTCATGGATATTCATGTCATCGAGACTAGAGCCGCTTTGTCAACGCGCGATGCCCAACCTCTCATCAAAGGGAACACCACAGATGATTTGCACGGGACTATTTTCTTGAGAGATGAACATATTAGTCAAATAAAAAAGAGAATGGATGAGCTGGCTGCCACCATGGATGTCATGGCTACGACTATTGGGCAATCCCAGTCATAGCAAGTAGCCTCTCTAGGGTTCAACTAGCCTGAAATAATCCATATTACCGATGAAAGAAGAGAAGTTGTTTCTGCTAATGGATAGGATCAATGAAAGAAAGATTCCTCACCAAATTTCATGCCTGAGAAGGATATCAAACAATTGGTTGAACAACAATTTCTGGAGTCCTTAGCCCAATCTAAGGGTGGTGCATTAATTTCAAGGGGTAGACCTTATCCAGAGGAGTTTGTTGTCGTACCCTACCCTAAGGGTTTTGTGTCACCAAACATTAAGATATTCAACGAGACTAGGAATCTTAGACAACATCTAACACATTTTCAGGCCAGTTGTGGCAACACAGGAGATAATGAAGCCTTACTCTTTTGATAGTTCATTAGCACTCTGTCAGGGACTGCTTTGATTAGTATGTCGAGTTACCCAACTGATCAGTGAAGAAATTCATTGAGTTAGAACAATTGTTCGTGAAAAGATTTGCTAGATCACAACACTATGTTTCTATTGGAGATCTCGTAGTAGAGAAGTAAAGACCCAATGAGACTCTAGTGGATTATATCTTAAGGTCGAGAAACCTTAACATGAAATGTGAGCCTCAACTACATGAACAACATGTGATTGATATTTTACTCAAAAGCATACATGGGCCAGTCGCCTTCATGCTCAAGAGACTCACCATCAAGTCCTTCGAGAACTTGCTAAGCAAAGCCAGCAGTTTACAAGATGAAGTTAAACATATGGATTCCCAAGAGAAAGCAAAGAAATCCAGGACAACCAATGCATTCAAGAAAAGGTCTAGGACAGTGGAAACTATTGATAAAGGAAAGCAACCAATAAAGATACAAGCAGAGCTTTCTCACCAAAGTTCTCAGCAATCGTTCTAGCATGTTCATTAGCAAGTACAACAGTATGGACATACCAACCAACAGTCATACTAAGGAGGATCGTACCAGACGGAAGGTGGAATGGGTCCAACTCTTTCAAAGCAAAGGAGAAGAAAATATTCCTTCAAAGATGAGGCTATGTTGAAGATGTTCAGAAACTTGATGAAGAAGCCTGAAGAGGTTTATAAGAAAGATAGTCCTAATTTTTGTCTCTACCATAGAATGTTGGGACATACAATAGAAGGTTATTTCGTCTTCAAGGATTAGCTCGAGAGAAATTAAAAAGAAGAAAACATAACAATCTTGAAGGAATATTTGAAAAAGCCCGAAAAAGATACTGTAAATATGATTTCGGCCAAGTCAATCATCACATTAGATCCATATACAGAAAAGACGGATGGAGCACAATTTGGGGCAAGTCATCTAAGAAGATACTGGATCAGATTCAAACTGACTCAGCTCAAGCAACCATTCAGAGTCTACAACCTGCTCAGCCCAAGTTAAAGATTTTGTCAGAGAAGTCACCGCAACCGAAAGAGAAAGAAAAGAGCGACGTCTTGAAGATTGATAGTGTGGGGGAGGGGGGGAGGGGGGTAGGATANGGGGGGGGGGGGGGGGGGGGGGGGGGGGGGGGGGGGGGGGGGTAGGATAGGGTCTGCCTCTATTAGATTGGTTATCTCAAATTTGGGGAAGAAAATCCTCGAACCCCTAACCATGTATGATTATCTTTTTGCCCCATCGGGGTATTATAAATATAATTATTATGATCTCGGCTATGTCTTTACAATTTCTGATGATAACGTAACTGAATTAGTTAAATCTAACTCCGATCTCGATTCCCAAACTGATCCTTAAATGGTACTTGAGTCTGATAAACCCGTTAATGAGAATGAAGAAGACATCAAATATATCGATTATGATAGCACCGAAGGTGAGGAGCTAGTCCTCGAGTGCCATGGTACACTGCTTGATATCAATTTGGATTTTTCAGATGAAAAAGGAATACCTAAAATTTTACCCACATCATCTTAGAAAGAAGAAATTACAGAAGTAATTCTAAGGAGTGGGAAAGTATTGCCCTCGAGATCAGCTCCAGCGGATAAAGGAAAACAAATAGTCACCCGAGAAGAGCTACCTCCACCTCCGCCAACTTAAGAGCCGCATAGCCAAGTAAAAATTGGAGGACTATAAAAAGTTGATTATAACATGCTAGCTAATCTTAGGAGGTTTCCCGCTAAACTAAGCATATATGATGCTCTAATCCTATCAAAGGAGATGAGAGAATCTCTAGTTATGGCCTTGCTCGACCCAGAGATTTGCTTGGCTCAGTTGGTCAATACATCCTCAGATGAAGTTTGTTCATTAAAAGAACAACCCGGGATAACATTCACAGATGAAGACTTGTTGCTCGGTACCACCAACCATAACTGACCACTCTAGATCTCCGTCAATATCGATAGATTTGTATTGTCGAGAGTCTTGGTAGACCCGGGAGCATCACTAAAGTTAATGAGTCTACAAACATTATCATATTTGGACATTGAGGCTCAAGAGCTTACAGCCAACAAAATTATGTAAGAGGATTCAACCAGAAGGGAGAAAGAGCCATTGGATCAACTACACTGTTAATAAAAGCTAGAGAACTAGTAACAGCTGTAAAATTTCACATCATTGATGTAGAGACTTCTTTCAATGCTCTACTTAGAATAACATGGATTCACGAGCATAATATGGTTCCATCATCCTTACATCAATACATCAAATATTTCAAAGAAAGATAAGAACATTGTATTAAAGGAGATTTACAACCATTCTCACTAAATGAAGTAGGCATTCATGAAGACGCCACCTACTACGCACCTCCAAAGAGAACAGTTTTCTCTCATTAAGTTATGATGAATGAAATGCAAGACTCAGAAGGATCACAAAGAAGAGACCATTCAAATATGCTATGACAATCTATTATATTCTCTTCACAATAAGGTGGTACAAGTTCTTTTAGCCATACACCCGAGACTGAGGTCGGGGACGTGGATGAGGAAGAACCAATGCAATTGTTGAACGGACTAGGGATGAGGAAGAACCAATGCAATTGTTGAATGGACTAGGCCAACCATCAACATTGACATGGAAGAAAGTTCTGATGAAGAAAGTTTCGAGGAAGAAATGATGATGATAAAACAAAAGAAGCCTCAATATGATATCTCTTTAAAAGACATTGAAAAAGATGAATATGATTCAATGTATGATCGGATCAACCACTTTGTGAATGTCATGACCTTAATCCAATCTACTCTCAAATGTTTGAAAGTTTAAAAGTCAAGGAAGTCTATAGTGATGGTTTGTAACAGATCAAGTTTTACCGTGCTCCCCCTTCTACTAATTCTGAAAATCATGTAAGTTTGGATGATGATTCTAACGAATTAATGAAATTACCTTTTGGTTACTTTTCTCCTTGTGTACAAAAATTAAATTTGATAGGGTTATGTGCCAAAACAAATTCCAAAAGGTAAGCTACAACTTTTTAAAAAATTTTGGATTGTTAAGAGTCAAACTCCTAATTCAAAACAGGGTCTCGGATTTGAACTGTAGGACCAGTCGATGATTCAGAATTTTGCATGGTTGTTACTAATGATTTAGAATAGGACTGCCTCAATGTAGAGGATGACTCTAAAGATCAATTAATAGATGATGCTCTGCTAGAATTTGAAAAATAAATTAAATCAATAGTTGATGAATTAAAATAAATCAACCTTGGGACTAAGGAGCAACCCCGACCAACCTTTATAAGTTCCCTACTCGGTGAGGAAGAATCCATAGAGTTGATAAAGCTATTATAAAATTTTAAGGATTGCTTCGCTTGGAGCTATGATGAAATGTCAGGACTGTCAGCAGAAGTCACAGTTCACAAGCTCATGGTGGATAAAAAAATGACCCTAGTAAAACAAGCTCCCAGAAGGATGCGCCTCGAAATAGAGCAACAAGTCATTACCGATGTAAAGAAGTTAATAGACCCTAAATTTATAAGAGAAGAGCAATACCCCACATGGTTTTCCAATATCGTGCCACTTAAGAAGAAAAATGGACAAATTTGTGTATGTGTCGATTTTAGCTATCTAAATAAGGCATGTCCAAAAGACGAATTTCCACTGTCGATACCAGAATTAATGGTGGACATTGCTTCAAAACATGAGATCTTCTTTTTTATGGATGTATCTTTAAGATATAACAAAATAAAGATGGATCCAAAAGATGCAGCACTTAAAGTATTCAGAAAACCGATTGGGATTATTTGTTACACAGTGATGCCATTTGGATTAAAGAATGCCGGAACAACATATCAACGAGCAATGACAAAGATTTTTTATGACCTTATTCACAACCAAATGGAGTGCTATTTGGATGATCTGGTCATCAAAAGTAAATAGAAATTGGACCATTTGTACTATTTGAGGATCGTGTTTGAATGATTACGATAATATAATCTTAAGATGAATCCCTTACAGTGCTCCTTCGGCGTTACCTTTAGAGTTTCTAGGATTCATTGTTCGTCATCGGGGAATCGAGATCGACCCGGAGAAGATTAAAGCTAACTTGAAAATGTCTCCTCCCAAAACCTTGAAACAACTATGTTCCTTTCAAGGAAAATTGGCATATCTGAGATGCTTTATTTCTAATCTCTCTGGTAGGCGTCAGCTTTTCTCGGCATTAATTACAAAGGATGTCAAATTCATTTTGGAAGAGAAATGCTAGTGGACCTTCAAAGATGTTAAACAATACTTAATGAAACCTCCTTTTTTGGCAGCCCCTACCTTAGGAAAATCATTAATACTTTATACACCGGCTTTAGATGTCTCTCTCGGAGCCTTATTAGCCCAAGTCAATGATGAGGGCAAGGAAAATACACTATACTACTTGAGTCATCATCTAATACCGACAGAGGTGAAGTATCCACCTATCGAGAAGCATTGTTTAGCTTTAATTTTTGTCACCCAAAAACTTGGGCACTACATGCTCTCTCATAAGATTACCCTTATTTCAAAAGTTAATCAGTTGCAATATTTAATGACACGACCAACACTTTCCGAACGTCTGGCAAGATGGTCGATGGTTTTATTGCAATTTGATATACCTTTTGATCCCCTTCGTGCTATCAAGAGATAGATTTTAGCAGATTTTCTTGTTGCACACCCACTTCCAGCTAGGTCCCCACTCAACGATGAACTACCAGATACATAGATATTACAAATAGAGCCCTCCAGTGCCAGACATTGGGAGATTTCTTTTGATGGAGCTTCCTCAGCCAGGAAAGATAAAGGATCAGAAATAGTTATACCAGGCAAAGTAAGGATCGGTCTGATTTTCATCACACCATATAAGGGCATGTTGAGCTTCTTCTATCACCTGATAGAGTTGTGTACAAATAACAAAGTAGAATATGAAGCATGATCACCGGGTTGGAATTGGAAATCTCAATGGATATAACGGATATTGCCATCTATGGTGACTCTAAACTTATCATTCAACATGTTTTTGGAAAATACAAGATTTTAAAACCAAGATTAACATAATACCATCAGTACTCGATGAAGTTGTTAGAGCAGATCTCTAATATAACTTTATATAAGATTCTTCGGGGAGATAACACACATGTCGACGCTCTAACAAAACTTGCTAAGGAGCTGGCATGTCCACCATAGGATTCCATTAATATTACAGTACAAGGAAGACGAGTCTTGTCTCAAATCGACCTCAATAATCTACATAAGCTCGAAAACGAAGAAGGAATGATGATTGCAGTTGCTGACATCAATGAGGATTGGCGTAAACCATTAATAGAATATTTACAAATCGGAAAGTTGCTAGAGGATAATTCTGATGCATATCACATAATAAGAAGAGTTATTTCTTACGCTCTGGAGGGAGCTGTTCTCTATATGAGGTCATTCGATCAGATGTGGCTGCAATGTTTGAGCATAGCAGAAGAACAAAATATTGTCAAAGAAGTGCATGCCGGATTGTGTGGTGCTCACTAGTCAGGGCCAAAGATGAAGAAGAAGATTAAAAGACTCGGATACTATTGTCCATCAATGATTTTTTATTGTATGGATACAGTTAGAAGATGTCACCTTTGCCAAGAGAATGGGGTGGTCTTACCCCAACCTTCGAATGTGCTACACCCAACTGTCACCTCATGATCATTCGAGTGTTGGGGCACGAATATAATAGGTTTGATTGACCCTCCATCCTCTAAGGGACATAGATTTAATCTCGTCGCTAGGGATTACTTTTCTAAATGGGCAAAGGCAGTGCTATTTTGAGAGGTTACACCATAGCACGTCCTTCAATTATTTAAAACCAACATTGTCTACCATTTTGGTATTCCATGTAGAGTGATTTTCGATAATGAGATAGCCTTCAAGAGCACGAAGATCAATAACTTTGTCAAACAACATAGGATAAATTAGAGGAACTCAATAATTTACTATCTTAGAGCAAAGGGATTGATCGAAGCCTTCAAAAAGACACTGCCACAAATCTTAAAGAAGACATTGGATGAAAATAAAAGGGATTGTCATAACAGACTATTAGAAGCTTTGTGGGCCTATCAGATGACATTTAGAACTCCCACTCAATGTACACTTTATGTGCTTGTGTACGAGTCTAAGGTCGTACTACTGCTAGAAGTTTAGACACCATCTCTCAGAGTCGTCATTGCAAATCAAATCATAACAAAATAAAATGCAAAACTCAGGCTTGAAGAATTGGAAATCCTCGAGGGAAAATGACTAGAAGCAAAACAGCACTTAGAGCTCTACCAAGCAAGGATGGTGCAGGCTCATGACAAATTGCTTCGCCGAATGGAATTCAAAGTCACCTGCCTCATTCTTGTTCTTAAAAGACCATAAAACAGGTGGGATTTGAACCAACTTGGGAGGGACCATTTGTCATAGAAAAAGTTTACTCAAAAGAATTTTACCAGCTGGTGGATTTCTGGAGCAAAAGACCTATGTTGTCGGTCAACAGCCGCTACTTGAAGATATACTACCTGATCCATCTTGATACTTCTATTATGAAAGTACAACAATAATTCAGATTATATTTAACTTATATTTACTTACTTTACAACAAAACCAAAAACTTGATCTTGAAGAAAAATAACAATTTAACTTTTAATTTATATATATTGGGATAATATGCAAGTATAAATATCATTATCAAGTAATATAGGACTTTTTGATTAAGACCTAAATATCGAACCCACGCGTAATTTATACAATATGCACTTTTAGAAACTTTCTATTTTTAAAAAGACACTTACTTAAATTGAATATATTTTGCAGTAATAAAAATTCAAATATTTTTGATATTTTTAATATTTTGAAAAAATAGTAACAACTTAAAAAGATAACTAGAGTTTGGTAGATGAAAAGTACTTAATAAGAAAAATATCTTTCTTCTTATCATGAATAAGTAATAAGTATAAGAATTTTGTTGTGGAAGTATGCAAATTGTGTTGAGCCAAATAGGAGCAATAATATTCTTTACCCGTATTAGAGTTGCTATAAAGAACATTAGTTAATTTAAAGTTTGAATAGTTCTGAAGGCAGCTAGATAGGGAAGATACTGGCTCTCACTCTATAGTTCTATCGATTCCCTCCAACTGAGGGCTAACATTCTCGTATCAGAACCTAAAACAATAAACCAAGTTGGGGGCTTTAACTTGTCACTTTAAAGTCCTCTAACGCTACACCCTTCAATGAATATTTCCCTATTTATTTGCACTCAGTCATATGAACTACAGTCTCATTCATACAACCTAATGTTATTTTTTCCAATTGTTGACTGAGACACTAACAGCTCGATTCTTACATGTTCTCACAACAAATTTTAACATAAGGATTGGCCAAGTTAAGAAGTAAATGAAGTGCATGGATTTAAATCATCACAACTTCTT
Organism: Phalaenopsis hybrid cultivar; assembly: GCA_002079205.1. NCBI lineage: Eukaryota > Viridiplantae > Streptophyta > Magnoliopsida > Asparagales > Orchidaceae > Phalaenopsis > Phalaenopsis hybrid cultivar. The sequence continues at coordinate 356,638 of JXCR01123078.1, read as the reverse complement.
CCAACTTTAAAGATCAATACTCTTCACAGTTTCCACCCACAACTTAATTACTTATCATTTTAAGAAGAAAGATAAAGAAAACTACTCAAAATAAAATCACACTTTAGTTTAAAAAAAGAAATCATTGTTAAACCAACAACAAGTCTCAATTAAAACCAAAGAAGTTTCAAAGGAAAAAGATAAAAACTTATCTCAAGTTCTCCACCAAACTCTTGAAGTTCCTTTGAAACTCTTCTCTTTTAAAATCAGTCAAAATAAACTAACAAAAAGGATAAAATAAAAGTAAAAGCGATGCCTGAAAATCTCTCCGAACTAACTCCCCAAATTGATGAACTTTCAAAACTTTCCAAGTATTTTCAGGACTCTTTTCAAAGTCCTCTCATCTTTCTTTTATAGTTTTCCAAGTGGTGCCCTAGAAACTCTTCAAAATATGTCTAGATTTGATGTATTTCCCCAAGAGATGCATCCTTTTGTGATAATTTTCTTCCATGGTGGTTATAACCACCTATTAAGCCAATGGGTGCCTGAAAAACCTCTTCAAAATTCATAAAAATAGACTTTACTCGTCTAGTAACTGCCACTGGCGCTTAAGTTCGGGACCTCTAGCACTTAGTCGCGTCCTTCTCTATTTAATCGGCACTTAAGTGCTGGATCTGACGCTTAGGCGCTAAAATGCATTTGCACATTTTTCACCTTTTTGCTCCAAATTTGATCATTTTTTCACTCCTTTAAGCATTTTTCACCTTTTTTTTACCTGTATCTGCAAGAAAAACACAAAAATGCATTCCACTAAAGCGCAATATCTCAAAAATAGGTATAAAAATGTGTATAAAAATACTAAATAATTTAGGTGTATCACTACTCGGCATGATGCCTCTCAAAATCAACATTTCCTTTTTAAAATTTTGATTATTTTGGGGTTATTTATTTTGTCAAACATCTATGACTGGGTCCAAAATTTTGTAATAAATTAACCTCAATAAATTGAAAATTTTGAAATTGCCCATTTTAATTTTCTGTTTCATGTTTCCTTTCTAAATCTAATTAAATTAAATAAAATTGAAAGAATAAAATTTTTTAGGCTTCTTTTTTGTTCTTGTTCATGTTGGATGCAGCTCACTGATATTTTTTCTATCTTTTGCAGAAGAAATTTCGGAGCATAAACTGATCTTTTCTTTCAGAAACGGCTTAAATCTCACACTAAATAAGGAAAGGTCTACTCTGGGTGGCGTCAAAGACCACGATTTTGACTTTGGTCAGGTTGATGTAATTTATGAAGGTCCCATGATGGACATTGTCAGTCGGCGAGAAAAATAAGGATTCCCGTCTTTGCTGAAAATAGGAGCTGAAGACGACTCCTCGTGAAAGAGGAAGAATATGGTCACTCAACAATACCCAATGGAAGGGACCAATCGGTTACAGTCTATGATAACTGCACTGACGGGGAATTTAATAGGTGTTAATGGGGATAGCAATGCCAACCGACAAAAACATAGAGCCTTCACACGGGAAGAAAAAAGAAGGCAAAGAGATGCAGCTAGATTACTTACCCTAATTCTTGAGGGAAGGATTTATGAACCACCTAAGAAAGAAACCTCTTCAAGTCTACCAGATACAAAGGATGAGCTAGAGCAGGCCTCAGAGTCGATGTAGATGGATGTACCCCGTGAGTCCTATAGAGGTTGTCCGATGTGTAATACAGAGCTACCCGCAGGAGCATCTACTAGACGAGCATTTGTAGAAAGCCCAGGGTGCAATATTCTACACTTGGATTGCTACATTTCAGCGCAAGAATCTACAGCAGCCAAAGCTGGAGGTGACAAGGCAGCACATACAGAAGTTGAGTCATATATTCCACAACTTGCAGATATAGAGTAGTAGACACTGGTTGTTCAAGAGTTTGAAACAAGAAGGCCGCCCCGACCATTTGATGTTATTCCTACAACTAAGATGGAGAGAATGTGCGGGGTAAAGCAAAGAAAATTTCAATTCTACGAAGAATTTTGAGGTGAAATGGTCAAAATATTGGAAGTCTTAACACTATATACTGGTGTCTTCTCAGAGAACGATGAGAAGAGGATTTTGAACTATGTATTTGATCTGCAAGCTAGGGGCCGAGCTGGTCTACTGAGACCAAGAACATATGCAGAACCTAGAAAGTGGATGCGTGGGAAAGGTAGAGAAACCATTCAGTGTGGTCATTGCTACAATTTCATTGAAGACAGACAAGGGAACCCCCCTGGTATCTTAAGATACATGAGGTGGATTTGATGCCTTATGTGATAAAGAGAATGGTTAAATGATTAATTTGATGGAGTATATTGTTGCCAGACCGCATCCCAAACAGTTGCATCATCAATAGTTATGATGAAGGGAGCTACATTCCTCTCCATATTGACCATCACGATTTCATTAGACCTTTTTGCACATTGTTTTTTGTCAGTAAAAGTAGTATACTCTTCAGAAAAGAGATTGATATCATTAGCCCTAGAGAATTCAGAGGGTCCGTTGTTATGTGACCAAAGGAAAATAAGTTGAGATTTTCATACCTATTTTACACTATTTTTTATGATATTACACTTTAAAGAAGGGTATTTTTGATGTTTTGTTGCAGATATGATGAATTATAGTCATTTGAGCAAAAAGATGCAAAAACGGTGCAGTTTGGAGCAAAAATGAGCAAAAAATGAAATTTTGCCCTCTCGCATTTCAATAAGTCTTTCGATGCTTAATCTCTTTTAAACTTCTTGCATATTTTTGAATGATATTACACTTTAAAGGAAGATTGTTTTCATGCTTATTTTGTAGGGCTATCTATTAGGAACACAACGCAACTGGAATGGGACGAAACAGAGCAAAAATGGAGCCAAACGAAGCAAAACGGTGGAGCTACTCAGTTTCCTCGCCGAAGGCCCCCAAAACGGTGCCGACGACGAGATTTACCTGAGAAGACCAAAAAATGATAGAAAAGCTCGCCGACAGCACCCTCGAGCCCGCCGACGGTGCCTGGGACGACTATGGACCGGCTTTTGGTGGTTATGGGCCAAAATTCAACATATTTGGACGCTTTTTGAAAGGATACTTGTGGTAACTCTTCAAACTTTGTCCCTACACTTTAAAATAACAAATTTAGGTTAGAAAAAAACGGTTTTTAGAGGAATGTTAGGAAAAGTGTGTNGCCTAATAAAAAATTGGCTTCACTGGACCTACCTAAAAGGAAAACCTAAATACATTCCTGAACTTATATTTACAGATTAGATTCTTTTACTAATAGTGTTCTCATGAAGTTCCTATCATTTAAATATTCTAAGTGACTTGATATTACAACATATAATCATTCTTGAAATGAATAGAAAACTAGAACTCTTAAACTTGATGACTAGATAATCATGTACCTATAGAGTTAATTTAATTACTTGAATTTTTTCTAAGAATATCACTATGATATTTACTTAAATCAAACTTATAGTATTTCTGAATTAAAACTTTACTACAATAGATCAAAACTTTTATGTAGTACTAAAATTACTTGAGAACAAGTAATAGTTAAGTTTAGGGGATTTTGACCAAAGGAAAATATGTTTAGATTTTCTTACCTATTTTACATTTTTTTTATGATATTGCACTTTAAAGAAGGGTATTTTTAATGTTTTGTTGCAGGTATGATGAATTATGGTCATTGGAGGAAAAAGATGCAAAAACGGTGCAATTTGGAGCAAAAACGAGCAAGAAATGAAATTTTGCCCTGTCACCTTTCGATAAGTATTTTGATGCTTAATCTCTTTTACACATATTACATATTTTTGAATGATATTACACTTTAAAGGAAGGTTGTTTTCATGCTTCTTTTGTAGGGCTATTTGTTAGGAACACAACGGAACTGAAGTGGGGCAAAACAGAGCTAAAACGGAGCCAAACGGTGGAGCTACGCAGTCTGCTCGCCAACGGCGCCCAAAACGGCGTCGACAATGAGATTTAGCTGAGAAGACCAAAAAATGACAGAAAAGCTCGCCGACAGCGCCCTTGAGCCCGCCGACGGTGCCCGTGATGACTATGGACTGACTTTTGGTGGTTATGAGCCAAAATTCAACGTATTTGGACGCATTTTGAAAGGACTCTTGTGGCACTCTTCAAACTTCATCCCTACACTTTAAAAGAATGAATTTAGGTTAGAAAAAGAGGGNACGGCGCCGACGGCGAGATTTACCCGAGAGGACCGAAAAACGACAGAAAAACTCACCGACGACGCCCTCGAGCCCTCCGACGACGCCCTCGAGCCCGCCGACGGTGCCCGGGACTATGGGTCGAAATTCAACGTATTTGAACACGTTTTGAAAGGATTCTTGTGGCAACTCTTCAAACTTCGTCCCTATCCTTTAAAAGAACGAATTTAGGTTAGAAAAAGAGGGATTTGTATGAGAGGAATATTAGGAAAAGTGTGGAGAAAGTTTAGGTTTCTTAGAATAGGAGTAGAAATGTAGATTTCTACCCTTTTGGAGAGATTGGAGAGATTGGAGAGGGGATTTTGAGAGAATTTATAAGGAATGTTCTAGCATTGCATGGATCGGCAGGAGACTTTGTGGGAGAGATTTTCTTCTTTCTTTTAAGGGAAAAAACTAAATATTGTATTCTTCATTATCTATGGTTTTGTAAACACTTATCTAGTGGATTTGCTTTGGTTAAATGAAGTTTCCGTTGTGTTTTTTTCGGAGAGATTTTCTTCTTTCTTTCAAGGGAAAAAGCTAAGTATTGTGTTCTTCATTATCTTATTAGTAAACACTTATCTAGTGGATTTGCTTTGGTTAAATGAAGTTTCCGTTGTGTTTTCTTTGTGTTTTGTGATGGGCTTCTCTTTCTCTCTTCTTGTTTGGAAATAATGACATGAGAAGATTATGTCGTTGTTTT
>JXCR01123078.1:302277-344051 GCA_002079205.1 Phalaenopsis hybrid cultivar | reverse complement strand
GGGTTTTTAGAATAGGAGTAGAAATGTAGATTTCTACTCTTTTGGAGAGATTGGAGAGGAGATTTTGAGAGAATTTGTAAGGAGATGTTCTAGCATTGCATGGATCAGTGGGAGACTTTGTGGGAGAGATATTCGTCTTTCTTTCAAAGGGAAAAAGCTAACTATTGTGTTCTTCATTATCTTTTAAATTTTGTAAGCACTTATCTAGTGGATTTGCTTTGGTTAAATGAAGTTTCCGTTGTGTTTTCTTTGTGCTTTATGATGGGCTTCTCTTACTCTCTCTTCTTGTTTGTAAATAATGGTATGAGAAGATAATACCGTTATTTTCATTTTAATTTTCTTTTGTAATGAGTAGAATTAATGTTTAGGATTTTGTGATGCATGTTAGAAGTAGATTTAATTATAAATGTGATGGTTTTTACTTGCACTTTATTTACATTACAATAAATGCTATTTTAGTGTTAAAATTTGTTGTAATTGCATTAATATCCTAGAGGGCTGTGTAATTCTCAACAAAGTAGAACCACATTCATATTCCATGGATGGTTAAGTACAAAGGAGTTGAATGCAAATAAATAGGGAAATATACTTTGATGGGCGTAGAATTTGAGATTTTAGGGTGACAGACTAAAATCCCCAATTTGGTCCTATTGTTTGAGTACTGAAGTAAAAATGTTAGCCCTCAAGCGAGGGGAACGTGGGAGCTCCGAAGTGAGAGTCGGTATCCTCCCAGCCTAGCCACAGATTCAGTAAAAAAGCAGAGGATTAGTCAATGTTCTTTATGCTTGGACCAAAGGATAAATAATATGATTGCTCCTATTTGACACATATAATAGTTAAAGCATATCATTCCTTTACATTAATTCCATTACATAAGAATAGTAGTTTTTAATATCTCAAAATTCTCCAAACCAATTCATCCAAAAAGGGTTATCTTTAATAGTAGTTTTTAATATCTCAAAATTCTCCAAACCAATTCATCCAAAAAGGGTTATCTTTAGATTTAATATTTGCATTTAAACATACAATATTTAATGCATCTCATTTCTTTACTTATCTACAATTCATTACATAAGAATAGTAGATATTTAATGCATCTCATTCCTTTACATTATCCAATTCATTACATAAGAATAGTAGTTTTGTATCTCAAAATTCTCCAAACCAATTCATCCAAAAAGGGTTATCTTTAGAATTAATATTTGCAATTTATTTAATGCATCTCATTCCTTTACATTACCTAATTCATTACATAAGAATAGAAATTTTTAGTATACAAAATTCTCCAAACCAATTCATCCAAAAAGGGTTATCTTTAGAATTAATATTTGCATTTAGGAGTAGTTATTAGTTGTGTTAAACTTAAGAGTTACATTTAAGAGTATATGTTAGTAAAACCTCTTAAATCGCACTTCCAAACTAAGGACTAATAGTAGTATGTTAGAATTTGACTAAGGACCTCTTACCTCAGTTTCTTGTGAGATCGATAAACGGGACTCCACTAGAGCCCTATATTACTTGGCGATACGTATACTTGCGTTTGAAATTGTGACTTTACAAAATTATTATATGGGTTCTTAAATTATTGCATATTAATAGTGGCATCAAGTTTTTGGCGCCATGGCCGGGGATTTAAATATTCTAGTAGTGGTGTTAAATTCTTGTATTTTTAGGTATATAAAAATGTCGCTGTCAAGTTTTTGGCGCCGTTGCCGGGGATTTAAATCTTCTAGTAGCAGTATCAAATTCTTGTATTTTTAAGCATATAAAAAAGTCACTGTGATTTCTCCCTCTAGTTCCCAGAGTGAGAGCTCAATTTTGAGTTCAAAGTTTCAGCCCATACTAGAACAAATTTCCCCATGCCTCCACAGTCAACCAAGGTTCAATTAACTGTGCCCACACCATCACCAGAGTGAGAGGAGTTGATCCCCACAAAGCCCCATCCTAAATAACCTCTAACCTAGCTCTAGGCCAACACCTGAAAATGACCTTGATCAAAATCATACCAAGAAAATTCACCAGGGCCTAGAATTTCATCTGGAGGTTCATCAGACCCTATCAAAGCTATTACAACCATCTGATTGAGGCTTCCTCTCTCAGACAGAGGTATTGAGCTCTAACTTTTACCCGAGCCTATTTTGATTCTCCATGTGCATTTATTGTATTTCATACTATATAAGTCATATAGATATGTTTGTCTTGAGTAGATGAAGGCTTAAGAATAAAACCTATGCAATTTGATTGATGGAGAACTTAGGGTTTTAAGTTGAACGGTTCACGGGTTGAGGGACTTGGGAACGATGATGGAGAGCCATCAAATCGCGTGTTTATTAGATAGACAAAGAAGATCAAGCCGGATGAACACTTGGTACATGAACTGCGAACTGCGAGATAGCTGATGTGTCTGGTGGCGTCAAATGGCAAAGCGCCACATGTAAAGCTTGGAGCGAATGAGGTTGACGCGGCGACTGACTGGTTTAAGTAGAAAATTAGGGAATTTTGATTTATTTTAAGTCCAGAACTTTGAAAAATCATTACTTTGTGTAGAAAAATCATAAACATAAAATAAAAATACCATCTTGCTTAGTGAATAGAGGATAATAAGGCAAACCAAAAATAAAAATTTTTTGTGCACTCCTTGATTTTTAAGTAATTAAATTCTCTCTATGGTATTTCAATTCATTATGACTAAACATTGCTCACCATAGCTTAAAATTTTGAGGGTTCATTTCTCATGACAAATTTTACGTTCTCTAATTTTTCCAAGGTCAGAGGACATCTCTATGCTCCTAACCCTGACTTTTAAGCTAAGATGGCCATTTTGGCTTAAATTAAATATATAAATTGAAATATCACTTGAAAAATTATGAGATAAATTTTAGTAGGTTTCTTGTGGTAAGAGAAGCATAAGAAAAATATTGCGATGGTTTGAGTAATTTTGTACATTTTTTATGTACTTAAGTGTGTATATTTTGTATTAATTTATGTAAATTAAATATTAATTAAAAATCAACAAAGTTAATTCCACAGTGTGCATAAAAAGCATGTTAACCCACTGTAAAAATTTAAAAATTATTTGATTAAAAATCAATAAAATTAATTCCACAGTGTGCATAAAAATCATGTTAACACACTGTAAAAATTTAAAAATTATTTAATTAAGTTTAGGCACTAAAGTTGATTTTCTAGGAAATATTGTATTTTTGTACAAAAATAATTATAATAAATTAAATACAATTAGAAAAATTATGAAAAGTGGTTTCCTGAGTTCCTTGTGATTAGAAGAAGTTAGGAAAAATAAAATTCATTTTCGATAAAATACTTGATTTTTTGCCTATGTTGTGAATTAAAAATAATTAAAAAATAGTTAAAAATTCCAAAAATATAAAAATATTTCAAAATGTTCCTAATGGTTTCCTCATCACATGGTACTCATTAAAATATATTTTTTTAATCTTTTCAAGTTTAAAAAAATGAATTTCAAAGGCTTAAAATGCATTTTTCTATTTTCTCATCAAAATTATTATAATAAACAAATTAAAAAATCATAAAAATATAAAATTTATTGCTCTAAGTTCTTTGGACTCAAAGAGGTTTAATAAAAAATGTAAAAAATAAGTTTTTGTAATTAAAACATATTTTTCATTTAATTAAATCACAAAAAACCAATAAATAATTATAAAATTAAATTAAAATTTAATTCAAAAAATCATGAAATTTTGCCTGAGTGGTTCTCTGACAAAGGGAACCTCTAATATTTTTCTCATAAACCAAAAAATTCATTTTGATCATTTAAATAAATTAATTTTGAAAATCTTATTTCTAAAGTTAAAAATAATAATTAAATAAATTAAAAGTTGAAAGTCATAGTTTTCTCCCCTGATGTTTTTATTACTCTATGGATATGATGCTCAAAATTTCAAAGTCATTTGAACTGTGCTTATTGAGTTATGAAGTGAAGAGCCCCAAGGGTAAAGTGGTAATTTTAGATTTTGGTACCCCAATTAAAATTTAGGATTAATTAAAGGGAAATGGGTAATTTTGATCCTAATGAATATGTTTGGATGATTGAAACATAATGGGTAAGAAGTAGAAATCAACTTACCGCTTTTCCATGATAAGATTGAAATTATCAATTGCTAAATCATCAATATTTGGAAGTTAGTAAAAATCAAATGATTTTCAAATAATGGGCTTAAACTAGGGAGATGATGTTCTACTTATGATTAAGTCCATAATTAATGATGATCTGACTTCTTTGAATCAGAATCCATATCACTTAAATTAAAATTCTAACATTTGCTAATCTATCCCCATTAGATTTATTAAGGGGCTTGGTAGTGATCTAGGCTCGATTTTAAAACTTTTTTGAATGGATTTAGAAGATAATGTGGTTGATGATTAACTCCATCAAGCACAACCTTAGTGGTGGGTATCAAATATTTAATGACAGGAGCTTGCCTTAGGGGCATTCACCTACATAACTTTTAAGTGAAATATTAACTGATCAATTGACTACCATGTCCTCGGGAAGATTAAAATGCCAAAGTTCACCGAGTAATGGGGTAATTTTAATTTGACCTAGGATGATTAATATAACAATATGATAAGTTCAGAATGAACTTGGATATTTCAAGAGATCTTCAAAGCAGTCAGGGGTCATGCCCTGAATACTTTGAAACCTCTTGGATATTTTGAAGGACAAATTGAATTTGCTATATTTTGTTCTAAAATCATCCATTAAAATCTTTTGAGATTCAATAAGTCATAACTTGGGGTTTGTTAGTTACACCTTCAACTACTCAAAACTTGCATATCTTACTTAATCCCCAGCAAAATACATAAATGTTGCAAAAGACTAACATTTCAACTGGAATGTCGAGAAGAGGACATGTACGCATTTACAGTTATTTAATTTATTCAAAATATTATAAATTGCTTCGGTGTGTACTCTACTTTCTTACAAAACTAAAACAACTTTTCAAAATTAATCAATATTTTCAAAAATTCAAAACAAATTGTTTCAAAGGTAATCATAAATCCTTTGAAATATCACTAAACATAAAATGCTCTTTTAAATTTATGGGAGTCCCTCAGATGAGGTAACCCTCGGTTTCTAATGAGATCTCCCTGATTTAAATAAGCGTGACAACTTGTTTAAGCTGAGAAAGTTCAAAAGAAAATAGTGGTACCAGAACGAGGGAACCGTGGGATCCTAACCGGTGTTGCTCTAATCAACTTTAACCCCCCCCACCCCCGTAATATTTAAATAACCTTAGGAAATAAATGATTTGACATCAGAACATGACACATTAGAAAAATTGACCTCTAAATCTGATACTTCTCTCACTCCCCACAATTTGACATATCTAAACTTAAACCTTCTACTTCTTTGAGGAGTGTGGAGCTAGCATTGTGAGCATCACGACTATCTACACCAACTAAACCATTTATTAGAATTAAACAACAATTCATAGGAATTTGAGGTTGTCTATTTAGTGCAACATAAATCCTCAACTCATCTTTAAGCCTTTGTATGGCTCTGCTATACAATATAATCCCTAAATCGAATTGCTGCATGTTTTCTTCCTCTTTAATTTTTTCTTAGTTAATTAAAATTCCCCTAATTTCATTATTATTTCACTAAACTTTTAAAAAAAATCCTCACAAGTCAAAATTAAATAAAGGCTTTCCCAGTCTACAGATCGGCCTTCGTTAATTTTTAGTGTTTGCACTAAAATTACAAAGTATTAGCTAAATGAATAACTCAAGAGCTTTCTTTTTGAAGCTACTATAATGACATTCCCTACGCTCACTTTGTATTTCAATCTGCAATCAAGTCGCAATGCCCACAATTTCGCTCCCACTATCAAGTTTGGAGCCAGATTTTATGAACTTGAAGTCGTGCTTGGAAAGGCTTCCTTTGTCATAATGGAAGTTGTCACTCTGGAAGTTCAAGATCCATCTGCTGTGCTCAACTTGAGTTGTACCAGAATTTCCCTTTTTACAAGAAGGTAAAGACTGCTGCCACCACAACACCTGCCAAGTTTGTTGTTCTGTTTCTGTTAAAGGAAAAGAGGTCATGGTTTTTTAAGATACAATTAAAGGATTTGTTGTTCCGCCATTGGTGTTTGAAATTAGATCAAGTTTAAGAACTGTGCCATTAACTCGGTCACAAAGAAGAAACCACATCCGAAAGATTCAGAAGGCCGCTAAAGGTCAGATTTCTGAAGAGGTGTCTGTTGATGAAATTCCTCATCAGGAGGAACTAGAATTGCTGGAGACCTATACAGTTCTGCGAGGGAGTAGGTTCCATCCCCTAATGGGCACCAATGGGTACAAAAGTGTCCAGAAGATTGCTGCTAGTTTACCTTCACCTCATGGACATGGTGGGGAGAGGAAGAAGCCCACTCCTATCACCCGAGTTAGTACAGTATTCTAGAGACTAGCTACCAAAGAGGGCTGTTCAGTCAGTGAATTACTTAAACAAGTGGGATGTGCAGTATCCCCTCACATGAAGAGAGAAATTCTAAAAGATGTCAAATCTGCCAAACGATCTCAAAGATCAATTGAAACTTTGCCTGCTTGCATTCCCGTCAGGTTCCGCTTGAGAAGCAGAGTTGATACTACCATCATCACCACCTATTCTGCTCTCACTACCCCAAGACCTGCAGGCCATCTACCAGTTAAGTCACGTTTGAGTCCATCAATTTTAACAGTTACCAATCATAAGAATGTTTCTAACATTTCGAAGGAAAAGATAAAGAAGTTACCCGGTATTGTATCTAGTCTGCACCATGGGGAGCATGCCTAAATATTCCTAAACTTAGAGTTTGAATCTGAGTTATTAAAGGGTTTTTCTTAACTTTAGCTATTCTATTTATTAAACTAAAGTATAGAAGTTATAAGTTAATCTCTATCCTAAGTCATATGCTTTTATGTAATAAAAGTTTCACTTGAGGACAAGTAACATTTAAGTTTGAAGGATTTTGATACACTAAAATAATATATTGTTTTAAGTACCTATTTTATGCTTATTTTTTGTGATGTTGCACTTCAAAGAAGGGTATTTTAGTGTTTTTTTTTGCAAGTATATCATTTTTAGATATTTGGAGCAAAAATGACAAAAAATGATGAAATTTGGAGCCAAAATATTGAATTTTTGGATTGGGGCGCATGATGCGCCAAAATCCAAAGAACTGGTGGATGATGCGCCAGGGATGACTTTTCAAATTATGGAGGTTCAAGAAGAATTTTTGTGCAAATTTCATAAGGACACTTGTTCTACACACCTCTTGGAGTAATTCAATGCATCTAGACACTTTAGAAGGTTCTTTTATGAAGGGATATGACTCTTTGATCAAATGACACATCTTTTGAATTTGAAAGAGTTGACTTTTGGAGGGAATTTTAAACTCTTTTTTAAAGGAGGCAACCCAAAATAAAAGAAGAAGACTAAAAGAGTTAAGTGTGTTACGTGAAGGAGAGAAAGTGGGCGTGAGTTAGAGATAGAGAGAGAAGAGGAGGTTTTCTTCTAAGGTTGTAAGAGGCGAGGGAAGGTGAGAGATTTCCTCTTCATTACACTTCTAAAAGAGAATTGAGAGTGATTGTAATGAGAGATAGGCTTGGAGAAAACTTCTAGGGATTTGCTTGGGAAGGATTGTGAGATAAGAAGCATTTTTATTTCTTTTATTTTGTAAAATTATTTTAATATATGAAATCCGTTTTTTATCGTATCCTTCTCATAAATTCTGAGCAGTCTTCTTTATCCTTCTCCTTACTTTGAGATATTATTTTGTGAAGAATAGATTTTGTTTTCTACGGTTTTAAATGATAATAATTTGTGATGATTTGAACTTCGATCTTCTTTTAATTTTTGATCTGACCAATTGAAATGTTAAAACCTATTGAGAGATATTTGTTCTTAAATGAGATATGATTTCTATAACAAAAGGAGAATCACATTTGATTTCATGCAATAAGTATGTCATCCATGGGATTGGGTGCAAGAAAATAAGAAAATATACTTTGTTAGATGCAGAATTGGAGATTTTAAGGTGACAGATTAAAATCCCCAATTTGGTCTAGTTGATTGGAAACTAATTCGAGATTGATAACCCTCAGGGGAGGCAGTAGTGAGAGCTCAGGAGTGGCAGCCGATATCCTCCCAACCTAACCACAAAAATAGGGACCAAATTCTGGATTAGTCAATGTTCTCTATAACACTCAGAAGAGGGTAAATAATATGATTGCTTCTATTTGGCACAAAACAATATATATATATATATATATATATATATATATATAACTATATACTCATTGTAAAGGGAAGGATGCTTTCTTTAATTTGAACTTTTTGTCACAACAAAAACTTTGTTTAATTTTTGCAATTTTATTTTTGAAAGTTTAGTATTAAGTTTAGTTTAACTTCTGTAGTCTTACATCTACACTTTAATTAACATTCACTTGATTAGTTAAATTTCAAACTTCGCACTTTACTTTTACTTTTGATTTTGTTATGAAATAATTTTCATAATTTACTTTTAGGATTCTCCAACTTCCTTGTGGGATCAATATCTAGGACTCCATTAGAGCCCTTATTACTTGAGCGATACGTATACTTGGATTGATTTTAAAGGGGATTTGGCAATTTAAAAAGAGTTTTAAAATATAAATTATTTTCATAAAATTATTTTTGTTGGGATTATATTGCATATTTATTATATATCTATCATGTGTAATTTTGTAATATTGAAAAATATTTACAAAATTCTCACACTAAATCACTGCGCATCAAGTTTTTGGCGCCGTTGCCGAGTAAGTAACAAAAAATATTAGTATTTTATTTTATGTTATTTTATTTCAAAAAAAAAATAAAACAAAAAAAAAAGAGTTTTTGCAGTTTAGTTTGAACATTTTCTTAATTAAGTGTGTTTGCTTGTTTATAATTATCTGCTTTATTTTGTTTATGCCTAATGTAAGATTTGAAAATTTAGTACCTTATGATTTTGAGTTAAAAAGAACTATTAGAAAAATTCAAAAACAACAAACAAATAAAGATCATTTTAGCAAAATGGCTTGCAATTTAAATAAGGCTGGAAATGAAAATGAACATCATCAGAGACCTTTAAGAGATTATCCTAATCCTACAACAGATGAAATTCATTTGAGTATACAAAACCCTGCTATAGCTGCCATCTCATTTGAACATAAACCTACTATTATCCAAATGGTACAAAACAATCAGTTTGGGGGAACACCAACTGAAGATCATAATTTACTTCTTGCTAGTTTTCTAGAATTGTGTGCTACATTTAAATATGATGGAGTATCAAATGATGCCGTCAGACTTAGACTTTTTGCTTTTTCACTAAGGGATAAAGCTAAGATGTGGTTAAACTCATTAGCACCTGGATCTATCAGAACATGGGGAGATTTATCACAAAAATTCTTATTTAAATATTTTCTACCTTCAAAAACTGCTAAGCTTAGAAATGATATCACATCTTTTTCTCAGTTTGAAGGGGAATCTATTTCTCAAAACTAGCAAAGATTTAAAGATCTCCTTAAAAAGTGTCCACACCACGCATTACCAAATTGGTTAATAATTCAAACTTTTCATAATTGGTTGGTTGGATCTCTTAGATTGATAATGGATGCTGCTGCTGGTGGACATTAATGTCAAAAAGATTCGATGAAAGCATATTCATTAATTGAAGAGATGGCTACAAATAAATTTCAATGGCCATCTGAAAGGGTAAATCTAAAAAGAGTAGCTAGTATTCATAATTCTTATGCTATATCTATTTTAGATGCTCAAATAGCTGCTATATCAAAGAAAACAGATCAATATGGAATGAATTATTCTCAGACAACACCCGTGCTTGAGGAAAACTCATTGAGACAAATGATAGAATCTCAATCTTCTTATGAGACTTTAAATGCAATAAACAATCGTTCTAATAATTCTTATGCCAATTATTATAATCCTGGTTGGAAGAATCATCCAAAATTTAGTTGGAGTAATGATAAGGCTAAAAATTTACTCATTTTTATGCTTTATTTTATAATGATATTGCACTTTAAATGTATGTTTTCTTGTGTTTTTGGTTGTAGGTACATCAAATTGAAGAATTTGGAGTGATTGGAGCAAAAAGAACAAAAATGAACCAAAATGTTGTAAATCGGAGCAAATTAGGGTGAATCAGGGCACAACGGAGCTAAGGGGACCTAAACCAGACACTTAAGTGCCGGTGTCTGGCACTTAAGCATAAAAAATGGTGCTTAGGCACCACCAGACAGAGAGGAGGGCGCCGAAGTGACCCAGAATCGGTGCTTAGGCGTCAGAGACGGTTTTTAGCATAACTTTTTCAATATACGTCGAATTTGGACGATTTTTTATGCGATGCTTCATGCATATCTTATGGAATTCATTAGAATTGATAAAACAGAATTTACATAAGAATTTTAGGTAGTTATATTTGTTTTTGAAGAGGCAATTAAGGCACCATTTGGAAGATTCAATGAATATGGGCAGTTTTGAAGAGACAATTAAGCATTTGTAATGAATTAGTATGCATGTGTAAGATATAGAATCGAGCAGAGTGAGAATATATTGTGATGATTTTAATTTTTTCTTTATTTACATTTAAACTTGATCAACTTGCATGTTAAAATCGGTTGTGAGAACATGTAAGATCCGGGATGGTATTATCGCAATCACTTGTGGTAGAATCACATGAGATTGTATGGATGAGAATGTAGTCCATATAGATAAGTGCAAATAAATAGGAAAATAATCTTTAAAGGGTTTAGAGTTAGAGGACTTTAGAGTGACAGGCTAAAGCCCCTAATTTGGTCTATTGTAATAGGTCTTGATGTGAGATGTTAGTCTCCAGGTGGAGAAATAAGAGGGAAGTCTAGAGTGAGAGCTAGTATCTTCCCTGCCTAGCCCGTCTTCAGAACTATTCAAATTTAAGATTAACTAATGTTATTTATAGCATCTCTAGTAAGGGTAAAGAATATAATTGCTCATATTTGTCATAATCTCTCTCACTACTTGTTTTACTTTTACATATGTCACTAATTTCATTGCATGATGAAGAGTGCTTTTAATATATTAAATCCCACTTTCTGATTTTCACTAAGTATTTTAGTTTAAGAGTAGAAGTATTATTGTAGTGATAGTTGTAGGATATAATCGAAACCAAACTTTTATCGACCTTCCAGGCTAGGGCATGTTATTCTAGACTAGAACTTCTCTTTACCGCTGTGATTAACATCGATCTCTATGGGATCAATGTCTGGGGCTTAATCAAATAGCTCTATATTACCTGATAATGATACATATACTTGCATAAAATCCATACAAATATAATTGAAATTTTACTTTGCTTGGGATCAAGTTAGAGATCAAGTTTTTGGTGCCATTATCGGGGATTAAAATCTTCAAGTAGTGGTATCTACTTCATAACTCCTTACATACATAAATTATTGAGATCAAGTTTTTGGCGCCGTTGTCGGGGATCACAACAGTTGATCTTGATTTTCAAGAGAATTTTAGTTGAACTGATTAGGCTTAGACTTGGAAAACTGTAGTATCATAAAAACTTTTTTTGTGTGAAAATTATTTTTTGTATGAAAATGTGCTGTGAAAAAACTATTTGTTTGAAAAATTAGGTGTTTGTAAAAATATTTTGTTGTGTTGAATATATTTTTTATTTTATTTGTTTAAATTTTAATGTATTATTTGTTGTGTTGCATATGCAAAACAAAGGATCTACAGAACTGGTGTCTTATGATCCATAGTTAGAAAAAAAGAAAAAAATCAAAAAATATGAAGGACTTGTAAAATTAGAAATGGAAATGGAAAACATTCAAAATAATAACTTGGAAATTCATCATAAATCATTGAGGGATTATCAAAATCCTACGACAGATGACTCAAGTATACAAAACCCTATTTTAGAAGCTGACTCATTTGAACTAAATCCAGCGATTATCTAACTTGTGTAGAACAACCAGTTTGGGGGAACTCCTTCAGAGAATCCCTATTTACACTTATCAAAATTTCTAGAACTTTGAGCTACATTTCATTATAACGACATTTCAGACGATGCTGTTAGACTAAAGCTTTTTCCTTTCTCACTAAGGGATAAGGCTAAAATGTGATTATACTCATTAGCACTTGGCTCAATTAAAAATTGGGAGGAGTTAACTCAAAAATTCTTAGCTAAGTATTTTCCACCATCAAGGATAACTAAACTTAGAAACAATATTATCTCATTTTGTCAGTATAAAGGGTATCAATATACGAAGCCTAGGAAAGATTTAAGGAACTCCTAAGAAAGTTTCCACACCATGCTTTGCCCTATTGGTTAATAATTCAAACTTTGTACAATGGGTTAGCAGGATCCTTTAGGTCTATAATTGTTGCTGCCGCTGGTGGATCATTAATGTCAAAATCCTTTGATGAAGCATATGCGTTAATTGAATAAATTTCTACAAATGAATTTCAATGACCTTATGTAAGTGTAAATCCTAAAAAGGTAGTCAGTGTTCATGATACAGATGCGTTTGTAATTCTTGCATCTCAGGTTGCTACAATATCAAGGAAGTTGGACCAACTTGGAATGAACCAGCCACAATTCACTTCAGTAAGTGAGGAAAGTTCATTAGGGCATATGATTGATTCTAAATTATCATATGAGCCTTTAAATACCATAAATAACTCATTTTCAAACTTTTACAACCTAGGTTGGAAGAACCATCCTAATTTTAACTGGTATCATACTATTGGTGGTGGAAACCAAAAAAGGGAAAATAATCATGCAAATCCTTATGGAAGTTGGAATAATCAAGGGAATACAAATTATAGACCTTCATATCCACCAAACTCTAACAATGATCAACAATTTGAGGATAATAAGATGTTTATAGAAGAAGTGGTATTGCAAACAGGAAACCGGTTTCAAGGTCAAAATGCTGCGATTAGAAACATAGAGAATCAAATTAGACAAATTGCTAATTTACTTAGCAATAGACCCCAAGGAACACTTCCTAGCAACACTTTGATCAACCCTAAAGAGAAGAATGATGAACAAATAGATGTTGTCGAATTAAGAAGTGGAAGAGAGATAAAGGATGTGGTTAGAAACGAGAAAGAAGTTGTGAGAAAAACAAAGGAAACTAAAAGAACTAAAGAACATGTTTCTAAGAATTTGGAAAATTTAATATCTCCAACTAAAATTTATTTAGAAAGACCACCACCTCCATTTTCTCAAAGACTTAGACAACATGAGTTGGATAAACAATTTTCAAAGTTCATGGAAATACTTAAAAAGTTAACGATAAATATTCCTTTCACTGAAGCTTTGGAATAGATTCCAAGTCATGCAAAATTTATGAAGGAGATATTAAACAAGAAAAGGAAGTTTGGGGATTACGAGACAGTTGCACTAAGTGAGGAGTGTAGCGCTATATTTCAGAAAAAGCTTCCTAAGAAACTTAAAGATCCTTCTAGCTTAACAATTTCTTGTGCAATTGGAGAAAGATTATGTAGAAAAGCTTGATGCAATTTAGGATCGAGCATTAATGTGATGCCTCTATCTATATTTAGAAGGTTAGATTTAGCCGATATTTCTGCTACTGTAACCCTTCAGTTAGCTGATCGATCTATCATTTATCCTATAGAAGATGTGCTTGTTAAAGTGGATAAATTTAACTTTCCTATGGACTTTATTGTATTAGATATGGAGGAAGATAAAAAAAATCTAATTATTTTGGGGAGACATTTTCTTTTTACTGGACAAGCTATGATATATGCACAAAAAGGAGGGTTGACTATGAATATTAATGACCATGAAACCACTTTTGATGTGTTAAAGACTATGAAATATCCAGCTGAGAGAAAAAATGATTATTATTTTTGGATGGATGAAATTGATTATCTAAGTAAAGACCATTTCCAAGAAAGTTTTGAGACTAAGTTAACAGATGAGATCGAAATGGACTTTCATGATGAGTTGAAAACATTATTTAAAGAAGACTATATGTATGTTTAGGAGAGGTGTGAAATGATGGACGTTACTGAAAATAGTAAAATTTTAATTCCATCAATTGAAAAATTTCATGAGCTTAAGATGAATGTACCCCATACAATTTTAACGCCTACCTATTTAGGGAATTCATCTACTCCATCAGTCTTTATATCTTCAGATTCAACTAAATCACAAGAAGAACCTGAATTGAATGATGAAATCAGTAAAAGATCTCCTAATAAAGAGTTATTCAAAATCACTGAATGGAATATTTCGTGGTACACAGACAAAATGAATGAAATTCTAATGCTGGGGCAACCAGAATAAACATTGGAAACATCAGGTCGTTGATGTTATACCAAGCACTTCGTGGGAGGCAACCCATGGTTATCTTTGTTATTTGTTTATTGTGATTGTTGTTATGTTGGATTAGATAATATTGAGAGGTTAGACTTTGATCTGTGTTTGATGTGTAAGAGTGGATTGGATTAATTTTGTGAGGTAATTCCTTCGTCATGACTAGATGTGTATATGATTTCTGGTAGTAGCAGGTTGACAAGTCTGTTACGAGTTAGCTCTTAACCGAAGCTAAGAATTGCCTTGAATCATGTAGTGTTTGGACTTGAGACACTCCATGTAAACTCTATTACTTCCTTTATCTGACTTTATCTTCATCGGGTAAGGTCATGAACTTACTTAGTGAACAACATCTGGATGAGCTGCACTATATTTACTAGAGTGTGTATACCTTAGACTTAAAGTGACCTTGAAATTGAGAACACATGAGGGAATTCTAGTCCATGGATGATAACCATATAAAGTTTTATAATACACTAACGTTATTAGTGTAGTTTCTTTCGTTAGAAATTGAAAGTAATATGGGGAAATGTGAGTAGAAGGGAGATCAAATAACCCTCAATCGTTGTTTGTTTATGAATCTGTGAGTCTATGTATTGGAGTTTGTGTGTCTATGTTTGTAAATAAAGTTAAATGAGTCTTTATATATGACAAAACTTATCTCAATATTTTAAACTTGTTAGAATCCAGCAATTCCTTTATGAAGTTTAAAATGTGTTAATGTTTAATCTTGAGTTTTTACTTGTTTTACTATTTAAAATTCCTTTATAGTGTTATCTCAAGCATGCTTAGGTTAGATTTACTTTCTACTANTGGGGCGAAACGGAGCTAAAACGGAGCGAAACGGAGCGAAACGGTGGAGTTGCACAGCCTACCCGCCGATGGCGCCAAAACGGCGCCTACGGGGAAATTTTCTCAAGAAGACCAAAAAATGACAGAAAAACTCACCGACACGCACTCAAGCCCGCCGACGGCGCCCGGGACAGTTATGGGCTGAAATTTAATGTATTTGGACACTTTTTGAAAGGTTTCTTGTGGAAACTCTTCAAACTTCGTCCCTATCCTTTAAAAGAACGAATTTAGGTTAGAAAAGGAGAGATTANAATGTATTTGGACACTTTTTGAAAGGTTTCTTGTGGAAACTCTTCAAACTTCGTCCCTATCCTTTAAAAGAATGAATTTAGGTTAGAAAAGGAGAGATTAATGTGAGAGGAATGTTAGAAAAAGTGTGGAGAAATTTTAGGTTTCTTAGAATAGGAGTAGAAGTGTAGATTTCTACCCTTTTGGAGAGATTGGAGAGGGGATTTTGAGAGAATTTGTAAGGAGATGTTCTAGCATTGCATGGATCGGCGGGAGACTTTATGGGAGAGATATTTGCCTTTCCTTCAAATGAAGCATTGTATGGATCGGCGGGAGACTTTGTGGGAGAGATTTTCTTCTTTCTTTTAAAGGGAAAATCTAAGTATTGTGTTCTTCATTATCTTATGGTTTTGTAAACACTTATCTAGTGGATTTGCTTTGATTAAATGAAGTTTCCGTTGGTTTTCTTTGTGCTTTGTGATGTGCTTCTCTTACTGTCTTTTCCTCNATCTTTTGATTTTTGTAAACACTTATCTAGTGGATTTGCTTTGGTTAAATGAAGTTTCCGTTGTGTTTTCTTGATGCTTTTTGATGGGCTTCTCTTACTCTATCTTCTTATTTGGAAAAAAAGGTATAAGAAGATTATGTCGTTGTTTTCATTTTATTTTTCTTTTGTAATGAGTAAGATTCATGTTTAGGATTTTATAATGCATGTTATAAGCGAATTTAATTATCAATGTGATGTTTTTAACTTGCAGTTTATTTACATTACAATAAAGGCCTTTTATAGTGTTGAAATTCATTGTAATTGCATTAAGACCGAAGAGTGTTGTGTAATTCTCAACAAAGTAGAGCCACATTCAGATTCGATTGACAGTTAAGTTCATGGGATTTGAATGCAAATAAATAGGGAAATATACTTTGATGGGCATAAAATTCGATATTTTAGGGTGGCAAACTAAAATCCCCAATTCGGTCCTATTGTTTGAGTACTGAAGCGGAGATGTTAGCCCTCAAGCGAGGGGAATGTGAGAGCTTTGAAGTGAGAGCTAGTATCCTCCCAGCCTAACCACAGATTCAGTAAACAAGAATAAGATTAGTCAATATTCTTTATGCCTGGACCAAAGGATAAAGAATAGGATTGCTCCTATTTGGCACATACAATATTTAATGCATCTCATTCCTTTACATTATCCAATTCATTAAATAAGAATAGTATTTTTAATATCTCAAAATTCTCCAAACCAATTCATCCAAAAAAGGTTATCATTAGAATTAATAATTGTATTTAGTTATAGTTACTATCTTTACATTTAACACTTGCATTTAGGAGTAGTTGTTAAATAAAACATCATTTTAATCGACATTCCAAACTAAGGACTAATAGTAGTGGATTAGAATTTAACTAAGGACCTCTTACCTTGCTTCTCTGTGGGATCGATACATGACAGTCCACTAGAGCCCTGTATTACTTGAGCGATACGTATACGTGAGTTTGAAATTATGACTTTACAAAATCATTATAAATATATAAGTATGGGTTCATAAATTCTTGCATATTAAAAGTTGCATCAAGTTTTTGGCGCCGTTGTCGGGGATTAGTACTGGTCTTATATTGAAATAATATTGATTTAGCGAAACATTGCATCTAAGGAGTGCGACTTCCCCGAGTTTTTGTAACCTTCAGAAGAATGCGGGATGATAAGATACCACGAGGATGTTTTCTAGATCCTAAGCTGGAAGAGTTGCAACCATATGAGTTATGACAGGGTTGCACCTCCAGGTACACGTGAAGGGAATTCTTATCCTGGAGCATGGCTTAGTAGGTCAGCTCGATTAGGAGTTCACTACAATGAAGATGATCGGGAGGAAATCTTTTTATACCAAGTTTTGCGTAGACATATATATGTACTAGATATATTCAGTGCATGATATGTATTCAGTGTTTGATGATTCAGTTAAATTGAGCATGTTTATTTTGATACTTCAGCATGTACTCAATTTATAGCTCATTTTTGGGACTAGATTAATGAAATTTCTTTCAAGTTTCAACTTTTTTCTTAGATTGCCCTCTCTTGTGTGATGGATGAGAAGCCATATGAACAAAGAACGATACAACGAAAGCTCGATATTAAAACTTCAACATCTTTTTGGAAATTAATCAAAACTAAAATATTTTGAAAATATTTTTTGATAATTAAATATGATAAAAACAATAAGAAAAGAAAATAATAATTTTTTTAGTTTGCTTTTTTTGAGTTCGAGATTACTTACCCTTTGCTTGTGAAGCACGACTAACTTGTCATGCATCAATCTCTTCACATTCCCACAAAATTGCATGTTCTACACAAAATCTCACAAAATCCCAATAGTTTTTGGCAAATTTTTAAATGTCATATAACTATGAATTTAACATCACAAGCTCTATACACTATTTTTACAAACTTTTAGGATAGGCATAGACGTTCTATTCCTATATATTCTCTTTGGGGTGCACCCAAACGTTCCATTCCTAAACACACTTTTTGAGATAGTCATAAACGTCCTATTCCCATATGTGCTTTCTTTGGGGTAGGCCCAGACGTTCTATTCCCATACACACTTCTCAGGGTAGGCCCAGACGTCCTATTCCCATGTACACTTTTCGGGACAGGCCCAAACATCCTATTCCCATACATATACACTTTTTGGGTTAAGCCCAGACGTCCTATTCCCATATACACTTTTTGTGATAGGCATAGATGTCCTATTCCCATATACAATTTTTAGGATGGACACAAATGTTCCATTCCCATATGTACTTTTGGGATAGACATAAACGTCATATTCCCATACATATACACTTTTTGGGGTAGGCCCAAACATCTTATTCCCATACATATACACTTTTTGGGATAGGCCCAGACATCCTATTCCCATATGTGCTTTCTTCGGGGTAGGCCCAGACATCCTATTCCCATACACACTTCCCGGGGTAGGCCCAGACATCCTATTCCCATGTACACTTTTTGGGGTAGGCCCAGACATCCTATTCCCATACACACTTCTCGAGGTAGGCCCAGACATCCTATTCCCATGTACACTTTTTGGGGTAGGCCCATACATCCTATTCTCATACATATACACTTCTTGGGATAGGCTCAGACGTCCTATTCCCATATACACTTTTTGGGATACGCATTGACATTCTATTCTCATATACACTTTTTAGGATGAACACAGACGTTCCATTCCCATATGTACTTTGGGATAGACATAGACGTCCTATTCTCATACATATACACTTTTTAAGATAGGCCCAAACATCCTATTCCCATCCATATACACTTTTTGGGATAGGCATAGACTTCCTATTCCCATATGTGCTTTCTTTGGGGTAGACCCAGATGTCCAATTCCCATACACACTTTTTGGGATAGGCATAGACGTCCTATTCCCATATGTCCTTTCTTCGTGGTAGGCCCAGAAGTCTTATTCCCACACACACTTTTTGAGATAGGCATAGACGTCTTATTCTCATATGTGCTTTCTTTGGGGTAGGCCCGGATGTCCTATTCCCATATACACTTTTTGGGATAGGCATAGAAATCTTATTCCCATATACACTTTTTGGGATGGACACAAACGTTCCATTCCCATATGTACTATTGGGGAAGGTGATCTCGATATTTTTTATATGTAAGGATTTATGAAGTTGACACTACTACTTGAAGATTTCAATCCACGCAATGGCACCAAAAACTTGATCCAAACTCTATCCCAAGAAAAGTAAGTTTTCAATTATATCTTTAAGTATTAGGAATTCTATGCAAGTATACGTATCATTATCAAGTATTATAAGGCTTACTGATTAAGCCCCGTATATGGATCCCACAGAGATCAAGGTTAATCACAATAGCTTTTAAAAGAAGTTCTAGTCTAGAATAACACGCCTTAGCTTGGAAGGTCGATAAATATTTGATTTTGATTATATCCTACAATTATCACTACAATAATACTTCTACTCCTAAACTAAAATACTTAGTGAAAATCAGAAAGTGGGGTTTAATATATATTAAAAGTACCCTTCCTCATGCAATGAAATTTATAACAATGCAAAAGTAAAACAAGTAGTGAGAGAGATTGTGATGAATATGAGCAATTATATCCCTTAGCCTTACTATAGATGCTATAAAGAATATTGGTTAATCTAAATTTTGAATAGTTTTGAGGACGGGCTAGGCAGGGAAGATACTAGCTCTCACTCTAGAGTTTCCTTTTATCCCTCCACCTGGAAACTAAAATCTAACATCAAAACCTAAAATAATAGACCAAATTATGGGGCTTTAGTCTATCACTCTAAAGTCCTCTGATTCTACACCCATTAAAGATTATTTCCCTATTTATTTGCACTCAACTATATGGACTACATTATCATCCATACAATCTCATGTGATCTACCACAGTTGATTAAGACAAAACCATCACGGACCTTACATGTTCTCGCAACAAATTTTAACATGCAAGTTGATCAATTTTACATGTAAATGAAGAACAAAATATAATCATCACAATATCTTCTCACTCGACTCAATTCTATATCCTACACATACATATTAATTCATTACAAGAGGGAAGAGTCAAAAAGTACTCACTACACATGAAGAACAACAAGAACTTTTCTTTGAAGAAAACTTTGAAACCATACAACCCAAGTCCTAGACTCAAATCAAAACATAATTAAAATACTTATCTCTTATGAAAATCAAACTCTCCTTGTATATCAAAAGTAATCATCTTACAATCCTCTCCAAGAAAAAAGTAAAAAGAAAAGAAATCTCTCACTCTCTCTCTTTCTCTCTCACCTTGCCGCCCCACTTGGGGCTCACACACAACCCTTTTCCTTCTTCTCCTCTTCTAATTGATTTAAGAGTTCAAAATTTCTTTTAAAAGAATTTACAAGCCTTATTTATAATTTCCAAAGAGATTCTTAAGTGTATCTTCAAAACTGTCCATATTCATTGAATCTTCCAAATGGTGCCTGATGTGCCTCTTCATAATTCCTTATAAACGCCCCCAAATATATCTAGAAAGTTCATTTTATTATTTCTAGTTAATTCCCCAAGAGATGCACGAAGCACCACCTCAAAAGTCATCCAAATCGAACGTATATTCAAGAAGATGTTTTAAAAACCGTCTTCAGTTCCTAAGCGCCGTTTTGGGTGCTTAAGCACCCCCTCTCTGTCTGGTGGCGCCTAAGTGCCATTTTTGGCACTTAAGTGCCTGGCATAGGCACTTAAGTGCCTGGTTTCAGTCTCCATGGCTCTGGTGTACCCCGATTAGACCTCATTTGCCCTTGTTTGTCTGTTTTTGTCCATTTTTATTCCATTTGCTCCAATCACTCCAAATTCTTCAATTTGATGTACCTACAACCAAAAACACAAGAAAACATACCTTTAAAGTGCAATATAATTATAAAATGAAGCATAAAAAATAGTTTATTTTTAGGCGTATCAAAATCTTTGAAACTTAAACATTACTCGTCCTCAAGTAATACTACATTTTTAAAATAATTTATGTAGATTAGAGTTAATGGGCCATCCTTTAGAATTGCTAAAATTTTGTTCTAAAAATGTTATAGTTCAAATTAGAAGAACTTCTAGTGAATCAGACTAGCCCATAGTCTAAAATATTTATCATTAAACTTGGGAATTTGTTTTTCTATCTAATTCAGAAATATATGTAGTTTTTTCAAACTTCGGATCCTATGAACTTTACTATCTAGATTTAATAACTCTCTTAAAAAAATGTTTTACTAATATAAATATAAAAATCAATCTTAAGATTGTTTTAAGTTCATTACTCTAGAAAGACTCAAGTGAAACCAATTTTTGATTAGGACCTCTCCTCAAGCTTCCCCTCACTTTCTTTTTTTCTTTTTTTTTTGCATTTTTTTTCTTTCTTCTTTTTCTTTTTCAAGGATCTTTTTTATCCATTATTTTTTTGTGCTTTTCTTTTTTTTATGTGAGGGTTATTATATCTAGAGAGGTCCTTAGAATTCCACTATCCTCCTCTAAAGTTAAAACTTATTACTTTCCTTCACTTAAAAAGATGTATTTTTTTAAATACGTTTTAAAAAAGCCTTAAATTTTTTATAATAAAAATTTTAAGAATCCTTAATTTTTCAAAAAATACAACTTTTCATACTAAAGATAGTTATTCATTTTTCTAAGCCCTCTAATAAATATCCTTAACTCTAGGTTCGCCCTTTTCACCAAAAATATCAACTATATTTTCCTACTACATTTTTATTCTTATTATTTTAACATCCTTAAAGTGAATCCACATAAAAATAATCATTAGAAATAAAATACAAATTTATTTGTAGTATTTTTGAAAATAAGTAAGTTTTCAATTTGAAAAAAATTTCTTTTCTTCCCAAACATAAGCTCAAACATGTGTAATAATGAAGTACAAAAATAGGCGGCAGGGAAAGATCACTATTACAATTTACTACACATCCTACAAAAATATAAACAAATAACACATGGTAGAATATTGCAGTAGAAAGTAAATCTAGCCTAAACATGCTTGACATAACACTATAATGGAATTTTAAATGGTAGAACAGGTACAAACTGAAGATTAAACCAGAACACGTTTTTAACTTTATAAATGAATTGTTGGATTCTAGCATGTTGAAAATAATAAGATAAGTTTTATCATCTCCAATGACTCTTTCAACTTGACTCACAAACATAGACACCCAAACTCCAATACATAAACACACAGATTCATAAACAAACAACAACTGAGGTTAATTCAATCTCCCTTCTACTCACATTTCCCCTCCTTAATTTCAATTTCTAACTGAAGAAACTACACTAATAATGTGTGTGTATTATAAAACTTTACATGGTTATCACCCATAGACCAGAATTCTCCCATGTGTTGCCAATTTCAGGGTTACTTTAAGTCTAAGGTATACACACTCTTGTATATAAAAATAGTAGGTTCATGACCTTACTCGGTGAAGACAAAGTCAGAAAAAGGAAGCAATAGAGTTTACATGGAGTGTTCCAAGTCCAAACTCTACATGATTCAAGGTAATTTTCAACTCTGGTTGAGAACTAGGTCTTAGTAGACCCTTCAACCTGCTACTACTAGAAATCATATACAAATCTAGTCCTGACGAAGGAATTAACTCTCAAAATTAATCCAATCAACTCTTACACATCAAACACATATCAAATTCCAACATCTCACTATTATCTAATCCAACATAACAACAATCACACTAAAAGATAACAAAGATAACCATGGGTAACTTCCACGAAGCGGTTGGTCTAACATCGACAACCCGATGTATATAATGTTTACTCTGGTTTTCCTAGCATCAGAATCTCATTCATTTTGTCTGTATACCATGAAATATGCCATTCAGTTATTTTTAATAATTTTTTCTTAGGATATCTTTTCTTGATTTCATCATTCAATTTAGGTTCTTCTTGTGATTGAGTTCAATCTGAAGATATAAAGACTGGTGGTGTAGATGAATTCCCTAAATAGGTAGGCTTTATAATTGTATGGGGTACATTCATCTTAAGTTCATGAGATTTTTCAACAGATGGAATTAAAAGCTTACTATTTTTGATAACGTCTATCATTTCACAGTTCTTCTGAACATACATACAGTCTTCTTTAAACAAAGTTTTCAACTCATCATGAAAGTTCATTTCAATCTCATCTATTAATTTAGTCTCAAAACTTTCTTGGAAATGGTCTTTACTTAGATAATCAATTTCATCAATCCAAAATCTATCATCATTCTCTCAGCTGGACATTTCATCTTCTTTAACACATCAAAAGTGGCTTCTTGGTCATTAATATTCATAGTCAACTTTCCTTTTTATGCATCTATCATAGCATGTCAGTAACAATAAAAGGTCTCCCCAAAATAATTTGATTTTGCACATCTATCATAGCTTGTCCAGCAACAAGAAAAGGTCTCCCCAAAATAATGGGATATTTTTTATCTTCCTCCATATCTAATACAATAAAGTCCATAGGAAAGATAAATTTATCCACTTTAAGAAGCACATCTTCTATAACCCCTTTTGGATAAATGATAGATCGATCAGTTAACTGAAGGTTACAGTAATGGGAGAAATATCGGCTAAACCGTACCTTCTAAATATTGATAGAGGCATCACATTAATGCTCAATCCTAAATCGCATACAGCTTTTCAACATAATCTTTCTTCAAAAACACATGGAATTGTTAAGCTAGAAGGATCTTTAAGTTTCTTAAAAAGCTTTTTCTGAAATATAGCACTGCACTCCTCACTTAGTGCAACTGTCTCGTAATCCCCAAATTTCCTTTTCTTGTTTAATATCCCCTTCATAAATTGTGCATAACTTGACATCTGTTCCAAAGCTTCAATTAAAGGAATATTTATTGTTAAATTCTTAAGTACATCCATGAAATTTGAAAATTGTTTATCCAACTCATACTGTCTAAATCTTTGAGGAAATAAAGGTGGTGGTCTTTTTAAATTCATTTTAGTTGGAGAAATTAAATTTCCTAAATCCTTAGAAACATGTTCTTCAGGTTTTTAGTTTCCTTTGTTTTTCTCACAACATCTTTCTCTTTTCTAACCACATCCTTTATCTCTCTTCCACTTCATAATTGGACAGCTTCTACTTGTTCATTATTGCTCTCTTTAGGTTGATCTCAGTGTTGCTAGGAAGTGTTCCTTGAGGTCTATTGTAAAGTTAATTAGCAATTTATCCAAGTTGATTCTCTTTGCTTATAATCACATCATTTTAACTTTGCAACTGGTTTCCCATTTGCAATACCACTTCTTCTATGAACATCTTGTTATCCTCAAATTGTTGATAATTGTTAGAGTGTGGTGGATATGAAGGTGTATAGTTTGTGTTCCCCAAATTATTCCAACTTCCATTAGGATTTGCATGATTATTTTCTCATTGTTGGCGTCTACCACAAATAGTATGATACCAGTTTAAATTAGGTGATTATTCCAACTTGGGTTGTAAAAGTTATAATAATGGTTGTTTATGGTATTTAAAGTCTCATATGATAAGTTAGAATCAATCATATGCTTAATGAACTTTCCTCACTTACTAGAGTAAATTGAGGTTGGTTAAATCCAAATTGGTCTAACTTCCTTGATATTGCAGCCACCTGAGATGCAAGAATTTCAATTGCTTCTATATTATGAACACTGACTACCTTTTTAGGAATTACCCTTGCAGAGGGCCATTGAAATTTATTTGTAGCCATTTCTTCAATTAAATCATATGCTTCATCAAATGATTTTGACCTTAAAGATCCACCAGCGGCAGCGTCAATTATAGACCTAAGGGATCCTACTAACCCATTGTAAGAAGTTTGAATGATTAACCAATCAGGCAGAGCATGATGTGGACACTTTCTTAGGAGTTCCTTAAACCTTTTTGATTAACCAATCAGGCAGAGCATGGTGTGGACACTTTCTTAGGAGTTCCTTAAATCTTTCCCAAGATTCATATATAGATTCCTCTTTATATTGACAAAATGTGATAATATCATTTCTAAGTTTAGTAGTCCTTGAAGGTGGAAAATACTTAGCTAGGAGTTTCTGAGTTAACTCCTCCCAATATTTAACAGAGCCAGGTGCTAATGAGTATAACCACATTTTAGCCTTATCCTTTAGCTATAAAGGAAAAAGCCTTAGTCTAACAGCATCGTCTGACATGCCGTTATAATGAAATGTAGCACAAAGTCCTAGAAAACTTGGTAAGTGTAAATAGGGCTCCTTTAAAGGAGTTCCCCTAAACTAGTTGTTCTACACCAATTATCCCAAATATTCTCAATTTCAAGTTCTTATCATCAATTTGACCAATTTGATGAATTTTACCTATTTTGACCAAAAGCCCCAAATTGCCCTTAAGAGCCCAAATGTCCCCAAATTAACCCCAATTTTGCCCAATATCAATTCTAAACCAAAGTTCAGCATCCCGAATTCTATTCTAAAACAAATTCAAGCCCAATTTGATTAAATTGCAAGCTCAATTTCATTTAAATCAAAAAATGCCCTATTTTGAACATATGCCCAAATCCACTAAATTGGCCCACCAATTCAATTCAAAATCTCTTGAAATTTTGCCACATCCCTCATGACATATTCCTATGCCAAACTCAACATTCAATTAGCCTAAAGTTTAGCCCAAATTCAATTTTAATTTCAAAGGCCTAAGCCCACTACACTTAGTTCCCAAAGCCCAAGTCCAAAGCCCACATGATAATTTCATTTCTCCTCATCATTCATTCAATTAAAATCTTTCCTAAAGTTTTAAATTCATAATCAAAATTTTCCGAATGAAGCCTCATGAAAAACTTCACAAAAATAACAAAAATTCCAATAATCCCTTCTCATGAAAATTAGTCAAACCACATGCAAGCCATGAAGCCACTCCCAAGCCATAGGTAAGCTATGTGAGCCTTGCCACATTATCAAACTATTAATGGCAAGAGGTCAAGCCACTTTTAAGCCTCCTTAAAAAAGATTTTAACCCTTTTTTATGAATCACTTAAACCCATGATTAACCAAATCTCTTTGGATGGAGACTTCTCCATATCACCTGAGCTGACCCATCTAATCCTCTTCAGCCCAAGACCAACCTTGGTGGCTGAACCCAACCAAAAATAGTCTTTCCCACATCCTATTTTAACTCAATGCCTTTACACATGGCCAACCCCAATTGGCTTCACCAAAACCAAGACTTGACCTCCCTTAGTGGGATGGTGACCCCTCCCTGGCCGGCTAGCCACCTTGATAGCTGGAAAACCCAAATTCAAATGCTCCACCTAAGCCAAAACTCAAATTTGAACCCATTCAAGTTAGCTCATCCCAATTAAATTTTTGCACATTATTGGCATCCACATAAGCAACTTAAAGCACCAAATAATTGCCTTTGGTGGCCTCTCCTTCCCCCTCTATTTAAACCCCCCTCCATGGACAAAGGAGGAGAGCATGAAATTTCTTGGGGAGACTCTAGCAAATTGCTTCCAGAGCCTCCTTGAGACCTCTTGAGCTTAACCCAACCACTTTTAACCACTCAAAGCCACTGTTCAAGCTAAATTTTTTAGCCCAATTCCTATCCTGAAACAGGACACTCACCAAACCTCCACCAAATCTAAATTAATTGCACCCACACCATCCCCACAGTGAGAGAGGAAGGTCCCCCAGAAATCCCCATCACCAGAGCACCTTAAGGTGGACTTTGATCAGACCCCAAAATGGAAGTTGATTGAAATCATATCTAGGAGATTTACCACGGCATGAGGCTCCATCCATAGGCTCTTGGGACCCTCACGAAGCTTCCACAAGCATCCAATCGAGGCTTCCCCTCTTGGATCAAGGTATTGAAAGTTAACCCTAAACCAAGCTTCATTTGATTCTCCATGCATATAGAGTTGACTCAATTAACCAAATGAATACGTTCTCCTAGTCAAGACAAATCTATAAGAACAAACCTCACTTGATTTGGTTGAGTATCGAGCGAGATATTAAGCTTAGAAAATGGATGGTTCGCGAGTTGACTTCGTTGGGGACAATGACCGAGAGTTGTTAGATCGTGCGTGTATCACACGGATGGCTCTAATTGTACTAGATGAGGAGACGGAATGTAAACGCAGGACACGTGGCTACTGACATGGACGACAGTGTCGAATGGGAGTGTGCCACGTGGAGCTTTGGAGTCACCTTAGGTTGACGCGGCGCTGCATCACTTAAGTAGATAAATAAGGATTTTCTTATTTATTTAAATTCCCATAACTTCAAAAATCCATAAATTTGTGTAAAAAATTCACAAAAATAAAATAAAAATACCATTTTACTCAGTGAATAGAGGAGAATAATGTGAAATTATTTTCATGTCAAATTGAGTCATGTTTTATTTTTAATTAATTAAATGATATTTTCCTTATTTTCATTCTCCATTTGCATAGACATTTTACCATGGCATGGGACTTTTGATGTCTCTATTGTTAGGCATCTCCCCCGATTTTTCCAAGGTCAGGGGGCATCTCTCACTAGAGATATCTAATTTTCAATTTAATGATCCCTATTTTGATATAAAAATTATAATAATTAAAATATTCATCAAAAAAGTATAAAAATTATTTTGTTGGGTTCACTGTGGTCAGAGGATCCTAAGAAAATATAAACTTGGTTTAACTCATTAAAAATAATCTTAATTATCACCAACCCTAAAAAATAAAATAAAATTAACTTGGAGTAATTATAAATGTAAATGGCATAAAAATTATTCCACACAATAATTTAATGTTAAAGAAGCTCCCCATAAAAATTTCAAGTCAATTGGAGTTATATTGATCACTCAAATGGACTAACTAAGTGATCACATTTTTGACATTAAAAATAATTCTAATTATTAAAATATAATTCAAAAAATTATCAAAACTTATTTTTGGAGCTCCTTATGATCATAGAAACCTAAAAAAAATAAAATTGTAATTAAAACAAACACTTTATTTTTAAGCTATTTTTGGGTCTTTAAATAATGAAAAATTAATTAAAAAATCATAAAAAATACAACATTGTAAAAACACACTAAAATGTCGCATTTGGCTTCTTGATCACTTGGAACCAATTAAAATAATTTTCCTAATTTTCTAAGTCAAGATATTAATTTTAAAAGGCTTAAAAAAATGGATTTACTCTAATTTTTCACTAAAATAATTATGATAATTAAAATATAAGTCAAAAAAATATGAACTTTATTTATTTAGGTTCTTTAGAATTAGAGGGATTTAATAGAAATATAAAACTTAATTTTCCATTTAAATATTATTTTATATTTAATTAATACTCAAAACATACAAATAATTCTAATAATTAGATTAAGTCTCTAAAAATCATGAAAATTGGTCGAAGTGGTCCTCTAACCAAGGTGAATCTCCAATAATTTTATTAAGGGTAGAATTTTTATTTTAGTTGAGTTATTATGTTTTCATTCAAAATCCCTATTTTTGAATTAAATATAATTACAAAAAATAAATAAATTTAAAAAAGCCACATTTTCTCTTCTGATGTTTTAATTAACCCATGAGTAACATAGTGTAAAATTTATAAGTCATTTGAGTCTAACTTAATGAATTATAGGGTATTAAGGCCTTAGGGGCAAAAGTGTAATTTTAGAATTTAAGCCTTAATTAATATTTAGGTCTAATCAAGACGGTGAATGGGCAATAAGTGACCTTAAATAACATGTCTTGAGGATTGAAATATAAAAGGGATAAAGTAGTAGAAACCAAACTCACTTTGATTTCATAAAGGATAAATATGTAATTTTTCAAAATTAATGAAATTTGGAAGAACATTTAAGTTAGGAGAAATTAAGGTGAGGGTTTGATTTCGGAAGAGCATAACTCACTAATTTTAAACCCTTAACTAATTGTTTTGAGATGATTTATAATTCATGATAAGGATTAAAAAAATATAAATATTCAAAAATCTTTTTTCTTAATTTTAAATTTACCCATTAAATCTTAAGGGCTTAGTAGTAAACTAAGCTTAATCAAAGTTTTGTCTAATGAGGTTTAGAAAGTATCCTATAATTAATTTAAAACTTATAGAAACACTACAAGATCGCCCTTTAAAATTCAAATTAATTGAACTCCTAAATTAAGTCAATTTGCCCCCAAAGGGTCTTCACCTATATAATTTTTAAGCCAGAAATCAAATGACAATTACCCCACTTAAGAGAAAATCAAAACATCATAATTTCACTGAGCATAAGGGTATTAACTAGATGAACTATATAGTAAACATAATAAGACCAAAAAGAACTCAAGATAATTCTGGGGACTTTGAAATGTCTAGGGTATTGCTCGAGACTTCTTCATGATCCTTTGGAAATCTTGAATGACATCTGGACTTGTCATGATTTACTTGATGAAACCATCCTTAAAATTTGAAACTACTATGTTATGACATAGGATCTGGTAGATACAACAAGAACTTGTATTTTCCCCATTTCTTTAAAAGCATGCTTTAATTTTTGCAAAATCATGTACATATGCTTTGCAAGTACTGACTTTTCAGGTGGAACGAGAAGACTCTCCAAGTACACTTTTACAGTTTATAATGCTTTCTTTTCTTATACTTTCCTACATCATACTTTTATACTTTTAAACTTGTCTGCTAAACAATGATGTCACTCTGCATGAAAACTAAAACCTTTATGATATCCATAAAACTGAAACCAAAACCAAAACTAAAATCAACCAAGATAAAATTAACCGCAACAACATTCAAAATATAAGACAAATTAAAATTTAATCACAAACATCAGTAAACAACAATTGCAACTAAATTCAGGCGTCTCTATCAGATGATCGAGAATCCCTCGGAGGAGGTAACCTACGGTTGCTAATGAGATTTCCCACGGTCTAAATGAAAATATAGAACTCATTAAGTTGAGTTTAGTAAATTCATGTGGAATAAGTGAATCCGATAGAAAATAGTTGTAGAGGAACGAGGAAACCGTAGGATCCTAACTGGTGTTGCTCATAACCATAGAGACATTTGATTTGACACCATAACTTGACACAATAGAAAACTTAAACTTGCCATGACGAGGAGCTTGGAGCTAGCTTTGTGGGCAGCACGACCATCTTCAACAACAGGAGGATCTACAATAGCATATCTTTCCTTAGAATTAAACAACAATCCATAAAATTTTGAGATTGTTTGCTTACGCAACATAAATCCTCAACTTATCTTTAGGCCTTTGTACAACTTTGCTGTACAATATAAGCCATAAATTATCTTAGGATTTCAAGGTTGTCGTTCATCATGGCCTAAATCCTCCCATCTTCTACTCTATTTGCGTGATTGTTACACATAAATGTAAGCCTAATTAATAAAATCTACAGGATGAAACATTTAAATATTTCTCTTCTAAATTGAAGCCAAACCATATGATATCTTAGGAAGTCACCAAGATTATCCTTAGGATCAGTGACATCACCTGGTTCTTCCTCCTTTGGATTCTACAATAAATGTTCCAAATTTGAGTCATTCCCCTTTCACACCTCTTTGTTCGATCTTGTTCAAAAGTCATATTCCTGTTCGAATCCCTGAAGATAATATCCCTTGATTTGTATTGAGAGTTTTTTTAGGTGACTTCGTTTATCTAGGATGTAATTAACTATAGGGGCTTGTCCTTATAGGAAGCTTTCCCAAACTCAGCTTAATATAAACCCTATTTAATTCTTTGTATTGAATGCAGGAACTTGTCGTCTTATAATAAATGGCTTCGTAGACCAAATAGTTGTCATATATTTCTTAGTTTATTTGATCGAGCCTCATCCTCAAGTCTTGTGTTTATCTTTCAGGATAAATACAGGGGTTGAGGTTAGTGCTCTTTCATGTAAACTATGAAGACTATGAGTTCAGTTTGATTTCATATTTTTTAAACTTGAATAAAAATGTTCCATCCGAAGCTGGCGATGGAATTTCAATTCTGGTGACCGATGGCTTCCAATGGGCAACTCCTCAACCAAAATAATGTCAACACGCACCTTGTCGTTGACCAAAGGAAAATATATTGATATTTTCATACCTATTTTACACTGTTTTTTATGATATTGCAACTTAAAGAGAGATATTTTTGGTGTTTTATTGCAGGAATTATGAATTAGGGTCATTGGAGCAAAAAGATGCAAAAAGAAGCGAATTTGGAGCAAAAAGGACCAAAATGTGAAGATTTGAACTAGGGCGCCGACGGAAAGCCCAACGGCGCCGACGGCGAGAATTTCTCGAGACTCCAGATTTAATGATTTAGAAAGCCTGCCAATGATGTCATCAAGGCTGCCGACGGCAAGATCAGCGGTTATGTCCAACAATGCATTGGATGAGGATAAATTTTGGAGTGATGCTTATGCAACTCTTAGGAAAACTCATCCACATCTTTAAAAAGAAGATTTTGGCCAAAAATTAGAGGCTCTGGCTAAGGGAAGAGGCTCAGAACGGGGGGTGTTAAGTGTTGGGAAAGTGTAGAGAGTCTAATTGTGAGGAATTCTGTAAGAGATTGTAAGAGTGGAGGGAAAGTGACAGATTTCTTCCTCCTTACCACTTCAAAGAGGAATTCTGTGTGTTGTAAAGAAAGGAAGAGATTCAAAGGAACTTCAAGGAGTTTGCTTGGGGAGAAATTAGATATATGTGTTATTTACTTGTTGTAGTTGTATGACTTTACTTTTATATATGAATTCCGAGTTTTATTGTGTCTTCCCCATGAGTTCTGAATAGTTTTCTCTTTCTTTCTTCTTGTCTTGAGATTTGTGAAATGGTGATTTGAGTTGGTTGAGCCATGAAAATGTTAAAGAACTTGTGATGAACTTTTCACTTTGATCTTAATTTACTTTCAATCTGGCCAATTGATTTGTTAAAATATGTTGAGTTTTACAACTAAAGTGGAGATTACATCCAAAATTCAGGGAGGTCAAAGCCCTTGGAAGTTGGGTGCAAATAAATAGGGAGATAAAATTGTCGGGCGTAGAATTGGAAATTTTAGAGTGACAGACTAAAATCCCCAATTCAGTCCTATCGTTTGGGTGTTGAAATGTAAATGTTAGCCCTCAGGCGAGGGGAACGTGGGAGCTCCAAAGTGAGAGTCGGTATCCTCCCAGCCTAGTCGCATATTCAGTAAATAAGCGTAGGATTAGTCAATGTTCTTTATGCCTGGACCAATGGGTAAAGATGAGGTATGCTCCTTGCACAACACAATTTGAACTGATTCACTTTATCCATTCACTATAATTTCTTGACAAGGAGAAGAATGATTTTTTCGTATTGAACTCACATTAAAAATTCACTATAATTTCTTGACAAGGAGAAGGATGCTTTCTTATATATTGAATATCACATTTAACTAATTTATTAGTATAATTAGTTATTTAAGAGTTATTAAAATTACATATTTATTTCAATTGTCTATTAATGTAGTATAATTAGTTATTTAAGAGTTATTAAAATTACATATTTATTTCAATTGCTTATTAGTGATAGGTATAATTAGTTATTTAAGAGTTATTAAAATTACATATTTATTTCAATTGCCTATTAGTGACTCATAAGCTAGTTATTTAAGAGTTATTAAAATTACATATTTATTTCAATTGCTTGAATATCACATTAAAAACCTTATTAGTATAATTAGTTATTTAAGAGTTGTTAAAATTACATATTTATTTCAATTGCTTATTAGTATAGATAAGCAATTTGAATTCCATTGTTGCGATTAAGTATTGCTTTTCTAAAATCTTAGTTCATAGTTATAATATTACTCCCTGTGAGATCTATATCTAGGACTCCATTAGAGCCCTATCTTACCTGAGCGATACGTATACTTACGTTGATAATTGTGACTTTATCATTTGAATATTTTATATATACATCATTATTGAATCTATAATTGTTATTAAGTTTTTGGTGTCGTTGCTGAGGAAATAAATCTTTTAGCAGCAATATTAAATACTTGTATTTTTAAGCATATATAAAGTCGTTGTCAGTCGTCACCTTCTCCCTCAGGTTTAAGCAATTTTGGGGCTAGGGACACCATATTTGAAGATTTCTTGGAGATTTGAGGAAAAAATTGCTAGATTTGAGATCCTTGAGGTAAGAGCTTCACTTCTATGTAAATTTTTTTTTATTTTCACCATGTATTTTGAGCACATTCATGAGCTACCTGAAAATCACCATTCATTGTGAAAATTTGAGAAAAATTTATTAAAAATGACCATATTTGGTAGTTTAAGCTTTTAGGAGTTTAGTTTAGTGATTTGAAGTTAAACGTGGAATTTATTTTTAATTTTATACATTTTTATTATAAATGAAACCAAGGAAGAAGAGGAGTAAGGGGAAGGCTCCATTCAATTCAAACAAGTTTGTCAGTTTGAGAGCTTAGGATTGGTACAGTGATGCACTGCAGTAGAGAAAGTGGTTTGCTGAGCGTGTTTTAAAAATCTTGGAGGAGCTGGGGAAGATTTGATTGTTTGTCGCCAGTGGGAGTGGTTATGTTGTTTTTATGTTGTCACAATGATTTCTGTTGTACGAGAGTTCTATGAAAATCTCCCTGAAGCTGATGAAGAGGGACTCATTGTGAGGGGGTAGACAGTACCATTTTCTTCTGAGGTAATTAATTAGTTTTATCAATTGCCCCCAAGTACTTTATGTTTTTATTCAAACTATAGTCCTACTTAGGAAGATTTAGATGAGATTATTTCATCTTTGCTGCTGAGAGAGGGTTATGGAAGATCACAAATGAAAGAAGAGTAAACTTTTCTACTTCAAAGTTGGATGCCACTGTAAAGGCATGACATTATTTTATTTCTGCCCGTCTGCTACCTACAAATCATTTGAGTGAAGTGACTAGAGATTGAACAACCTTTAACTATTGCATTCAGTAGTTCAAGCTTATTGATATTGGAGCTCTGATTCTTGGAGTTATTATCAGTTCAGCCGTCATTGCTACTACTATAGGTTTGGGATTTGAATCATTGATCTTTTCTTTATGCGAACAGGCTAGAGTTAGATTTGACAGATAGGAGAAGATTTTACAGCCACTAAAGCCCATTAACAGTGTGAATGTGAAGTCTTATTCACATCATTCTATTTTTGGTTGGAGGGGTGGAATCTCCACTAGTTCTGTTGCTTCAACGTCATAAGCTTCTACTTCACATGCTTCTACATCCCGAGGTCAGGCTTCTGGATCTGATTATCAATCATAGTTATTACAAAGGATTTTGGACAATGTTAACCATAATGCGGATAAGGTATCAAACTTATAACATTTTACTAAGCAAATGGATGGATATATGAAGAGGCATAGTGATTATGATGGTGAATTCAACTTAGTTTTGGAAAACCTTATGAGAGGTAACCAGGATGTTGTATTTCCTCAGTACCCTAGATATCCACCATATGAGCTTGCAGCTATTTGGCGTAGTGACGATAGTGATGAAGAAGAGGGTGATGATTAGTTTGAATCTTTCGTTTTGTTTTATGTTTGTAGTGTATGTGTTATGAACTGTTGTTAGTGCAGTTGTTTTGTACTTTGTGTTTTATTTTTAGTTGTTATTGTTGAGACTGTTATGTTTTGTTTTGTGCACCTACTGTGATGAATTTGTGTTTAGTGAGTAGTTATTATGTTTAGTGGTAGTAATTATTTTAATTGTGTTGTTGTATTTAGTTAATCTGTGTTGAACTTAATTCTAGAATCTTATGAAGGTATAGAGTCTAGCAAACTTTTTTACTTCTAAAAGTTGCATATTTAAAATTTTCAATTTACTACTAGCTATTTTTATTTATGTTGCAGTCATGTATGTTTGTTAGTGTGTTTGTTTGCTTTTATGTTTTACTCCACTGCATAGAATTCTGATGAATCTCTATATGTTAAGAAAATTAAAATTTGATCAATTTAAAATTTTTACTCATGTTTTTAGTTTTTGTAATTGCATATTTATGATATGAAAATTCTTGCAAGCATGTTATTGTTAGTTTTCATTCCTGGTTATTTATAATGATGCTAAAATGTTTTATTTTTAATAAAAAATTAAGTTGGAGAGGGATGAAAATTTTATTAAAAAAAAACTTAAAAATTTATTTTTTCTCAAATGTATTCCAAATAAATTTGATTTTGATTTTAAAAATCATTATGTATATGATGTTATATTAGGGAAGTAAAATTTGATTTTAGAAATGAGTAAGAGAATTTAGTTAAAATTTATAGTGATGAAGAAAAACTAAAGTTAAAAATTTTTAGTATGGAAAATGCTAAATATAGTGTAACTATCTTTGGTAGGAAAAATTGTATTTTTGAAAAATTTAGAAATTTAGACCTTTTATTTTCAAAACTTTAATTTTATTTATTGAAATTAATTTTTAAAACTATTATTATGTTTTCAAGTAGAAGAAAAATAGCAACTCTTTGCTTAAGGAAAGGAAGAGTGGAATTCAAAATCATTAAAAGCCTATCCAGATATAATAATGCTTGCTTGAAAAAAAAAGAAAAATAAAAAGAAAATAAAAAGAAAAAGAAAAGAAAATAAAATTTTGAAAATGGGAGGAGAAGCTTGAGGATTAGTGTCTAATCAAAAATTGGTTCCACATCTGATCTTTTTAAAGTATATGACTTGAAAACTCTTAAGCTTAAAGAGATAATATAGTGAGTAAAATTATGTTTAATAAAAATTTTTAAATGGAGATGATAAAATGTCTAAAATCTATATTTGGAAAATCTACAATATTTCTGAATTATATAGAAACTTATATTTTCTTAATTTTTAACTTTAAAATTTTCTAAACTTTAAGTTGGTCTCATTTACTAATATTTTTTCTAAATTCGACTACTATATTTCTACATCAAAATATTGGTAACTCCTAAAGAAACTTGTATACATCATCTACTTATGTTGTTATTTTTAAAGATTGAAAGGTCACTTGAGGACAAGTAACATCTTAAGTTTGGGGGATTTTGACACAACTAAAATATATAATATTTTTATACACAATTTTTATACCTACTTTTGAGATATTTTGCTTTAATGAAAGGTATTTGTGTGTTTT
This sequence comes from Phalaenopsis hybrid cultivar, assembly GCA_002079205.1. Lineage (NCBI taxonomy): Eukaryota > Viridiplantae > Streptophyta > Magnoliopsida > Asparagales > Orchidaceae > Phalaenopsis > Phalaenopsis hybrid cultivar. The sequence goes on along the minus strand of JXCR01123078.1, from coordinate 307,936 downwards.
TCTTTCAAGTACAATCAAATGGATGAAAAATGATAAAAGGAGTGAAAAAGGGTCAAATTTGGAGCAAAAATGAATTGGTGCGCCTAAGAGCAAGAGGACTAGAGCCTAAGCACCAGGTACCCCGTGCTTAAGTGTCAGAAGTAGTTATGAGATGAATTATTTAATTTGAATGGATTTTTGAAGAGGTGTTTGAAGCAACTTTTTGAAAAAACCCTTGGACATGAAAATTCATTCAATTGACTTTTGAGGAGGCAACTTTTTGAAGATTCATTGAATGGAGACACCTTTTTGAAGAGACCAAGACATCCCTTGGATTTTTATAAGAAAATGCTTAGATTTTCCAGGAGAGGAGGCAAGACACCCATCAAATTTATAGCCATTATCCTTCTAAGTCGTCGCCGTCACCGCCCATCGTTGCTACTGCCGCCGCCACCGGTGGCCACTTTTCTTTTTATTTTGAGTTTTTAGTTTGTATTGTGAGTGAAGGAAGAGAATTCAAAGTAACTTCAAGACATTTGGTGGAGAGGATTTGAGATAAGTGTTTATCTTTGTAACTACACTTGATTTTAATTTAGATTATTTATTTGTGTGCATGATTTCTACTTTTAAACTCATGTGTGGTTGTGTTTTCTTCATGGATTCTTAATAGTTTTCTTTATTTTTTTTCCTTAATATGATAAGTGATTAAGTGTTGAAAGGAAGTTGTATAAAGTATTAGGCTTCATTGTTGGAAGAAGTTGTGATGATTTGAAACCTTGCACTTCATTAACTTCTTGATTTGGCCAATTAAGATGTTAGTACCTGTTGAGAACATGTAAGATCTGAGATGGTATTATCTCAGTCAACAAATGGTTAGAATCACATATTAATTTCATGGATGAGAATTTAGTTCATGTGGTTGAGAGCAAATAAATAAGAAAATTAAGTTTTCAAGGGAGTAGAATTAGAGGAATTTAGAGTGACATGCTAAAGCCCCCAATTTGATTTATAGTGTTTGGTTTAAATATGAGATGTTAGCCCCCATGTGGAGGGAGAAGAAAGAACTCTAGAGCGAGAGCTAGTATCTTCTCTTCCTAGCCAGCCTTCAAGACTATTTAAACTATAGATTAGCCAATGTTCTTTATAGCATCTATAGTTAAGGTAAAGAATATTATTGCTTCTATTTGGCACAACACATTTAGAATACTTTCACAATAGAATTTCTCTACTTAATGCTGATTCATGATAAGGAAAAAAATATTTTATTTATATCACCTTTATCTTGCAAGTATTTAGTTTAGTTAACTAGTTGCTTGCTTTATTTTTGTAAACCAAAAAATTATAAAAAGAATCTAATTTGCATTCATATTTTAGCATCTTAAGTTTTAAGTAAGAATATTTTGCTAAGTAGATTTTTATCATCTAAAATTTCTAAATTCCTAAAAGCATATAACAATTTTCCCTATAGAATCAATATTCAGGGCTTAATCAAAAAGTCCTATATTACTTGATAATGATACATATTATCACATATTTAAATATAATAATTATATTCTTATTTGTTTCATAATGGAAAACTTACCTAGCTTTTGCTTTAGATCAAGTTTTTGGCTTTGTTGCGAATTAAGAATAATTATTAAGAAAATTAAGCTATAATTGCATACATCAAATTTTACTTCTATATAGAAATTTGGGATCAGGACCCCATTGAAACATATGTTAGCCTTTTACCCACACCTTTTGCACCCACATTTAGATGACTGTGAATAGGCCACCTTATTTCTAGATGCTTGTTAGACTAGAGGCTAATGTGTAGCTAGGTTTTTTATATGTTTAGATATTATTCCTTGGTTTGCACCTTAACTAGTCATCTTTTTGTGTTGTTTTGTGTGTTTACTGGGTGCAAGATATGAGCACTACTATATTAAAGATGACTTTCTTGTGAGGAGTCATGTTCAATAAAAAGAGACTGTTATAATTTCGTCTAATAATGTTTTCGCAGGAGTTGTTTAGTGTCCCTCCCACTGGGTGCATGTAGATAGCTTTTATCCTAACCAATTTTTTATGCAGGTTATCCTTTTTATACATTTTCTATGTAGTTTTTAGAGTCCCCTAGGCTTGAGTCAATAGTAGAAATAAGGTATGGACAACGGTTCAGAGGCGCCAGATAGGCAGAACCATGTAATGAAGAACAAGGAGCATTTTGCTCATGTCTCATACCTTAATTTTAAATCTTATTTGATGTATTACACTAGGACCAAGTATGTATATGTTGTATCTGACCATCTTTTGTTTTTTTGGAATAATTTGTCAACCAGTGTCCCCCGGGCCTTTTATTCTTCATATTTGGCTTGTCCACATTATGCAGCTTGATGAATTTCCTCTTTCTTCGTTTGTGGTTTGTTTGGGCTCAACATGAATGTAATTTAGGCAATCTAAAAATCCAAAATTATAAATTTTCTACAAAATCTTAATAATAAAGTATTGAGATTAATTAAAATTTGGTTTAATACATCTAAAAATTCCAAATTCATTGGGCTACCGAGGTTCCATTGGACGATGTAATTCATAGATTGCTAATGAAGGTTTGGAATTAGGGTTGGGATGACTACCTTCATGATAACGTAGACTTAGTGTCATAATAGCTTGGGATAATGAATCCATGATATCCAGACCCCAACTATATCTACTAGAATAAGATTACTCTACCTTTCCTTTAGCATGCCCCCTTGAAGCTTTGTCATTCCTTTGACAACTTGTTGTTGTCACCTCATAAACCTCGATTACGGATAGTCCGCCACCCAATTGGGATGTGGTGATTCAACCCTCTACCCTTATGACCCAGTTAGGCCTAAAAGCATAGTGTGGATCCTATGGGATGACTTGGTTATTTTATAGGCCTTAGTCGTGGATGAGTTGTTATCCATTTGAAATAGTGAGAAATTCATTCTCTATCTTTTTGGCTCAGTGTGAGCTCAGAATGCATCAGGACACTCCTATAAGATAACCATCCTTTGACACACCCCTTCACTACTCATCACTTAAATATAAACAGAATTCATTTAATCGAGAATATTCATGGGCATTGATCCAAAGAATATAGTTGTGTAAAAATTATAAAGTTTATGATTAAGAAATTTGAGCAATTAATGTTGGGATTCTACATAAGTACACGTATCATTATCAAGTAATAAAGGACTTTCTATTTAACCCTCGAATATCGATCCCACGGGGAAGGTTTAAATTTGAAATGATAAACTTTCTAAGAAATTCACAGAAAATCAAAATAAAATTATTGTCACTAATTTTGAATGTTGAGACATTATCACAACTAAATTATTTAAATAATATAAAATTGAAATACAAAATTTAAACAGTGATGAAGATTTCTTATGTGAAAAAGCATCTTTCCCACTACAATGAGGTTTTGGTAAAATGAGATGAGATAAATGGTTCTAATATGTATTGTGCCAAATAACAGTAGTTTTAATTCTCTACCTGATACAGTGTTATAGAAAATCATTGGCTAATCTCAGGTTTAGTCCCTAAATCTGTGGCTCTAAGCTAGGAGGATACTGGCTCTCACTCCATAGCTCCCACTTCCCTTCAACTGTAGTCTAACTCTCTCTTTAGTTTTTAAACACTAAGATCAAATTGAGCATTTTAGTCTCGCCCTAAAGATTCTCCAATTCTACACCCAACAAAGTATATTTCTCTATTTATTTGCACTTAATTTCATGAGCGAAATTCTCCTTCATGGAATCAATTGAGATCCTCACTTTGTTATAGAACTCATAATCCATTTCCTTGATCATATGTTTCACAACACATTTTAACAATTCAATTGGCCAGATCGAAAGGTAAATTAAGTTCGGAGTTGAAAAATTATCACAATTTATTTTATATTTTAATATTGGCACATTCATATTATCTCTTCATTTCACCATATCTTAGAGGAGGGAGAAAGATAAAGTAAACTACTCATACTTCATGAGAAAGATACAACAAAACATAAATTCCATATATAAGAGAAAGTTCAACATTAATAAACTAACAACACTTATCTAAAAATATTTCTCAAAGCAAATCCCTTGTAGCTTCTTCTAGGAAATGTAGGAAGAAGAAATCTCTCACTTTTATCCTTCTCCAATACTCTTAGAGAAGAATTCATGCTTATTCTCACTACAAAAACTTTAAACTCTTAAAGAAAATCACTAATAGACTCCTAAATGGTGGTGGAATGAAAATGAAAAAAGTGTATGGAGGCGAGGTGTGGCGAAAAAGAGGGACAAAGAGGAATGAAGAGGGGGCAAATAATGACCAAGAGAGAGTCCAAGAGAGCCCCTTTTCTGATGAATTTCGACCCTTAATAGAGCCTATAGTCGGTTCTCCAATAGTTGCATCCAAAAACTCTTCAAAAAGCATCTAGATTCGTTGAATCTTCTAGAAACAGGATTTGCACCGCTATAAGCGTCACCGGCGCCCAAACTGGCATCGTCAGTGCCAGTGTTGCGCTAATTAATTCCTTGCTCTCTATCAAACGGTGTCGTCGGTGCTGAGCAACTTTTCATATTCTCCATTGTTTTCATATTCTCCATTGTGACTCCAAATTTCATCATTTTTGCTTCCTTTTTGCTTTAAGTCCTAAAGTTCAACAACCTGCATTAAAACATAAAAATACCTTCCATTAAAGTGCAATATCACCAAAAATGAGTATAAAATATGGGTCTAAAAAGGAATATATTTTTGGTGTATCAAAATCCCCCAAACTTACATGTTGCTTGTCCTCAAGTAACTCCACTAATATATAAAAAATATGACTTATGCTAAGGAATTTGACTTTTAGATTTTCATATTTTAGTCCACTAAACAAAATAGCATAACTTAAGAAAGAATCAAAACAACTCCGGTTAATACTAAAGATGTAAGAATATCTAGCAATCAAGTCCAAGTTTTTTGATTCTCTATTCTTTTTAAGAAAAATTGCAAATTGTCATATTAAATTCACTTAAAGTATTCATATGAAAAAGAACTTTATAACACTTTATTAGTAAATAAGTTAATACTCAAGTATAAGTTTAGAAAATATAGTCAGGCCTTCTTCTTTAAGTTGATTTAAGTGAAACCAATTTTTAATTATGCATCTCCTCAAGCTTCTCCCCACATTATCTTTTTTTTCTTTTCTTTTTTTTTATTTTTTTTTCAGGATCATTTTCAATCCTTTTTCATTTCTCTCTTTTTTTATGTGAGGATTACTATATCTGGATAGCCTTTAATGATTTTGAACATCCCTATCCTCTTCTTAAAGTCAAAAACTTTTCATATTTTTTTACTTAACAAATTTATATGAGCTTAAAGAGTTCATAAAGTTTAATTCTTTTCTTCTTATATGAACCTTTAATATTTCTTTAATACTTTAAAAATACAAATTTTTTTACTAAAAAGAGAAAAACATAGTCTTATTCTCTTATACCAAATATCTTAATCTCTAAAATTAACCTTTACTATAGGAAATTTTTACTTAAATTTACTATTTATTTAGAAACATAAATATAGTTATCAAAAGTTAACCCCTAATATCAAAGGTCATGTTAAATTTAAATTTTTTGAAAATAAAGTTAAGTGAGGAGAAATAAAATTAAGTTTGTTTCCTTAAAAAGGAATCCCCCACCCCCCCCCC
>JXCR01123078.1:274873-302257 GCA_002079205.1 Phalaenopsis hybrid cultivar | reverse complement strand
CCCCCACCCCCCCCCCAAACTTAAATTTTTAAAAGATTTAGCATGAAGAACTAAAAAATAAAGGGTGAAGGAAAACATTAAAAACATAAGGAAAAGACATACTTGTTGAAGGTTCTGATTTTGAAACTTAATTCTGAAATACTGTAGGTGCTATATGAAAAGCTACAAGACTTAAAACATTAAATTGCACATAATACATATAAATTCTGTTGAGAAAGAGTTAATTACACTACATTTAACAAAATACTGAAACTATTAACATAACTAAACTGAATTTCAGAAATGAAATAGTTTTACAAACTAAAATTCACAAAACAACATAACAACAAAACAAAGTCTTACAATCTAACAACAAACAGTCTCAACAATATAATAAAAACAAGCAACATAATAACAAAGTACAATCAAACATACACTAAAAGAAAGATCACTAATCATCATCACCTTCTTCTTCATCAACATCCAAATTATGTCACTGATATGGAGTAAAAATAGGGTGAGTATGAAACTAAATTGAATGATAACCCTTCATGTATCTCACCATAGCATCATCATAATCAAACTTTTGCCGAATTAAATAATTAGTGTGAGCATTTCTAGCATCCATGTTTTGCATTTTATGATCCATTCTTAAGATATCTCCCTGCTGGATCATCATCTAGTCCAAAAGTTCTCAATTAGTAAGGTCACTAGAAGTAGGGGACCTTAAACTAGAAGGAATATCTCTGGTCTTACATCTAAACCTCCATCCAACATGAGAATCATATGTCTTTATATTAGCATGCCCAATAAAGTTTAGAGGCTCAATCCTCTCTTCCACAAGTCTAAAATCAAGTCATGCATGTTCGCATAGTGTAAAAATAAGTGCAGGGAGTGCCAAACCACTAGAGGTCTCTATCAAAGCAATAGATCTGGTGTTCATATAAATGATAGAACCTACATTTATGTCCATCATCTGTTGAACACAAAAGTTCAGGATAGCTCTATCCTTGGTCACCTCACTTTGATGATTTGTCAGAATTATTCTTCCAGAAATATAGTGTGAGGCCTTAGATATTACATTAAGCATAGAAAGAGGAAATTTTACCTTAACACCAGTTTTGACTTTCCAGGCCCCTTTTCCATTAGTCAGATAAAAAATAACCTCATCCAAGACCTCATTCGTAGCAGAAAATAATTTATACTAGCATCTATAAACATCTTCCAACTGATAAAACTCACTAACTTTTCTTCGAGAAAACTCCACCATTTTTCCACGAACAAAAACAAAGTTGTGAGAAGCCTCTATAAAATTTGCATAGAGCTCCATCACTACACCAATAATCACATCGACAGTAAAATAACATAAATTTTCTTACAGCCGAGCATCGATCAATCGCTCTACTTCTCCACCAGGATTTTTAAATCCCCGATCCGGAATCACTTTTTTATTTCCACGTAGACTATGAAATCGAGCACTAGCCCTTAAGCTGAAAATTTTTTGTTCATCATAATCTACTTTTCTTTTCCTTTGACATTCTCGATGCCATGGGAAATCTAAAAAAATTTGACAAAAATCCTAATAAATTCCAAAAATTTCAAAAATCACAATGTAAAATGCTTTAAAATTAAATCCACCAAGTAAGAGTTCTTCCCCAAAGGATTTTCTCCAAATCTCTTAAAAAATTCCAAAATTTTTGGTTCATCGCAATGTGAGATAAATCCTTGGTGAAAAAAAAATTTAGTTCAAAGTGTAACTCTTACCTAGAGAAGATGAAATCTGAAGTTCTTTTGCCTCAAAATCACCTTAAATCCAACCAAAATCAAGCCCTAGGTGCAAAAGTGGAGTTTGAAGGTGACTCGAAGGGTAAAAATGCAGTTTACGGTGAAAATCACAAAATTTAAGGAGTTTTGGTTGTTCTCGGGTTGAGGGCATCGTTGGCGCTGAAGGCCTAAAAATTCCAATTTTTTATTTTTTCAATTTTCAATTTTCTCCAAAGTCTTTTTAGTATTTTTAAACACAAAATTTTATTTAACAATAATTCATAAATAAATATTTTCACAAACAATCACTTTCACAAACAACAACAAACTAACTTTTATATATGAAAATACTCTTACAAATACATTTTTCTAATCACACTTTCACACACATAAAGCAAACTAAATTATAAGTCAATGTTGAAATCAAGCCACAACACTAAACACTGACACAAAACTATACACACACTCAAAGTTAAGAAAGTTTGAAAGCAAAGAAAACTAAATCAAATCCACAGAATCACATTGAATTCATAAATATTTAAACTAGTAGAGAGTCCAAATTCTTCAGTTATTCTGCTTCTTTTGTAGTGCTTTCTCCGCCTCTAATATCTGTCATAGTCTGGTAATTAACGTACAGATTGTAGAAGGGTCGGTACAGGAATTAATCTATCAAATTTTCTTCAATCCATTCTTTTTCTTTAAACATCCCCACTAATTCTACTTCAAATGTCCTAGTATGATCAAAATTCTCTCTCATCCTCCAATCTAAGTGATTGAAAAGGTACTTAAGATCTCTCACAGCATTCTTAACACTCTGAAGTTCTCTTTAAATTTTCTTCGATTTTTTTTCAAAGCAAGTGAACTTCCAACTATTGGTGGCATCAATGGAGTTGAAGCATGTGATGAATGATCTAAGATACTATCTAATGCCTCATTCCCATTCCCAACATAATTATCATCAATAGGAATCATGGGCTCCCAAGGTAATAAAACATTTTCTAGACTTTCATATGGAACTTGAGATTGACTACAAAGCAGAAAAATTGTGGAAGGATGCCCAAGTCCATAAATTGGCTCATTCATAATAATACCCATAACAGATTTAAAAATAATAGATCCTTAATCAATGGGCTTTTCCATTTGAATGTAATAGTTCAAAATAGAACTTTCTTTGATGACTTTACTAATCTTTATGGTAGGGAGTAATTTTGTAGAAATGAAGAGATGTCACTGCTTAGATATTGGACTAAGCAATGAAGCAGAGAAACTAACATATCCTTCATCTCGCATTTCCCAAATATCACTTTCATCATTCAGAAAATTATAGACATCTTGCATCAAATCTCTGGTAGGGATAAAATTTGTATAATGATAGATTGAAATGTTTTCTATCATCTACAACTCATTGATTTGTGCAGGAGTAAATGTTACAGCCTTACCTCGTATGAAGACAACTCCTTGAGTAGTTCCATGTGAGTTAGCAGAGAATTCCTTCACCACTGGTACAACAATTGCAGCGGTAGTGTAGCACATAACTTTCCATCTTCTTTGTACAATGATCTTATTAATCGAAGAACTTGGAATAATCAATCCATAATTTACAAAGCCTCTCATCAATCTCTTCTTCGTAATGACTTTTTCGTATAATCTGTGCGTCAAAAATGATAAACTTTCTTCTATTTAAAACTCCATACCTAGAATTATTTATGGAATTGGAGGTCATGGAATTTAAAATTAGGAAGTTTCTGGTCATCCTAGGCAGTCTTCATGACTTTAAAAACACCTTCCAATGGTTATTATGGAGCAAAATCCCACAAAAATCCGCCAAATTTGTCATGAATCGTCCGAACTGTTGTCGGCGCCGTCAGTGCTCCCGATGGCGCTGTCGATGCTTTGGTCTGCCAGCAGGTGTTGTCAGTGCCCATGCTGGTGTAGTCGTCTCCAAAGGCCAAAATTGCATCTTTTCTTATTTTTTTTCAATTCGATTCCAAATTTTCTTCTAATACCAATATTTGTCTTAATTTATAATAAATAAAATTTTGTAGGATTATTATCTACTAATATATAAACACTTATTAAACAAAATAGTGATACATGGATATATATTTATATATGGGTTGCCTCCCACGAAGCACTTGGTTTAACGTCGTCAGCCCGACATACCATTTGATTAGTTGGGTTGACTTAACATTAAAATTTTTTTAAATTATGGTATGTGCCCTACATAATAATGTTTCAATTGATGCCCATTAACTTTAAATATCTTTCCAGTGTTAGGATCTTTAATAACAACAGTTTATAATGATAGACTTTAATCACTTTAAATGGTCCTAACCATCTGAATTTCAGTTTTCCTGGAAACAATCTCAATCTTGTATTATATAGTAAAACTTCTTGTCCAAGTTCAAACTTCTTTTGAATAATCTTCTAATCATTTCATATTTTCATTTTTTCTTTATAGATTTTTAAATTATCATATGCTTCATTTCTAATTTCTTTAAGTTCATTGAGTTGTAATAATCTTTTCTCACCAGCATCCTTTAAATTAAAATCAAATTCCTTAATACCCCAAAATATTTTCTGCTCCAATTCTGCTAGTAAATGACATATTTTTTTTTTCCAAAAATAAGTCTATATGAAAACATTCTTATAGGACTCTTATAAGCAGTTTTGTATGCCCATAATGCAGTATCTAATCTAGCAAACCAATCCAATTTATAGGAATTTACAGCTTTTTCTAAAATTTATTTAAATTCACGATTTGATATCACTACTAGATCGTTAGTATGAGGATGATAAGTAGTAGAGAATCTATACATAATATCATATTTCTTAATTAATTTTTCTATTCCCTTATTCCTAAAATGAGATCCTCCATCAGTAATAATTATTCTAGGCATTCCATATCTTGTAAAAATATTTTTAATTAAAAATCTTTAAACACTCCGAGCATCACATCTAGGTACAGAAATAGCTTCAATCCATTAGGACATATAATCAATAGCAAGTAATATATATAAGTTCCCAAATGAAGACATAAATGGTCCCATAAAATTTAATCCCCGCACATCAAATATTTCAACTTCTAATGTGTAATTTAGAGGCATTTCATTTCTTCTAGAAATATTTCCTACTTGTTGACATTGATTGCATGTTTTAATATATTCATTAACATCTCTAAAAAGAGTAGGCCAATAAAATCCAGCCTGCAAAATCTTATATGCAATTCTATTCACTCTAAAATGTCCTCCAAATTCAGAATCATGACATCTTTCAATTATCTATTGAGTCTTCTCATAAGGCACACATCTTTTAATAATTATATCTTTACATTATTTATATAAATATGGTGTCATCCCAAAAATAGAATTTTCAATCATATATAAATTTCTTTCAATTGTGGATTTTTAATATCAGGTGGTAGAATATCACTTATAATATAATTTACTATAACAGCATATCACGGTACATCCATTTCATCAATACTATATAATTGGTCATTAGGGAAATTTTCTAAAATTTTACTTCCAAAATTAGTTAATATTTCTATTTCTATTCTAGACAAATGATCAGTTATTTGATTATCATTTTTAAATTAGTTAATATTTCTCTTTCTAGTCTAGACAAATGATCAGCTATTTGATTATCATTTCCATTTCTATCAACTATGGTAAAATGAAACTCTTGTAATAGAAGTATCCATCTAATTAATCTTGGTTTAGCATCCTTCTTCTGCATCAAGTATTTAATAGAAGAATGATTTGTATGCACTATATATTTAGTTCAAATTAAATAAGGTCTAAATTTATCAAAGGCATAAACAATAGCTAATAACTCTCTTTCATTAGTAGTGTAATTTATTTGAGCATCATTTTGAATTTTACTAGCATAATATATCACTTTAAAAACTTTGTTGTGCATTTGTCCTAAAATAGCCCCAATAGCATAATCACTAGCATCACACATAATTTCAAATATTTTTTCCCAGTCAGGTGGAACTATTATAGATGCAGTGATTAATTTTTTCTTTCAATAATTCAAATGCTTTTATACATTCTTCATTAAAATCAAATTTCGTGTCTTTTTCTAAAAGTTGGCATGGTTTGGTTATTTTTCAAAAATTTTTTATGTAGTGCCTCTAAAAACCAACATATCCTAAAAAGCTTCTTACCCCTTTAACATTAGTAGGAGGTGGTAATTTTTCAATTACTTGAATTTTTGCAGGATCTACTTCCATGTCATTTTCAGAAATTTTATGCCCAAGTACAATTTCTCCTGAATTGACATTTTTCCCAATTTAGTACTAGGTTGATTCTTTCACATACTTCCAGAATTTTTTCTAAATTATTTAAACATAATTCAAATGAAGTCCTGAATACAGAAAAATCATCCATATACACTTTCATTCCATGTTCAATAAAATTGCTAAAAATTAATATCATGCATCTTTGAAATGGTGCAAGTGCATTGCATAGTCCAAAAGGCATTCTACGAAAAGCAAATGTTCCATATGAGCTTGTAAATGTTTTCTTCTCTTGAATCTCTAGAGTGATTAAAATTTGGTGATAACTGGTATATCCATCTAGAAAGCAATAATATTTATTTCCAGCCAATCTATTAAAAATTTGATCTAGAAAGGGTAACGAAAGTGATCTTTTCTGGTGGTCATGTTTAATTTTCTATAATCAATACAAAGTCACCAACCAGTAACTTATCTTATTGGGATTAATTCATTTTTCTAATTTTTTTCAACGATCACTCCTCCTTTCTTCATAACACGGTGAATTGGACTTACTCAAGCACTGTCTGACAAATGATATAACCATTTTAAAATTTCTTTTTTAACAAATTCTTTCATTATTGGGTTTAATTTCTTCTAAGGATCAGCTTTAGGTTTGTATTGTTCATCTAATAGAATTTTGTGCGTACAAATTGAAGGACTAATTCCCTTAACATCTGCTAAAGTCCATCCAAAAGCCTTTTTATATCTCTTCAACATTTCTATTATTTTTTTGTTCTTTAATTTCAGTTAACTCAGAAGATACAATAACATAAAATATAGATGACTCTCCTAAAAACACATATTTTAAATGGGCAGGTAATATTTTCAGTTCAAGTTCAGGTGGTTTAATACTTGAAGGAATAAGATTTTTATTATCATTTTCTAACAAGTCTAAAGTTTCAAATTTACCCCGAATATAACCCAAATCTTCTTTTTTTATTTCTTCATTATTTTCAAAAAATTCTCTTTGCCTCAATTTGTCTTCAAACTCTTCCTTAAACTGATCATTACTCAAATAATCAATTACTTCCAACCTGAAACATTCATTATCTTCTATTGCAGGATATTTCATACCTTTTGTAATGTTAAATGTTACTTCTTGATCATTAACTCTTATTATTAATTCTCCTTTTACACATCCATCACAGCTCTCCCTATTGCAGGAAATGGTTCTCCCTAAAATAATAGGAATTCCTTTATCTTCCTCCATATCCAATACTATAAAGTCTACAGGGAAAATAAATTTATTCACTTTTATTAATACATCTTCTGTAACTCCTTTTGGATAAGTTATTGATCAATCAGCTAACTGAAGAGTTACAGTAGTAGGGGAAATCTCTCCAAAATCTAAATGTTTAAAGATCGATAAAGGCATAAAATTGATACTCGCTCCTAAATCACATAAAGCTTTTACAAAAAAAATTTCACCAATAGCACAAGGTAAAGTAAAACTACCAGGATCTTTTAATTTTTCAAGAAGCTTTTTCTGAATAATAGCACTTCACTCTGAGGAAATAGAGGTAATGGTTTTTTTATAGGACTTTGTGTTTGTTCATCTTCATTTTGGACACTTTCCATTTCTTCCTTCTCTTCATCAACTTCAGTTTCTCTTTGGATCCTTGTTTCAACTTCCTTTCCACTTCATAATTGAATAGATTTAATTTGCTCCTTATTTTAATCTTTTGGATTAAGTTCTACAGCACTAGGAAGAATTCCAGAAGGTCTATTACTGAGTGCAGTAGTAATATGTCCTAATTTATTTTTAATATTTACAATAGCATCCTCTTGATTCTCTTTTTGATTTCCCTTGTTCAACATTACTTCTTCCATCGTCAACTTCTTTTCCTTAACTTGTGGTTTAAGGTTAGATTTAAATCCAGAAGGATAATGAGGTTGATAACTATGATTTCCTTGATTGTTCAAATTTTGAGAAGGATTCACCAAATTGTTATAATTATTCCAACTAAAATTAGGGTGATTTTTCCATCCAAAATTATAAAAGTTAGAGTACTTGTTATTTCAATTATTTATAGCATTTAAAGTTTCATAAGATGATTGAGTATCAATTATCTGTCTTAGTGAATTTTCCTTTAATATTGAGGGTATTTGAGAATAGTTCAATCCAATTTGATCAATCTTTTTTGAAATAGCAGCAATTTGAGATGCTAAAATAGTCATTGCATCATAATCATAAATACTAGCTACTCTCTTAGGATTTACCCTTTCATCATTGAAAATTATTAGTAGTCATTTCTTCAATTAAAGAATATGCTTCATCAAAAGGTTTTGACATTGGTGATCCACCCGCAGCAGTATCTATAATAAATCTGAGTGATCCCACTAATCCATTTTATTAACCGATCTAGTAAAGCATGGTGTGGACATTTTCTAAGAAGATCTTTAAATCTTTCCCAAGCTTCATATATTGATTCTCATTCAAACTTATAAAAAGATGTAATATTGTCTCTAAGCTTAGCAAATTTTGAGGGTCGAAAATATTTAGACAAGATTTTTTGTGATAGTTCTCCTCAAGTTATAATAGATTCAGGTGCTAATGAATTTAACCAAGTCTTGGCTTTATCCCTTAATTAAAAAGGAAAAAGTATAAGCCTAACAGCATCATTAGACACTCCATCATATTTAAAAGTAGCATAAATTTCAAGAAAAATAGTAAGATGTAACTTAGGATCTTCAGTAGTTGTTCCTCCAAACTGATTATTTTGCACCATTTGGATAATAACAGGTTTAAGCTTAAATAAATTAGCAGCAACATCAGGATTTTGAATAGTCAAATGAAGTTCATCTGCTGTCGGATTAGCATAATCTTTTAAAGGTCTTTATCGATGAATTTACTAGGAAATTCACATAAAGTCAAAACAAAATTACTGTCACCAATTTTGAATGTTGAGATGTTATTAGAACTAAATTATTTAACTAATTGCAATACTGAAATGTAAAGTTTAAACAGTAACTTCTAAATTAATAAGCTATTAAACTATGTTTATGTTTATGTATTGAAGATTTCTTATGTGAAAAAGACATCTTTTCCACTACAATGAGATTTGGTAAAATGAGATGAGATAAATGGTTCTAATATGTATTGTGCCAAATAAAAGTAGTTTTAATTCTTTACCCTAATACAGTGTTATTGAAAATCATTGGCTAATCCCAGGTTTAGTCCCTAAATCAATGGCTAGGCTAGAAGGAAACTGACTCCCACTCCAGAGCTCCCACTTTCGTTCACTTGAAGGCTAACTCTCGCTTTAGTTTTTAAACACTAAGACCGAATTGGGAGTTTTAGTCTGTCACCCTAAGGATATATTTATCTATTTATTTGCACTTAATTCCAATGACAAAGTTCTCCTTCATAGAATTAAATGTGATCCTCACTCTGTTGTAGAACTCATACTCCATTTTTTGGATCATATGTTTCACAACATATTTTAACAATTCAATTGGTCAGATCAAAAAGTAAATTAAGTTCAGAGTTAAAAAATCGTCACAATTTATTTTATATTTTCATCTATTGGATTAACTAAGTTATTTGTCATTTCATTTAAATTTTTAATTTCTTTTTATTATTTTTGAATTTTTCTAATAGTACATTCTAATTCTGATTTGTAAGGTACTAAACCTTCAGATCTAATATTTCGCATAAACAAATATAATAAGCAAGGAAAAATATCTTAAAAATACTCTGAAATAAAAAAATATTTCTTTTTGTATTTTTTAAAAAATTTTAATTTTTTTATAGTTATATTGTCTCTAAATTTTCTATTTTACCAAATCTATTAAATTTACCATTACTTTCTGACCGCGACTTTATATAAGCTTAAAAATATAAGTATTTAATATTGCTGCTAAAAAAATTAATTCCTCAGCAACTGTACCAAAACTTAATAAAAGATATAGATTTTGCTGCTAAAAGATTTAATTCCTCAGCAACTGCACCAAAAACTTAATAACAATTATAGATTCGATAAAGATGTATATATAAAATATTCAATAATGGTAAAGTCACACTTATCAATGCAAGTATACGGATAAAGATGTATATATAAAATATTCAATAATGGTAAAGTCACACTTATCAATGCAAGTATACGATAAATATGGACATAATAAATATTCAATAATTGTAAAGTCACACTTATCAACGCAAGTATACATATCGCAATATGGACGTAATAAATATTCAATAATTGTAAAGTCACACTTATCAACGCAAGTATACGTATAGATGGACGTAATAAATATTCAATAATTGTAAAGTCACACTTATCAACGCAAGTATACGTATCGATCAGATTTAATTCCTCAGCAACTGCACCAAAACTTAATAACAGTTATAGATTCGATAAAGATTTACTCACTCAATCACTCCCTGACAACGGCGCCAAAAACTTGACAGTGACTTTTTATATGCTTAAAATATAAGATAAATATGGATGAAACGGCGCCAAAAACTTCACAGCGACTTTATATATGCTTAAAATATAAGATAAATATGGACAGATTTAATACTGCTGCTAAAAGATTTAATTCCTCAGCAACTGTACCAAAACTTAATTACAGTTATGGATTCGATAAAGATGGATGTATATAATATTCAATAATTATGCAAAATCACACTTATCAACGCAAGTATACGTATCGCTCAAGTAATATAAGGCTCTAATGGAGTCCTAGAAATTGATCCTATAGAGAATAAGATTAGAAGCTACGAACTAAGATTTTAGAAAAGTAATATTTTAATCGCAACAATGAAATTTAATTTGCTTATCTGTCACTATAGGCAATTGAAATAAGTAAATAATTTGAATAACTAATAAATAACTAATGATAGAAAGTTAGGGTTAATAATAGACAATTGAAATAAATATGTAATTTTCTTAATAACTCATAAATAACTAATTATGCTAATGAGGGTTTAATTGAAATAAATATGTAATTTTAATAATTATTAAATAATTAATTATACTAATGAAGGTTCGACGTGATATTCAATATATAAGAAAGCATCCTTCTCCTTGTCAAGAAATTATAGTGAATGGATAAAATGAATCAGTTCAATTGGTATTGTGCCAAATAGGAGCATACCTATTCTTTACCCTTTGGCTCAGGCATATAGAACATCAACTAATCCTGCGCTTGTTTACTGAATCTACGACTAGGCTGGGAGAATACCGACTCTCACTTAGGAGCTCCCACCTTCCTCTCGCCTGAGGGCTAACATCTACACTTCAGCACCCAAACGATAGGATCAAATTAAGGATTTTAGTCTATCACTCTAAAATCTACAATTCTATGCCCGATAATAATATTTCCCTATTTATTTGCACCCAACTTCCAAGGGCTTTGATCTTTATGCCCGATAATATTATTTCCCTATTTATTTGCACCCAACTTCCAAGGGCTTTGACCTCTAACATCTACACTTCAACACCCAAATGATAGGACCGAATTAAGGATTTTAGTTTGTCACTCTACAATCACCAAGTTGCACCCAAACGATAGGACCGAATTAAGGATTTTAGTCTGTCACTCTAAAATCTCCAATTCTTCACCCGATAATATTATTTCCCTATTTATTTGCACCCAACTTCCAAGGGCTTTGACCTCCCTGAAACTTGGATGAATCTTCACTTTAATTGTAGAACTCAATATATTTTAACAAATCAATTGGCCAGATTGAAAGTAAATTAAGATCAAAGTGAAAAGATCATCACCATTTCTTAAACATTTTCATGGCTTCACCAATTCAAATCACCATTTCACAAATTTCAAGATAAGGAGAAAGACAAAGAAAACTACTCAGATCTCAAGGGGAAAACATAACAAAACTCAGAATTCATATATAAAAGCGAAGTCATACAAACTACTCTCATGGGGAACACACAACAAAACTCGGAATTCATATATAAAATCAAAGTCATACAAACTACAATGTAAATAACTTATCTCTAATTTCTCCCCAAGAACACTCCTTGAAGTTCCTCTGAATCTCTTCATTTCTTTAAAACACACAAGGAAAAACACAACAAAACTCAGAATTCATATATAAAATCAAAGTCATACAAACTACAACAACAAACTTATCTCTAATTTCTCCCCAAGAAAACTCCTCAAAGTTCCTCTGAATCTCTTCCTTTCCTTACAGCACGCAGAATTCCTCTTTGAAGCGGCAAGGACGAAGAAATCTCTAACTTTCCCTCCACTCTTACAATCTCTCAAAGAAATCCTCAAAATTTAGACTCTCTACACTTTTTCCACACTTCAATTTCTAGCCTCCTCCTCTTTATTCTANAATTTTGGATTTAGGCCAAAATCAAATGGATATGAGGCTTCACCAAGGTCAATTAATGGTTGATTTTGATGTGTAAGAATGTTATAATGATTTTTTAACATTGATTAGGCCAATTGACTAGGCTATGGGTTTAATTTGGTGAGATTAGGTCATATGGTCAAAATTGGGGCTTTAACCTAACTCAAAATTGGGCTCAAATCATGGACCAAGTAGGATTGGATTTGGTTTATTTTGGTCATAAAAAAAAGGGAATTTGAGTTTAGGATTGGAATTAGGGTCAATTGAGATCAAATTGATTGACATTTGAGTTGGATTTGGGGAAATTTTGGCCCTTAAAGGCAAATTTTGGGGGTTTTGGTTAAAGATGGTCAAATTGGCCAAATTGAGTCATGGGATAGTTGAGATAAATGAAATTGGGAATATTTGGGATTTATTGGGATTTTCTGGGAATTTTTGGAATTTTGAGCTATGGAGGGGTATTTTGGTAATTTGGGGGTGTTTTAGGGGAAAAGGCCAAGATGGGTATTTTCGTAGAGTTGAGGTACCAATCATCACCAACAAGCCATGGAACAATGGAAACACCATTTTGGGTCCTCTACATAGTGGTCTTAGCCAAACCATAGCCCTAGGGCTAGTAGGTTTAGGGGACCATCTACATGAGTGTCCCAAAAGATCAAGGGATCTATGCTAGAAATTTGTGTTTAGAGTTGTGAGTGATTGTGAGTGTAGATAAGTGTAGTGAGTGTAGTGAGTGCCTTAGCTCTTGACCAACACCCAGGGTTAACCCTGAGGTCCAGTTGTCCTAAGGGTGACTCATCTTGAGTTTCCCCCATTGTGACCCCACTTACTAAGTGTTTAGAGGTTGAGACCAACATGTGGAACTTCAAGTTGAGTGGAGAAGAGTTTGGAATTTCTAATGGTGAGGGTTCCATGTCTAGTTTTTTAGGAATAGTCAACAGGAAAAGTCATATGGCTAGACCCTAGGCTACTAAAGAGGAAAAACTAAACCTCAACTAAAATTGAGGTCAACAAATGTACCCCCAATAGGGGTGGTGTGCTGGGCAAGCACACCACGCGTATTGGCGTTGACCGACAAGATTAGAAAAAACCAATACCAACTCCTAAGTCAACAGACCCAGAAGTATGTGTAGAGTTGCGTGTGTGATTTGTTTCTGCCGGGGAATTAGCAGTTGTGTGCTTAATCAAGTAGAGAAGTAGGGACTCTTGCTGAGGATTAGAGAGTGGACTTTGAGTTTTGAAATTTCAAAGATTTCCAAAGGATGGGAGTCAGAATGTAAGTGTTGACCCCGAGGTGGGAATTGAAATTCATATATCAATTCAAAAAGAGAGTGAGAGAGAGAGAGTCGGAGTGTAAGGACCAACCTCGAATGTAATGAATTAGAAATGTAAGACTAATTCAGAAATGAGAATTGAAATACAGGTCAATTCTCAAAAGAGGGCGTCAGAATGTAAGGACCAACCTCAAATGTAATGAAAAATGTAGGACTAATTCAGAAATGAGAATTGAAATGTAGGTTAATTCTCAAAAGAAAGTGTCGGAATGTAAGGACCAACCTCAAATGTAATGAATCAGAAATCTAGGACTGATTCAGAAATGAGAATTAAAAGGTAGGTCAATTCTCAAAAGAAAGTGCTGGAATGAGAGGACCGACCTCAAATGTAAATGAATCAGAAATGTAGGACTGATTCAGAAATGAGAATTGAAATGTAGGTCAATTCTCAAAAGAAAGCAGATTCGGAAATGAGAATTGAAATGTAGGTCAATTCTCAAAAGAGAGTGTCAGAATGTAAGGATCATTCAGAAATGAGAATTGAAATGTAGGTCAATTCTCGAAAGAAGGTGTCGGAATGTAAGGTTTCGGAAATGAGAATTGAAATGTAGGTCAATTCTCAAAAGAGAGTGTCGGAATGTAAGGACCTCGGAAATGAGAATTGAAAGTAGGTCAATTCTCAAAAGAAAGTGTCGGAATGTAAGGACCGGCCTCGGAAGGTGTCGGAATGTAAGGACCGACCTCAAACGTAAAGAATCAGAAACTTAGGACTGATTGGGAAATGAGAATTGAAATGTAGGTCAATTCTCAAAAGAAAGCGTCAGAATGTAAGGACCGACCTTGAAAGTGTCGGAATGTAAGGACCAACCTCAAATGTAAATGAATCAGAAATGTAGGACTGATTCAGAAATGAGAATTGAAATGTAGGTCAATTCTCAAAAGAAAGCAGATTCGGAAATGAGAATTGAAATGTAGGTCAATTCTCAAAAGAGAGTGTCAGAATGTAAGGATCGAATTGAAATGTAGGTCAATTCTCAAAAGAAAGTGTCAGAATGTAAGGACTGACCTCGAATGTAATGAATCAGAAATGTAGGACTGATTCAGAAATGAGAATTGAAATATAGGTCAATTCTTAATAGAAAGTGTCAGAATGTAAGGACCGATCTCGAATGTAAATGAATCAGAAATGTAGGACTGATTCAGAAATGAGAATTGAAATGTAGGTCAATTCTCAAAAGAAAGCAGATTCGGAAATGAGAATTGAAATGTAGGTCAATTCTCAAAAGAGAGTGTCAGAATGTAAGGATCATTCAGAAATGAGAATTGAAATGTAGGTCAATTCTCGAAAGAAGGTGTCGGAATGTAAGGTTTCGGAAATGAGAATTGAAATGTAGGTCAATTCTCAAAAGAGAGTGTCGGAATGTAAGGACCTCGGAAATGAGAATTGAAAGTAGGTCAATTCTCAAAAGAAAGTGTCGGAATGTAAGGACCGGCCTCGGATCTCAAACGTAAAGAATCAGAAACTTAGGACTGATTGGGAAATGAGAATTGAAATGTAGGTCAATTCTCAAAAGAAAGCGTCAGAATGTAAGGACCGACCTTGAATGTAATGAATCAGAAATGTAGGACTATTTCGAAAATGAGAATTGAAATGTAGCTCAATTCTCAAAAGAAAGTGTCGAAATGTAAGGACCGACCACGAATGTAATGAATCAGAAATGTAGGAGTGATTCAGAAATGAGAATTGAAATATAGGTATCGATTTTAAGGAGAGAGTAAAAATTTAGGTATCGACCTTGAAATGTGGGAATTGAAATGTAAGTATCAATTCAAAGATGCAAGAATTGAAATGTAGGTATCAATTCCAAGGAGAGAGTCGAAATTTAGGTATCGACCTCGAAAGATAAGAATCAGAATTTAGATATTGATTCAAAGATGTAAGGATTTAAATTTTTAAAGGGCTTGGGGTGCTGAATTTGCAGAAGTTTATCATGTGAAAACGTTTGATCTTGTTGAAGGAGACTTGTAAAGTTTTGTGGAGTTTTATACAGAATGTGAAATTCTGCTAGGATGTGCAGAGAGTTAATGTAGATAACGATGGTTGTGCTGCACACACTAAGAGTAGGAAATTTAAAAAACGGAAGTATCCACTCAGCAGATTTGTTTTATTTTCTTGTTGTTTTTATCATAATTTAATTTTTCAAAATTTGTTTTTTCAAAGTTTTATTTTTAATAGGTTGATTTTAAAAAGAAATTTGTTTTGTTATTCACTCGTTTATGATTATTTTTCATTTTTGTTTTGATCGTTGTTGAAGATTTGTTGTTTTGTTCTTTGTTCACTGAAATTCTGAACCATCGCATGGTTCGCATCTTTCATCCATCGCATAAAAAGACAATTGACAAAAAGGCACAATTTGAGAGAAATTTGCATTAATCTACTTCAATCAAGATGCTACAGATCAAACATAGGCTAATGCCTCAAAAGGTACATCATGCAATCCATACAAAAATACATTGATAATCATCTCATGATATGAGTAAATCATAGATTGATTACATCAGATACATGTCATGCTGTTAAAAGAAAGCAAGTAAACTCTATGTGCCTGGTATGTTGAGCTCCTGATCAAGCAGACCTTCTAAGTCATGCTCGAGGATAAGAATTCCCTTCGCATGTACCTAGAGGTACAACCTTCTCATAGCTCGTAAGGAAACAGCTCCTCCAATTCTGGGTCCTGCTGGAATCCATATGGTATTTTACTGTCATCCATCCTGCGGAAGGTCACGGACACCCTACGGTGTCGTACTCCTGGAATGCAGTGCTTAGGCAACGTCTGCACCGTTGCCCTTGAGAACAAGTACTGAACCAACTGGAAGAGGAATCTCCACGCTCCTCTGAATTCACCAGGGCTGATTACAACAATTTTTTTTCCAAATAGAATATTGCTTTTACTCATGAACGAGACCGCGCAGAAAGGCCTCACAAAGTCATGATGGTCGATGTGTGGGAA
Organism: Phalaenopsis hybrid cultivar; assembly: GCA_002079205.1. Taxonomy (NCBI): domain Eukaryota; kingdom Viridiplantae; phylum Streptophyta; class Magnoliopsida; order Asparagales; family Orchidaceae; genus Phalaenopsis; species Phalaenopsis hybrid cultivar. The sequence continues at coordinate 285,622 of JXCR01123078.1, read as the reverse complement.
TGCAGTCACCTTCTTCATAAATGTTGATGATGCAACTGTTAGGAATGCAAGTAGCGGGTATAATATTCCACTTGACCATTCTCTTAATCATCCATTTTATCATTAGTTGTAACAGATACACTTGGTAGTATCTGAGGATCCCAAGCGGATTCCCCTGTCAGTCGTTCGTAAAATTGTAGCAACAGCCACATTGGATGATGATTCTTCCCTTTCCCCACATCCATTTCTTTGGCTCAGAATATGTTCTCTCCATGAGAAGGCCTGCTCGACCTCTATCTCTCAAATCGAAGATGCAGTCCAGAATGCTTCTTTCATTAGTTTCAGAGAAAACCCTGGTATATAGCTCCAGGCCTTCCAATATGTTGACAAACTTTCCCTAAACTTCTTCATAGAATTTGAATTCTCTTTTATTTACTTTGCTTATCGTGTAGTATTCTACTACACCAGGAGTTGGCAGCTGCCGGGGGGGTTCCTTCCTCCGGGCCTCGGCGGGAACCCAAACAGGTGCTGGTCGATCCGGAATGTGAGATTCAGCCTCAAGTGGGATGTATGATCTGGGCTCCATCGTGCATGCTGATCCGTCCCCAGTGGGACATACAGTTCATTTGCCACAAAATCTGGAGTCTGATACTCGTTGGTGCTTGAAGTGTATTCTTTTAATGTACTGAAATGCTGTAGATGCAAAACGTTACAGTCCGGGCATTCTACAAATGCACCCGTGACTGATGTCCCGGTTGGTACCTCAACGTTGCATGTTGGGCACATCTGATTCTGTCACAAATTCTGACTCTTCATCTGTAGTGGGTAGGCTGGTAGAAGTTTCTCTCAGATCTGGATCGTAAATATGTCCCTCAGGAATGGGGGTAAGAAAACTGCTAACGTCTCTCTGGCGCTTGCGTTCCTGTAGAAGAAAAGCTCTCTGTTTCTTTCGACTGGCATTTCTACGTTGCGTCCTGGGGAGCGGAGTATTCAGTAGTTGTTCACTATGGGCGGCTATCAAGCCCCTTACTCGAGTAGCTATCATGGAGGGCAGTCGATTGGGCCCCTCCATCGGATCTTGTTCCGCTATCACGTTTTTACCTTTACGTGACACATCGTCTTGAGTGGTCACCCTCAACAGTGAAGGCAGTCCCTCTATTTATTTATTGCTAAATACGTCCATTAGAGGACCCTTGTAGTCCGTATCAATCTGGTTGAAATCCATGTTAAAATCTATGACACCTCCTTGCGGAGTCATTTCTTCATTCAGTGCGAGGTTTCAGCCGTCCTGGAAGGCAAAGATCAGCCTCTGTTCTGACATTTTTTGGCAGACGACAGAAAAAAACGTTAGTGGGCCGAAGCTTGGCATGAACAAGAACAAAACAAAGTATTCCTTAAAGTAAATTTTAGTTTGTTTTGGTGAAAATGATTATTCATTTTATGTGTCATTTTGTTTTAATTCAAAAGTAGAAAAGAGAACTTGTGAAGTTCAAAAATCTTCTCATAATTTTCATTATATTGAGGTTAATTACAAAATTTGGACCCACTCATAAACATTTGTCCACATAGATAACCCTAAAAAAATCAAAGTTTCAAAGTTTCAAACCAAGTAGAGGCAAGCGGAGGCAGGCGACATCAGGCTGCGTAATAGGTTTTCAGGTATCGTTCATTTATCGGTAACATGGGTCATTCACCCCGAAAGTCCACTAACTGGTAGGCTCCTCCTGTATAGACCTTCTCGACAACAAATGGTCCCTCCCAAGTTGGCTCGAACTTTCCACCTATTTTGCGGCGAGCAAAAATAGGCTTTTTGAGCTCAAGTAAGAGGTTACCAATTTTGAATGTCAATGGGCGGACCAATTTGTCATGGGCTTGTACCATCTTTGCCTGGTAGAGCTCCAAATGCTGTTGTGCTTCCAGTTGTTTCCCCTCAAGACTCTCCAGTTCTTCAAGCCTAAGTTTTGCGCTTTCTTCCGTTGTGAGTTGGTTGGCAACAACGACTCTGAGAGATGGCGTCTGGATTTCTAGCGGTAGCACGACCTCGGTCTCGTACATGAGCATATAAGGTGTACACTGCGTGGGAGTCCTGAAAGTTGTTCGTTAGGCCCACAAGGCTTCTAACAATTTGTTATGTCAATTCCTTTTATTTTCAACCAGTACTTTCTTCAAAATCTGTACCAGTGTCTTGTTGAAAGCTTTAGTCAGACCATTTGCTCTGGGATAGTAAATTATAGAGTATCTCCAATCTATCCCATGTCTTCTGACAAAATTATCGATCTTTGTGCTTTTGAAAGCTATCCCATTGTCAGAGATTATTCTTCACGAGACTCCAAAACGGTAGATAATTTGGCTTTTGAAAAATTGAAGGACGTGCTGTGTCGTAACCTCACGTAACGGTACTGCCGTTGCTCATTTGGAGAAGTAGTCTGTAGCGGTAAGTAATGTCCTTTAGAAGATGGAGGGTCTATCGGACCTATTATGTCTGTGCCCCAACACTCGAATGGGCACGAGGCAACTGTTGGGTGTAGGGTGTAAGACCACCCCATGCACTTGGCATTGGTGACATCTTCTGGCTGTATCCATGCAATCGAACATCATTACTGCCCAATAATATCCGAGTCTTTTGATCTTCATCTTCATTTTTGGTCCTGACTGGTGAGCGCCACACAATCCGGCATGCACCTCTTTGACAATATTCTGTGCCTCAGCTCTGCTCAAACACCGTAGCCACATTTGGTCGAACAATCTTTTATAGAGAAAATTTCCCAGCAGGGCGTAAGACATGGCCCTTCTTGTGATGTGGTGCGCCTCAGACATGTCCTCTGACAGCTTTCTAGTATGCAAATATTCTATTAATGGCTTGTGCCAATCTTTGTTGATGTCCGCAACTTTATTTATTGTTTCTTCTTTTCCAAGCTTATGTAGAGTTTCGAAGTCTTTTCGAGACTAGACTCGTCCTCCTTGCACCGTAACTTTGATGGAATCCTCCGGCGGACACGCCATTTCCTTAACGAGTTTTATTAGAGCGTCGGCATGGGCATTATCTCCCCGAGGAATCCGGTAGAAAGTCACGTATGGGATTTGCTCCAAGAGCTTCATTGTGTACTGATGGTATTCTGGTAGTCCGGTAGAAAGTCACCTCAGGAACCTGCTCCAGGAGCTTCATCACGTACTGATGGTATTCTGTTAAGGAATTCTGTATTGTCCGGCGACTTGCTGGATGACAAGTTGAGAGTCACCATAAATGGCAATGCTCGTTATATCCATTGAAATTGCCAATTCCAATCCGGTGATTAAGGCTTCATATTCTTCTTCATTGTTGGTGCATGGCTCTGTTAGGTGGTATAAGAACCTCAACATACCCTTATCTGGCATAATAAATATCAAACTGATCCCTGCCTTTCCTGGTATAACAGTGCCTGATTCTTTGTCTTTCCTGGCTGACGAAGCACCATCAAAGTACATTTCCCAGCGTTGCGCACTAGAAAATTCCATCTATAGTATTTGCTCGTCTGGTAACTCGTCGTTGAGAGAGGACCCAGCTGGCAGTGGGTGTACAGCGAGAAAGTCTGCCAAAATCTGTCCCTTGATAGCACGGAGGGGCACAAAAGTTATATCAAATTATAATAAGATCAGTGACCATCTTGCAAAACGTCCTGAGAGTGTTGGTCGGGTCATCAAATATTGCAATGGATTAACTTTCAAAATCAGGGCAATCTTATGAGAAAGCATGTAATGTCTGAGATTTTGGGCGGTAAAAATTAATGCCAGATAATGCTTCTCAATAGGTGGATACCTTATCTCCGTTGGTATTAGACGACGACTCAAGTAATGGAGTGCATTTTCTTTTCCTTCCTCATTGACTTGGGCTAAGAGGGCTCCAAGAGTGTCATTTAAAGTCGTGGTATAAAATATCAACGGTTTCCCTGGGATAGGGGCTGCTAAAACAGGGGGTGTCATTAAATATTGTTTAACGTCCTCAAAGGCCTGCTGACATTTCTCTTCCCAAATAAATTTGGCATCATTTTTAATTAATGCCGAGAAAGGCTGACACCTACCTGAGAGATTAGAAATAAAGCATCTTAGATATGCCAACTTCGACTGGAAGGAACGTAGCTGTTTCAAGGTTTTAGGGGAGGCATTTCCAAGATAGCTTTAATCTTATTCGGGTCGATCTCGATTCCCCGATGACGGACAACGAATCCTAGAAATTTCCCGGAGGTAACGCCAAAGGCGCACTTTAAGAGATTCATTTTAAAGTCACATCGTTGTAATCGTTCAAACACGATCCTCAAATCATACAAATGGTTTATTTTCTGTTTACTTTTGATAACCAGATCATCTACGTAGCATTCTACTTGATTGTGAATGAGGTCATCAAAAATCTTCGTCATTGCACGCTGATATGTTGCTTCGGCGTTCTTTAGGCCGAACGACATCACTGTGTAGCTGAAGATTCCAATCGGTGTTCTGAAGGCTGTAAGCGCTGCATCCTCGAGAGCCATTTTGATTTGGTTATATCCCGACGATCCGTCCATGAAGGAGAAAATCTCATGTGTTGAAGCGATGTCCACCATCATCTCTGGTATAGGTAGTGGAAACTCGTTATTTGGACATGCCTTGTTCAAATCTCTGAAGTCGACACAAACACGGATCTGTCCATTTTTCTTCTTAATGGGTACAATATTAGCTAACCACGTGGGGTACTGCTCTTCTTTAACAAAGTTGGCATCTATCAACTTTTTTACTTCGGCGATCACTTGTTGTTCTATTTCAAGGCGCATTCTCCTGAGAGCTTGCTTTACTGGGGTTATATTCTTGTCCACCCCAAGTTTATGGACTGCAACTTCTGTGGACAGCCCTGGCATTTCATCGTAGCTCCATGTGAAGCAATCTTTGAATTCTACTAATAGTTTGATTAGTTTTGCAGATTCTTCATCATCAACTAAAGAACTTATAAATGTAGGTCGGGGCCGTTCTTCAGTCCCGAGGTTAATCTCTTTCAATTCATTGACAGTGGATTTAATTTCCTCCTCAAATTATGGTGGAGCATCTTCTATTGGTTGATCATTAGAGTCATCCTTTATATCGAGGCAATCCTCTTCTGATTCACTGGTAACAACCATGCAAAATTCAGATTCATCGACTGGTCCAACTGTACCAAATCCGAGACCTTCTTTTGAATTAGGAGTTCAACTTTTAGCATTCCATAATTTTTTAAAAAGTTGAAATTTATCTTTTGGCATTTGTTTTGGTAAGTGTCCCTGTTGAATTAACTTTTGAACACAAGGCGAGAAGTGACCAAAAGGTAATTCCATTAATTCATTAGAATGAAAATCCAAATTTACATATTTTTCAAGCTCAGTGGAGATAGAAGCACGGTAAAATTTGATCGGCTTTGAACCAACACTACAAACTTCCTTGACCTCTAAACTCTTGACCTTTTGCTTTGAGGTTCAGCTTTGAACCAACACTAAGGACTTCCTTGACCTCTAAACTCTCGACCTTTTGAGGGAGAATCAGAATAAGGGTCATAGTATTCACATAGTGGTTTATCTGATCTTACATTATTTCATATTCATTCCTCTCTGTATCTTCTAGGGATATCTCGTACTGAGGTTTCTTTTGCTTCGTCATCATTATTTCGTCTTCAGAATTGTCTTCATCACCAATGTTGATAGTTGGCCTAGTCCGTTCAACAATTAAATTAATTTTTCCTCGTCCGCGTCCCCGGCCTCGACCTCGGGTGCAAGAATTAGAAGAACCTCCACCAACTCGTTGTAAGGGAGTGGTAGAAGGTTGTTGAAGTGGAGTTGTATGGCCTCCTTTTTGTGATTCTCCTGAATCTTCATCTTTGTTTGAAGACAGTCTTCTTTAGAGGCACGTAGTAGTCAGCATCTTCATGGATACCAACTTCATGTACTGAAAATGGTTGTAGATCTCCCTTGACGCAATCTTTGCGGTATTTAATGCACTGGTGTAGAGATGATGGAACCATATTGTGCTCATGAATCCGGGGTCGACCCAATGGAGCGTTAAACGAGGTCTCAGTGTCGATGATATGAAATTTAACAGTTGTTACGAGTTCTCCAACCTTCATGAGTAATGTAATTGATCCAAGGGCTCTTTCTCCATTTTGGTTGAATCCTTTTAACATCATCTTTTGGGGATGAGCTCCTGAACGTCAAAGTCCAAATATGCTAACGTCCGTAGATTCATCAAGTTAAGAGATGCTCTAGAATCCACTAAAACTCTGGCTAACACAATTCTGCCCATGTTGACGGAGATGTAGAGTGGACGGTTGTGGTCGTCAGTACCGAGTAACAAGTCTTCATCTGTGAAGGTTACCCTTGACTGTTCTCTCAACGAGCAAACTTCATATGAGGATGTGCTAGAACACCGAGCTAAGCAAATTTCTGGGTCAAGCAAAGCTATAACCAGAGATTCTCTCATCTCCTTTGACAGGATCAGAGCGTCGTATATGCTTAGTTGGGCAGGAAACTTCCTAAGATGAGCTAGCACGTTGTAGTCTTCTTTGTATGATCCTCAAATTTTATCTTGATTATGTGATTCTTCTACTGGCGGAGGTGAGGGTCTCTTCTCGAGTCATTATTTGTATTCATTTGTCTACTGGAGCTGTTCTTAGTGGTAACACTTTTCCACTCCTTAAGTTAACTTCTGTGACTTCTTCTTTAGATATCATTGTTGAATCTTCCGGTGTCTTTTCCTCTTCGACGGAGAGGTCTAATTTGATGGCAAACGGTGCACCATGATGCTAAAAAGTTGGCTCTTCATTATCGGTGCTGTCGTAAGCGATATCATTGAGTTCATCAGACTCAAGTACGATTTGAGGATCCTTTTGAGGATTGCGATCATTGCTAGCTTGGTTATAATCAGTCACGTTATTACCAGAAATAGTAAAAAATAGCTGAAATCACAATCATTATATTCATAAGACCCCGGAGGGACAAAAAGATAATCATACAAATTCAAGGGTTCGAGGATTTTCTTACCCAAATTCGAGAAAACCAGTCTAGTAGAGGCAGCCCCTATCCTACCCTCATGCTATCAATCTTGGCACTGACACTTTTCTTCTTCCTGCTCTTTGTTCTTAACGATGACGGATTTTCTGGCAAAACCTTCATCTCGGGCTCGGTATGCTGCAGACTCTGAATGGAGGTTTGTTTTGATGCAAACTGTAGCTTGTTCAGTATCTTGTTGGGTGATCTGCTCCATACCTCATTCCATCCTTCTTCGGTATTTGTAGAAGCTTGTTTTGATGAATCCTGTATTTGATTAAGGACCCTCTTGAGTTCATCCCAAGTTGTACTCCATCCATCTGTTCCGACATATGGATCAATTGGGGAGATTGACTCAGCTGAAATCGTGTTTATGGAACCTTTTTCAGGTTCTCTCAAATACTCCTTCGGGATTGTAATGTTTTTCCATGAGGTTCTTCTTGAGTTAGTCTTTAAAGATGAAACACTTGTCTATAGTGTGTCCAAGTAACCAGTGATACGGGCAATAATTCGGTTCATTCTTCTTATCCACCACTTCGAGTTTCTTTGGATCAGGCAGTTTGATTTCTGGTTTCTTCATCAGGCTTTTGATTATTTTAGGTACAACTTCATCTTTTAAGGAATAAATAACTTTCTATCGCTCTAGCAGGGATATTCTTTTACCCGCTGTTCGAGGTGATCCCTCCTGAGACGGCCGTTGGTTGGATTGGCTGCACTGTTTCTGAGAGTACTGTGACGAAGACTGACGATGCTCTTCTGCATATATTTTTATCTGCTGCTTTCCTTTGTCGATAGTTGCGACTACCCCTGATTTCTTTTCGAACACTCTAGTCACCTTAGCCTTTTCATGCGGCTCCATGTGCTTCATTTCTTCTTGAAGACTGCTGGATTTACTGAGTAGCTTCTCACCTTTTCATGCGGCTCCATGTGCTTCATTTCTTCTTGAAGACTGCTGGCTTTACTGAGTAGCATCTCAAAGGATTTGATGGTGAGTCCCTTAAGCATGAAAGCTACTGACCCATGAATGCTTTTGAGTAGAATCTCAACCTGGTGAGTCCCTAGAAAGCTACTTGCCCATGAATGCTTTTGAGTAGAATCTCAATCGCTTGATGTTCCTGTAGCTTAGGTTCACATTTCATGCTAAGGTTTCTCCACCTTAAAATATAGTCTGCCATTTCACTAGGCTTCTGCTTCTCCATCATGAGCTCTACAATGGACACATGATGCTGTGCCCCAGCAAATCTTTTCACAAATAACTGTTCCAACTCAGAAAATGTTTTAACTGACCCGTTGGGTAAGTCAGTGTACCAGTCGAAAGCAATCTCTGACAAGCTGCTGACAAATTATTGACAGAGTAGAGCTTCGTTATTCCTCGTGTTGCCACAACTGGCTCGGAAATGTGTTATGTGCTGTCTGGGATTTCCAGTCTCATCAAATATCTTAAAGTTTAGGGCCACAAAACCCTTAGGGAAAGGGACGACATCGAACTCCTCCAGGTAAGGTCTACCTTTTAGAATTGATGCACCACCCTTGGATTGGGCTAAGGCATCCCGTACTTGTTCAACCATTTGCTTGAACTCTTTTTCTTGCATGGCACCTGATGGAGAATCCTTCTTTGGTTGTTCATCTTGGTCTGTCAAAGTAGCCTCCCTTCTTTCATCTGTGATGTGTATGATTTCTGGCTGATTAATCTTTGAAGTAGCCTCCCTTCTTTCATCTGTGATGTGTATGATTTTTGGCTGATTAATCTCTGGAGAATCCAACCTTGGTGCTTGTGATTGCCCCAGAATGGTGGCCATGGCGGTCATAGCTGCAGTCATCTCTTCTATTCTTTTCTCTAGTAGAACAACTTGCTCATCCTTTAGGAGGATAACCCTACGCAGCTCATCTACGGCATTCTCTTCAGTGTGAGGTTGAACCTCGCGCGTAGATGTGGTAGCTCTGGTTTCGATCACATGGACATCCATGAAATCCTCCTCCAAGTAATCACCACATCCATGAAATCCTCCTCCAAGTAATCACTGTAATCAAAATCATCATTGTCACTATTGACAAAAACTCCATGCTCTCGAGCTAACTCAAAAATCTAGATCCTGAGTTTCTCAAAATTTTTCCTCAATTATCGATTCCTTTGATTGCTTTAAGATCTGGAGGACCTTGATGGAAATCCTCTACTTGTTCCTCCATCTCGCTGCCTATTGTCGCGGCGATGTCAGATAATTCAGGCACTGGTTTTACTTCCTGTCTTGCAGGCTCACTAAACTGTATCGGTGCAGCGACCTTGGGTACCCATACCCTTTTCTTCTTTGACGATGATGTGTCAGGACAGAACGTCTTAGTAGAGACATCAGTATGTCGAGCGAAGGTATGCTCCCCGTGGTGTAGACCGGCTACATTGTCAGGTAATCGTCTTGTCTTTCTTTCCGTGATTGCAGGAATGACTGGTAAACTTCTAAGACCCAGTCTTGACTTAATCGTTCAGCGACCTACGGTCCTGGTGGTGGTATGGTCGGTGGTGACTATAGCAGTATCAACTCGGTTTCCAAAACGGAGCCAGACGAGAACACGGGTAGGTGACTTTATAGTTGACTTATGAGATTTTCTAGCGGACTTAAAATCCTTCAAAATTTCATTTTTCATATGAGGCGAAATTGCATGTCCCACTCATTTAAGTAATTCACTAACAGAACATCCGTCTTTAGTAGCAAGACTTCTGAAGACTGCACTAACTCGGATGATGGGGATGAATTTCTTTCCCTCCTCACCATGTCCATGAAGTGAGGGTAATGCGGCAGCAATCTTCCGGACAATATCTGTCAGAGGATGGAATCTACTCCCTCGTAGGAGTGGATAAATTTCTGGTAGTACCTTTTCAACTTGATGAGGCTCCTCCTCAACGGGTGTGTTTTCAGGAGTCTGGGCTATGATGGCCCTCCAAACTCTTCTATTGTGGTTCCTCCTTTGAGTTTGGGTCAGTGGTTCAATCCTTGAGCTTGACCCGATCTCAAACACGGGTGGCAGAACAGTTAATCCTTCAATTGGATATTCAACGACCATCACTTCTTTTTCCTTAGCAGTAGCAGGGATAGCAGGCTTGATGACAGTAGCTTTAGCCTTCTTAGAGGCATGGAAGTCCTGAGGACAGTTCAATTTTAATTCTACAGACGACCCTTGCACTTCCGGAGCAACGATCTTCATTACCACGAACAGTGCTTTCCTGAGGATAACCTCGAGGTCTTCAAATACAGCTCCAAACTTTATGGTGGGAGCGACGTTACGGGCACTGCAGTCTGTTGGCAGATTGCTGGAAAAGGTCAGCGTTGGGTAGGCCATTGCGGCGAGCTTTAAAATAGAAAGTTTTAGGGTTAGCTATATAGCCAAAAACCTTGTAATCTTAAGTGCAAGCACTGAAAATAGAGGTTAATCTGTAGACCGGGCGGGTCTTAATTTACAGGTAATTTTAACATCTTTGTTTAAAAAGGTGTAAAATTTAATTAATAATTCAAAGTGCGCGCAGCACAACACGATCTGGTTTAATTTGCGAAGTAGCAAATCAAATTTGGAAGGGAGATGTGAAAAATTTTAGGACCCAGTGCGGGACCCAATTAATGGCAGAAAATGCCCAGGTGGAATTAGTCCACCGACACACCTATTGGGGGTCCGACCACACATGAAAATTTAAAGAGTCCTTAATGGCCTTCTGAACCCCTCTGTTCAAAGATGGTTGAACAGCTAGTCTTGAAGTCCAAGG
>JXCR01123078.1:252594-268902 GCA_002079205.1 Phalaenopsis hybrid cultivar | reverse complement strand
GTTTTTGGGGTAAAAGGCCAAGATGGGTATTTTGGTAGAGTTGAGGTACCAATCATCACCAACAAGTCATGGACCAATGGAAACACCATTTTGGGTCCTCTACATAGTGGTCTTAGCCAAACCATAGCCCTAAGGCTAGTAGGTTTAGGGGACCATCTACATGAGTGTCCCAAAAGATCAAGGGATCTATGTTAGAAATTTGAGTTTAGGGTTGTGAGTGATTGTGAGTGTAGATAAGTGTAGTGAGTGTAGTGAGTGCCTTAGCTCCAAACCAACACCCAGGGTTAACCCTAAGGTCCAACAGTCCTAAGGGTGACTCATCTTGAGTTTCCCCCATAGTGACCCACCTACTAAGTATTTAGAGGTTGAGACCAACATGTTGAACTTCAAGTTGAGTGGAGAAGAGTTTGGAATTTCTAATGGTGAGGGTCCAATGTCAGCCTTCTAGTCAACAGGGAAGTTTGGAATTTCTAATGGTGAGGGTTCCATGTCTAGTTTTCTAAGAATAGTCAATAGAAAATTGTAGAATTTCTAATGGTGAGAGTTCCTTGTCTAGTTTTCTAAGAATAGTCAATAAGAAAATAAGTGTAGAGTTTCTGATGGTGAGGGTTCCTTGTTTAGTTTTCTAAGAATAGTCAATAGAAAAGTCAATGGCTAGACCCTAGGCTACTAAAGAGGAAAAACTAAACCTCAACCAAAATTGAGGTCAACAGTATCCAAATGCATAGAGTTGTTACTTTACCTCTATGTGATGCTCAAAGTGTTGCAAACTTTTTGAAAATGAATATATTTGGTAGAGTTGGGATGCTAAGAGTTATCATTAATGATGAGGGAAATCATTTTAGATTTGCCATAACGGAGAAGTTATTATAGAAATATCTTATAAATCATAGAATTGCTAGTGCTTATCATCCTCAGACAAGTGGATAGGTTGAATTATCCAATCTAGAAATTAAAAGAACTATGAAAAAATCTGTGAATCTAACAAAAATGGAATTGTCAGTCAAACTTGACTATGCTTTGTGAGCTTATAGGACTACATATAGAACTCATATAGAAATGACCCCATATAGGCTAATATTTGGGAAAGCTTGTCACATACCAAATAAACATGAGCATAAAGCATATTGGGCAATTAAAGAGTTCAATTATAATCTGAAAGATGCTGGTGAGAAAAGATTATTACAATTAAATGAGCTTGAAAAGATAAGGAATGATTCTTATGAATGTGCCAAAATTGATAAAGAAAAGATGAAAATGTGGTATAACCGAAAGATTCTTACTAAAAATTTTTAACCAAAGCAACAAGTTTTGCTATATAATTCAAGGTTAATAATATTTCCAGGCAAACTTAAGTCGAGGTGGGTGAGGGCCCATTTATTGTGATTAAAGTTTATCCTTATGGAGCTGTGGATATTAAAGATCCTAAATCTGAGAAAATCTTTAAAGTGAATGGACATAGACTGAAACCTTATTACATATGGGATCAGCAGAAGTTTAATGATGGAATGATGTTGGGTCAACCAGAGTAAGCTCTGGTTACGTCGGGCTGATGACTTAAAACCAAGCGCTTTGTGGGAGGCAACCCATAAATATCAGTGTGTTTTCATTTTTATTGTTGTTTTATGTGTGATTAAAAAAGTTGGGGTAGTATTTTTGAGACTATTATGTGTTAATATTGATTTTAAGACTTAAATTAGTGATTTGGACATGCTAAATTGAGAATTTGGACGTTGAGTTGAGTTCTGCAAAAATGTGCACTAGCGCTTAAGCACCAAATCTGGCGCTTAAGCGCGACAGTTTAAAAACATGTGCAAAATTAATATTCTAGAAGGAAAAACCACTTAGAAGTTTGCAAAAATGTGTCTTGGCAGTTTCTAAATGTGTCTAGGTGTTATTGAAAGTATTTAGGCTTATAAATAGAAGGGCTTAGTGAAGGAATTTCACCCCAGATTATTTCTAGCCATAAATCCTAAAAGAGGGAGATTTTAAGATGATGTTTTCATGGGAGATGGATTTGAAGAAGAAGGGAGATACCATGAGGAAAAAATTCATTAGTCAATGTGCACAAGAGATGTATAATAGTTTCTTAGCCATTAGTACGGAAGGAATATCAGAGAAGATCAACAAAATTGAAAATATAATGTCTGTACTGGAGACTAAGGTATTGGAAATTCATGCACATCTTGAGCAAATTAGACGACAATTGAAAATGCAATTTAGCCACACTTGTTATATAGAGGAAGCGGATAAGGAGATGTTTCTTAAGCAAAAGTTGATTGAAGAAAATTGCATCAGAGCACATCACCACCGTCCATTTTATCAACTTTATATTCTAGTTGCCCCAAGAGAGACTAATGAAAGACCTGAATTTGTTCCTTCTAATGAAGTATGGAATTAAGTTTTATGTTTGTTTTTGTGTGATTAAAGTTGTTGTCTTTAAGTGTTTTTAGTGTTTAAGACATGTGTTAGTGTTTATGTTACTTATGTGTTTAATTGTGAATGTGTGTTAAGTGTTTTGTACTTAAGAAAATTTTCTCATCCGAGACTATTTGGAGTAAGAATTAAGTGTCAATAGTATTTGTACTTGTTTATGAATTAATATAAGTTTTTTTTTTTTTTGAAAATTTTGTGTTGTTTTAGCCTCAAATTGAAATAGTTATTAAAGAGAATTTTGAGAGAGAGAGGAGTTATAGGAAGTTGAAAATAGTCAATTAAGTGTTATTAGACCATTTAGGGGTGGTTTACTTAGGGAAATATTGCATCTTACTGTTCTTTAAAATTTTTGAAAATCGTGCACTGGAGCTTAAGCGCCACATATCACGCTTAAGTGTGAGCTTACCCGAGAGGCAGGCACCTAACCGCCAGTTACCCGCGCATAAGCACCAGTTCACGAAAACCAGTTTGTGAACGGTTAAAAGTAAAATTTTGGTCCGGAAATGCCTTTTTTAATGCCTCCTGTCATCTTATACCTCTCAAAATCGTGATTTTAAGGGCTAGGGCACACCATTAAGTGGAAATTTTTTGGTGGAATCAAGAAAAAATTGCTAGATTCAGATTCCTTGAGGTAAGAGCTGTGCAAAATTTTTGGATTTTTAGCATGTATTTTGAGCACATTTGGAGAAATTTGAAAGCTCACTATTCATGGTGAAAAATGGGGAAAATACTATTGAAATTGCTTAGGAAGTTTACTTTGTGCTTTTAGAAGTTTAATTTAGTGATTTAAACTTGATTTTTGAAGTTATTTTTGGAATTTATAATATTTATAGAATGACACCAAGAATGAAGAGGAATAGAGGAAAAAATCTATTTGATTCGAGCAAATTTGTTAGTTTGAAGGCTCAAGATCGATACAATGACACTCTACAGTCATAAAAATTGATTCTGGAGCGATGTTTTAGAAATCTAGGTGGAGGAGTGGATGATTTAATTATTCCTCGACAGTAGGAACAATTCTGTTATTTTTCTATTGTCGCAGAGATTTCTGTTGTGAGGGAGTTCTATGCAAATCTTCCTGAAGCTGAAGACAATCAAGTTATAGTTCAAGGAAAGTTGGTACCTTTTTCGCCAGAGGTAATCAATTTGTTTTACCATTTACCACCGGATACTTTATGTTTTTATGCAAATTATAGTCCTATTGAAGCAAAGTTAGACGAGATTATTTTATACTTGACCATTGGGAGAGGACTTCAGAAGATTACCAATGAGAAGAGAGTAAATTTCCGAACTTCAAAGTTATGTGCACCTTTAAAGGCCTGGCACTATTTCATTTCTGCTCGTCTGCTTCCGACCAATCATCTCAGTGAAGTGACCAGCGAAAGAGCAAGGTTGAAATATTGTATTCAAGAGGGAAAGTTCATCAACATTAGAGCTTTGATCTGTCAGACTATCATCAGTTCTGCTACAACTGTTACAACAACAGCTCTAGGATTTTCTTCCTTGATCTTTTCTTGATGCAAGCAGGCTGGGGTTAATTATGATACTTGGGAAGAAGTTCTGTTACCTCATGAAGGTGAATGTGAAGACTTATTATGAGCATTTGATTCATGGTTGGAGAGGAGGATTTTCCAGGAGCTATGGAATGGACATGTTTGCTGCATTTACCTCTGCCGCTTCTTCATCCAAACCATTTACTTCACGTGCTTCTACATCTAGAGGTGAGTCTACTGAGACTCAGGATGAGTTATTGCAGAAGATTATGGATAATATAAATTTTATCACTGATAAGGTAAAAAATTTTGAGCTTTTTGTAGATCATACTAATAGTTATAATAGAAAGAGTGATTATGAAGAGAAATTCCATGCATCTTTGGAGATCTTAATTTAAGTTAAAAAGTTTTTAGATGATAAAATAATTAAGATAAGTAACTATCTTTAGTAAGAAAAATTGTATTTTTGAAAATTTTAGATTTTTATATTTAATATTGAAATTTCTTTTATTAAAATAATTTTCAAAACTATGATTATATTTATAAGTAAAAGACTTATATCAAAACTTTGCTGTAGGAAAGGAGGAGTGGAATTCAAAATCATTAAAGACCTATCCAGATATAGTATTCCTTGTACAAAAAAGAAAAAGAAAAGAAAATAGAAAGAAAAGAAAAAGAAAAGAAAAAGAAAGAAAAGAAAAAGAGAAAAAAGAATTAGGAAGGAGAAGATTGAGGATTAGTGCCTAATCAAAAATTGGTTCTACATTTGATCATTTTAAATTATAAGTCTTGAGAAACTCTTAAGCTTATAGATGTAATATAGTAAGTAAAATTATTTTTAATAAAAAGATAATAAAAGAGCTAAATTCTAAATTTGTAAAATCTACAATACATTTCTGAATTAGATAGAAACTCATATTTTTATCTTTCTTAACTTTAAGAATTTCTAAACTTTAAGTTGGTCTCATTTACTGAACATTTTTTCTAAATCAGACTGCATTATTTCTAAATCTAACTATTAGTAACTCCTAAAAAAACTCATATACATATCATACATATGTAGTTTTTAAAGATTGAAGTGTCACTTGATAAAAAGTAACATTTTAAGTTTGGGGGATTTTGATACATCTAAAATATATAGTATTTTTAGACACATTTTTATACCTATTTTTAAGATATTGTGCTTTAATGGAAGGTATTTTTGTGTTTTTTATGCAGATATAAGTAAAAAGGGTGAAAATGCTTATAGGAGTGAAAAAGGATCAAATTTGGTGCAGAAAGGTGAAAAATGTGCAAAAGAGTTTTGACACCTAACTGCCAGATCCGGCGGTTACGCACCGGTTAAATAGAGAAGGACACGTCTAAGAGCCAGAGGTACCATGCTTAAGCGCCATTAGCAGTTACTAGATGAGTAAAGTCAGATTTTGTGAATTTTGAACAGGTTTTTGAGGCACCCATTGACTTAAAAGGAGGTTATAACCACCATGGACAAAAATTATCACAAAAAGATGCATCTCTTGGGGAAATACATTGAATCTAGACATATTTTGAAGAGTTTCTAAGGCACCTCTTGGAAAACTATAAAAGAAAGAAGTGAGGACTTTGAAAAGAGTCTTGAAAATACTTGGAAAGTTTTGAATGTTCATCCATTTAGGAGTTAGTTCGGAGAGATTTTAAGGCACCACTTTTACTTTTATTTTATCCTTTTTGTTGGTTTATTTTGAGTGATTGTAAAGGGAAGAGATTCAAAAGAACTTCAAGAGTTTGGTGGAGAACTTGAGATAAGTTTTTATATTTTTGTTTTGAGACTACTTTTGGTTTTAATTGAGACATATTGTTGGTTTGACAATGATTTCTTATTTTAAACTAAAGTGTGGTTTTGTTTTCTCCATAAATTCTGAGTAGTTTTATTTATCTTTCTTCTTAAAATGATAACTAATTAAGTTGTGGATGGAAATTTTGGAGAGTGTTGATCTTTAATAATGGAAGAAGTTATGATGATTTAAATCCATGCACTTCATTTACTTCTTGATTTGGCCAATTCAGATGTAAAAATTTATTTGAGAACATGTAAGAACCGGGCTGGTATTATCTCAGTCAACAATTGGAAAGAATCACATGAGATTATATGAATGAGAATGTTGTTCATATGATTGAGTGCAAATAAATAGGCAAATATTCATTGAAGGGTGTAGAGTTAGAGGACTTTAAAGTGACAAGTTAAAGCCCCCAACTTTATTTATTGTTTTAGGTTTTGATACGAGATATTAGCCCCCAAGTGGAGGGAATCGAGGGAACTCTAGTGTGAGAGCAAATATCTTCCTTGCCTAGCCGGTCTTCAGAACTATTCAAACTTTAAATTAACTAATGTTCTTCATGGCAACTCTATTAAGGGTAAAAAATATTATTGCTCCTATTTGGCACAACACAATTTGCATACTTCCACAACAAAATTCCTATACTTATTACTAATTCATGATAAGAAAAAAGATATTTTTCTTATTAAGTACTTTTCAGTTTAAGTAATTGTCTTCTCAAAAATAGAAAGTTTTCTAAAAATGCATATTGTCTAAATTCTCTGTTGGTTCGATATTCAGGTCTTAATAAAAAAGTCTTATATTACTTGATAACGATACTTATACTTGCGTAGTATCCCAATATATATAAATTAAAAGTTAAATACTTATTTTTCTTCAAGATCAAATTTTTGGTTTTGTTGTAAAGTATGGAAATATAAGTGAAATATAATATGAATTATTTTGGTACTTTGCATATTAGCAGTATCAAGAGGGATCAGATGCTCGCACTCAATCTATTAGAGTAAAACCAAAGTAATGTAACACTCCGACTAGAAGAAGTAAAAAAGAGGACAACTCGATGCAACAACAAGAATGTCTGAGAAAAGATTTTCGTACACGGTGACTTGGACATGAAGAAAGCCAGCCATCAGCATGAGTGCAAGCAATCAGAAAACTTGGCTAGGCTTGGGTTGAACCATTCATTGTTGATCAAATATTTGTCCAATGAGACAATAAACTAAAAACATACACTGGGAAAGAGGTTCCATGGACGTGAATTGAAATGGTTGTAAGAATTTTTTTTCGATAGACTAAATATATTGTGCCAACAAAAGAATATAATAAAGGAATTTTTCATTTCAAACATTTATGAATTTTTTTTTAACAAGATGTTAAGAAAAAAATAACCATGTGATTATGACTCAAGGTTTGAATTACACTTGGATAACTAGAAAGGTTGATGCACTTTAGCATTTGGACGACGTTAGATCAACTAAAGTACCTAATTGATGACCAACAATAGCGTTCAGACATCCGATCAGATGGAAATTTAATGGTTCAATTTACGAAACATGCCTCATGAACTTGAGTCTCCAGCTCTTTGTTAGATGAAGTCCTGAAGGTGGTTCTCTTCCCAGTATCAGCAAGTTTCATGAAAGGTACTGATCTAGAATTTTACGATAGTACTACGATGTATGTGTGGTTGTATTATCAATTTCATTTATTTATATTTCTTTCTTTACAACGACACCAAAAAATTGACTCTGAAGCAAATAAGAATATAACTATTATATTTAAATATTGAGATACTACGCAAATATATGTATCATTATCAAGTAATGTATAACTTCTTTATTAAGCCTTGAATATCTAACCTGCATGGAGAATTTCATTCTTTTAAGTGAAATTAGAAAAAAATCTCAACTTTGAAAAATATTCTTAATCAAACTATAGATGTTATAATATGAATGAAAGTTCGATTTTTTTTAATAATTTTTGATAATTTGAAAATAAAGTAAACAACTAACTAAATTTACTAGATTTTTGTAAGATGAAAGCAATATAAGTAAAAAAAAATTTTCTTATCATGAATCAGTAACAAGTATAGGATTTATGTTGTGGAAGTATTAAATTCTGTTGTACCAAATAGGAGAAATATTATTCTTTACCCTTACTAGAGATGTTATAAAAAACATTGGCTAGTTCAAAGGTTGAATAGTCTTAAAGACGGGTTAGTAGGGAAGATACAACCTCTCACTCTAGAGTTCCTTCTTCTCCCTCTACCATGGGGCTAACATCTCATATTAAGACTAAAATAATAAACTAAATTTTGGGCTTTATTGCCATTTTAAATTCCACTTTCTCTACTCCCTTTAAAGTTTATTTTCTTTTTATTTACACTCAACCATATGAATTACATTCTCATCCATACAATCTCATGTGATTCTTATCATTAGTTAACTGAGATAATACCATCTCATATCTTCCATGTTCTCAAAATAGATATTAAAATCTAAATTTTCCAAATCAAGAAGTAAATGAAGTAAAAGGATTAAATCATTACAACTTATTCCAGCATTAAAGATCAATACTTCACAAAAAATTTATCCAACACTTAATTGCTTATCATTTTAATAAAATAGATAAAGAAAACTGCTCAAAATTCATGGATAAAAAAAAAACACTTAAGTTTAAAAGTAGAAATCATATTAACACACAAGAAGTCTAAATTAAAACCAAATGTACTCATAAAGATAAAAAGTTATCTCAAGTTCCTCTCCACCAAACTCTTGAAGTTCATTTGAATCTCTTACAATACTTCATACTAAAACACTACAACTCCTCCCTTTCTTCTCTATAAAAGATCCTACTTCTAAGATAAGAGAATTGTCTAAGAGAGGCGTTGGGGGCGGCTAATTGAGTCTCTGAATCATTCAATCCAAGTCTTCTTTTATAATTTTTCCAAAAAGTGCTTTGGTGTCTCTTCAAAAATATTTCAACATTCAATGAATCTTCTAAGATTTTCCTCATTTCAATAGTCAATTGAATGTATTTTTGTGTTTATTAACCATAAACCACGTTCTCACCAAGAGTTGTTTCAAACCCCCATCAAAAATTTGTCCGAAAACATTTAATCATCAAATAACAACCTCTAACGCGTAAGCACGAGGTCTATGGCACTTAAGCGTGGTTGTCCCTGTTATCCTAATGCTTAAGCACCATTCTTGGGCGCTTAGGCACCATAGTTCGTTTGCACACCTACTTCATTTTTGCTCCAAATTTAATCCGTTTTCACTCCTTTCATCATTTTCATCTATTTACCTATACCTGAAAGAAAAACACACAAATACCTTCCATTAAAGTGAAATATCTTCAAAAATAGGTATAAAAATGTGTACATAAATGCTATATATTTTAGGTGTATCAAAATCCACCACATTCAAAATGTTACTTATCCTCAAGTGAAACTCCAATCTTTCAACACTAAAATAAGTAGATTATGTAAGTGAGTTTCTTTAAGATATTCTAAATTTTTTATTTAGAATTATAGTAGTCTAATTTAGAAAGAACTTTAGTAAATGAGACTAACTTAGAGTTTAGAAATCTTTAATTAAAGAAGTTTGAAAATATGAATTTCTATCTAGTTAAGAAATACTTGTAAATTCTCCAAATATATGGTTTAATTATTCTATCTTCTCCACTTAAAAAGTTTTATTAAGAATAATTATACATACTATATTATATCCATAAGCTTAAGAGTTTTTCAAGTGTTATACTTTTAGAAGATCATGTGTGGAACCAATTTTTGACTATGCACTAATCCTCAAGCTTGTCCTCCCTTTTTCAACTTTGCTTTTCTTTTCTTTTCCTCTTTTTTTTCTTTTTTCTTTTGCTTTTTCTTTTTCTTTTTCTTTTTCTTTTTTTAGTGAGGATTATTATATCTGGATAGGACTTTAATGATTTTGAATTCCACTCTTCCTTTCCTAAAGCAAAGGTTTGATATATCCTTCACTTAAAAATATAATAATAGTTTTGAAAATTCTTTTTAATAAAAGAAATTTAACAATTGAAAATAAAAGTCTAATCCTTCTATATTTTTCAAAATTACAACTTCTCTTACTAAATTTTGTTACACAATATTTATTATTTCTACACAAAAATATTTTAAATTTAATTTTTTCTTCATTACTATAGGTTTCAGCTAAATNTATTTATTATTTCTACACAAAAATATTTTAAATTTAATTTTTTCTTCATTACTATAGGTTTCAGCTAAATTTCTTACTCATTTCTATATTCAAATTTTTACTTCCCTAATATAACTTCAAATACATAATGATTTCTTTCCAATCAAAAGTCAAATTTATTTGTAGCAGATTTGAGAACAAATAAAATTCAAGTTTTTTAAAATTTTTTTCCATCCCTTCCAAACTTAAATTTTTAATAAGATTAAACATTTTAACATGATATACATAGAGGCAGGAATGAAAATTAAAAATAAAATGCTTACAAAAATTGTTATACCCTAAATATAAAAGTACAAAATTTAAAAATAGGAGTAAAATTTAATTGATCAGATTTTAATTTCACTTTAACATATATGAGATTCATTAAACTTGTATNTTGTTATACCCTAAATATAAAAGTACAAAATTTAAAAATAGGAGTAAAATTTAATTGATCAGATTTTAATTTTAATTTAACATATATGAGATTCATTAGACTTCTAAGCAGTGGAGGATAACATAAAAGCAAATAAACACATTAACATAAATTCATAAATGCAACATAAAGAAAAGACATGGTAGTAATTTGAAAATTTCAACATGAAGTTCTTAAGTGAAAGTTAGTAATATTCTAAACCTTCCCAATATTCAGGATTAAGTTCTACACAAACGAACAAAATATACTAAACAACACTTTTAACATAATTACTACCACCAAAATAAAATATAACTACTCACAACAACATAAATGCATCACAACAGTATCTAACACATCAAAACACATATAATAGTAGCAGTCTAAGCAATTGCAACACATAACAAAGTAGCAATTCAATGTAACTACAACACAGTTACTATGTAGATGCATGATCTACATAGTTCTCCAAATTTAGTACCTCATCCGACATATAGTTGATGTTATCTAACATCCTTTGCATTAATTGGACATTTGAATCAGAACTAGTAGACCTACCTTAGAATGTAGATGCAGGTGAAGTAGAAGCATGAGATGTAGAAGAACTTGAACTTCTAGAAAATCCTTCTCTCCAGCCAAATTAGAATGTTGTGAATAAGATTTCACATTGACATTCGTGATAGTCTTTAGAGGTCGCAGAATCTCCTCCCAATTATCAAATCTAACACCAACCTACTCACATTAAAAAAAAAAGATGAAGGGTGTGAATCCCAAACCTGCAGTAGTGGCAGCTGTAGCAAAACTACTGATTGTCTGATAGATCAAAGATCCTTTATAAATCGGCTTAAACTACTAAATACAATAGCTCAGAGTGGCTCTATCTCTTGTAATTTCACTGAGGTGATTGCTATGGAGTAGATGAGTTGAAATAGAATAGTGCCATGCTTTTGACATGTGATCCCGAATTTTATTTGTATGTGAGGATTTATGAAGTTGACACCACTACAGTGCCAAGAACTTGATCCTTATATGAAAAGTAAGTTGTGTAAAATATATATAATTATAGGCAATTAATAATGGGATTCTACGAAAGTATACATATCGTTATAAATTAATAATGGACTTTCTATTTAAGCCCCAAATATCGATCCTACGGGGAAGGTGTAAGTTAGCAATGATAAATTTTAACAAAAAATTTATAGAAAATCAAACGAAATCACCGTCACTAATTTCAAATGTTGAGATTTTAACCAAACTAAATTACTTAACTGTTAAAAAAAATGGAAATGCAATTTTTAAATATTAAATACTAATCTAAGAACTATGTTTAGGTGATGAAGATTTCTTATGTGAAAAAACATCCTTCCCACTATATTGAAATTCTTGTGAAATGAGATGAGATAAATGTTTTTTTATAAATATTGTACCAAATAGGAGCAATTTTAATTCTCTACTGTGATACAGTTCATAGAAAATCATTGGATATTCTTAGGTTTAGTTTCTAAATCCGTTGCTAGGCTAGGAGGATACTGACTTCCACTCTAAAGCTCCCACTTCCTTTCACCTGAATGATAACTCTCGCTTTAGTTTTTAAACACTAAGACTAAATTGAGGATTTTAGTCTATCACCCTAAAGATTCTCCAATTTTACACGCAACAAATAATATTTCCTTATTTATTTGCACTTAATTTCATGAATGAATTTCTCCTTCATGAAATCAAATGTGATCCTCACTTTATTGTAGAACTCAACTCTATTTTCTAGATCTTATGTTTCACAGAATATTTTAACAAATCAATTGGCCAGACTGAAAAGTAAATTAAATTTGAAGTTGAAAAATCGTCACAATTTTTTTATGTTTTAATTATGGCACATTCATATTATGTCTTCATTTCACCATATCTCAAAGTAGGGGGAAAGTTAGAGGGGACTACTCAGACTTCATAAGAAAGAAAAGAAAAAACACAAATTTCATATATAAAAGAAAGTTCATACAAAACTAAATAAACAAACAAACTTATCTAAAACTCTTTCTTAAAGCAAATCGTTTGTAGCCTTTCCTTAGAAATGCCGGAAGAAATATTCTCTCACTCTTCTTCTTCTCCAACACTCTTACGGAAAGTTTCACACTAAATCTCACCACAAAAACTCAAATCTATGAAAGCAAAATCTCTAATTGACTCCAATATGGTAGTAGAATGGAATGATGTGAAGTAAAAAATGAATGTAGAGGAGCGAAAAATGTAGAGGAGCCAATTTTTTAATGAAATTCGACCCCAAAGAGAGCCCAAGGCTGGCTCTCTAAGAGGTGCCTCCAAAAACTCTTCAAAAAGTCCTTCAAATACATCGAACCTTCTAGAAACAAGGTTTGCACTGCCTTTAGCGCCCTTGGCGCTGGTCTGGCACTATCAGTGCTGAGTAAAAATTTTCATCGTTAAATTATTCTGCTGGCGCTGCTGGCGCTGAGCATTTCTTCACAAACTTAATTTTGACTCTAAATTTCATCCTTTTTGCATTCTTTTGCTTTAAGACCTATAAAACAACAACCTATAAGAAAACATCAAAACACCTTCCATTAAAGTGCAATATCAAAAAAAATGAGTACAAAATATGAGTCTAAAAATGCATATATTTTTGGTGTATCAGAATCCCCCAAACTTACATGTTAATTGTCCTCAAGTAACATCTCTATTACATAAAAAATATGACTTATGATAAAGAATTTAACTTTTAGACTTCCATATTTTAGTTTTCTATAAATAATAGTTTTAACTTAAGAAATATTCAAAACAACTCCAATTAATACTAAAGGTGTAAGGATATTCAGTAATTAAGTTTAAGGTTTCTAATCCTCTATTTCTTTCAAGAAAAATTGCATTTTGTTATATTAAACTTATGAAATTCTTATGAAAAATAACTTCATAAAACTTTATTAATAATTAAGTTAACATTCCAATAAAAAGTTTAGAAAACGTGTCCTAGTCTTTTTCCTTAAGTTGATTGAAATGAAACCAATTTTTAATTAGGCATCGCTCAAACTTCTCCTCACATCTTTTATTTTTCTTTTTCTTTTTTTCTTTTTCTTTTCTTTTTTTTTTATTTTCATTTCTTTTTCTAAAGATTACTATATCTGGATAGCCTTTAATGATTTTAAACTTCACTATCCTCTTCTTATAAAGTTAAAAAAATTTTACATTTCTTCACTTAACAAATTTATGATAACTTAAAGATTTCATAAAGTTTAATTCTTTTATTTTACATGAACCTCTTTAAGATTTTTAGCACTTCAAAAAAAATTTCTTTTACTAAAAATAGAAAATCATAGTCATGTTCTCTTTTACCAAATATTTTAGCCCCTAGAGTTAACCTTTATTATTGAAAATTTTTACTTAAATTTACTATATATTTAAAAACCTAAATATTGTTATCCAAAGTGAACTCCTAATACCAAATGTCATGTTAAATTTAAAATTTTGAGAATGTAGTTAAACGAGGACAAATAAAATTAAGTTCTTTTCTAATAATGATATTTCTTCTCCCCCCCTAAACTTAAATTTTTTAAATAGATTTTACATTAAGAACTTTAAAAATGAAGGGTAAAAGAAAGCATTAAATACATAAAAAAAAATTCATACCTGTTGAAGATTCTGATTTTTGAACATAAATTTTGAAATGCTGCAAGTGTTAATATGAAAACAACAAGGCTAAAAACATTAAATTGCGCATAATACATATAAAATTTGCTGAGAAAGAGCTAATCACAATACATAACAAAGTGCTGAAAATAACAACATAACTAAACAAAATTCTAAAAAAGAAAACTATTTTTCACATTACAGTTTCACATAACATAACAACAGCGTCTCAACAACAACATAACATAAATAATACAATCACACAGTATAAACACATACAAACAAACAAACAAAAAAATCACCAGTCATCATTTTCTCATCATCAACATCTAAATTCTTCGCTGATATGGAGTATAAGTAGGGTGAATAGGGAACTCCACTGTACGGTCACTCCTTAGGTATCTCACTAAAGCGTCATCATAAGCAGCATCATAATCAAATTTCTGGAGAATCAGATCATCAGTGTTAGCATTTCTGGTCTCCATATTCTGCATCCTATGATCCATCCTCAAAATATCTCTCTGTTGAATCATCATCTGGTTCAACAACTCCCTATTGCTGGGGTCACTTGAAGTACACTCACTAGGGGTTCTAGAAGTAGAAGGAATATCCCTGGCCAATTTTCTAGATCTCCAATCAACATGGGACTCATAAGTCTTGATGTTGGCAAGCCCAATAGGTCTCTAAGGCTCAATCTTCTCCTCATCAGGTCTGAAATCAACTTCTGCATGCTCACAAACTGTGTAAATCAGAGCAGGGTGCGCCAATCCACCAGTGGTATATCCCAGACCAATAGATCGAGTGTTCATATAAATGATAGAGCCTACATTTATATCCATCATTTGCTGAATGCAGTAGTTCAGGATGGCTCTATCCTTTTTCACTTCACTACAATGATTCGTTGAAATTACCCTCCCAAAAAAAAATAGGGTCAGACTTTAGATACAACATTTAACATAGAAAGGGGAATGTTAACTTTAACTCATTTTTTTTATTTTCCAAGCCCCTTTTTCACTTGTCAGAAAAGAAATAACTTCATATAAAGCTTGATCTGTAGCAGAAAAAGAATGAGACTGCATTTATACAGATCTTATAACTGATAAAAATCATTAATTTTTCTTGGATTAAACTCCACCCTTTTTCCTTAAACAAAAACAAAATCATCAGAAGCATCAGAAGGGTTGGCTTAAAATTCTATTACAATCCTAGCTATCGCATCGGCAGTAAAATAGCAGAAGTTATCTCATTGCCGTGCGATAATCATCGTTCAACTTCTCCTCCTAGATTTTTAAAACCCTGGTCCTGAATTATATTTTTATTTTCTTACAAACTATAAAAT
The DNA here is from genome assembly GCA_002079205.1 of Phalaenopsis hybrid cultivar. Taxonomy (NCBI): domain Eukaryota; kingdom Viridiplantae; phylum Streptophyta; class Magnoliopsida; order Asparagales; family Orchidaceae; genus Phalaenopsis; species Phalaenopsis hybrid cultivar. The sequence goes on along the minus strand of JXCR01123078.1, from coordinate 253,558 downwards.
CGAGCACTGGCGCTAAAGCTAACAAATCTCTGCTCGTCATATTCCACTTTTCTTTTGCTCGATCTAGGTGCCATAAGAAATCTTAAAAAAATTGAAAATTTTTGAATAAATCCCAAAAATTCTGAAAATCAAGATGTAAACTACTTTAAACTTAAATCCACTAAGTAAGAGTTCTTCACAAAAGCATTTTCTCAAATTCTCTTAACAGAATTCAAAATTTTGGATCTAGTCCATGTGAGAAAAATCTTTGGTGAAAACCAAAAATTTTTACTTTAAAGTGTAGCTCTTACCTAAAGAGGATGAAATCTGATGTTTCGTTGCCTCAAAATCACCTAAAATGAGCCCAAAATCAAGCCCTAGATGAAAAACTGAAGGTTGAAGGTGACTTAAGGGGGTAAAAATGCAGGATTGCGATGAAAATCATGAATTAAAGGGTTAATTCACTGCTTTCGGGTTGAGGGTGCCGTCGGTACCAATGCTAGCGTCGTCGGTGCTGAAGGCCCGAAATTCACANAATCCATACGCATCAAAAATTTCAAATTCCAATGTGTAATTTAGAGGCATTTCAGATATATTTCCTACTCATTGACATTTATTGCACGTTTTAATATATTCATTAACATCTTTAAAACTAGTAGGCCAAAAAAATCCAACTTGTAAAATTTTATATGCAGTTCTATTTGTTCTAAAATACCCTTCAAATTCAGAATCATGACATCTTTCAATTATCTGTTGAGTTTCTTCATAAGGCACACATCTTCTAATAATTAGATTGTTACATTGTTTATAAAAATATGGGTCATCCAAAAAATAGTCTTTTAAATCAAATATAAACTTTTTTAATTGTGGATTTTTTATGTCAGGTGTTAGAATATCACTTACAATATAATTTATTATATCAGCATACCACGATACATCTATTTTAGCAATACTATATAATTGTTCATTAGTGAAATTCTCTAAA
>JXCR01123078.1:227371-245246 GCA_002079205.1 Phalaenopsis hybrid cultivar | reverse complement strand
TTTGGGTCCTCCATGTACTGGTCTTAACTAATCCCTAGCCTAGGGCTAGTGGGTCTAGGGGACCATTTACATGAGTTTCCCAAAGGGTTAAAGGGTTAAAGCTAGGTAAGTTTAAGCTTAAGGTAGTGAGTGGAAGTATACTGTGCAAGTGTGTGAGTGAGAGCAACCAAGACCACACCACTAGAGGTTTGGCCTTAAGGAAATTAGTCTTATGGGGACTCTTCTTGAGCTCCCCCATACCGACCCCACCTACTAAGTTCTAGAGGTTAGGATTAATATGTGGAACTTCAAGTTGAGCAAAGAAGACTTTAGAGTTTCTAACGGTGAGAGTTCCTTTCAAGTCCTCTAGGCATAGTTAACTAGAAAACCCTAAGGCTAGACCCTAGGCTACTAAGGAGGAATCTACACGTCAACCAAAAGTGAGGTCAACAAATGGATCCCCAATAGGTGGAGAGTGTCGGGCAAGCACACCACGGGTATTGGCATTGACCAACGAGATCAGCAAAATTTAAACTAACTTCTAAGTCAACAAACATAAAATGAAGTGCAGAATTGAATGATAGTTGTTTCCAATGGGGAATTGGCAAGTGAATATCTAAGAGGNGATGACTCACATCCAACTCAAGAGCTGATCAGAAAAGTATTTCACTACATTGGGGAAGAAAGCTCGATGACTCACATCCAACCTAAGAGCTAACAGAAAGATATATGGGTCACGCTAGGAAGGAAAGATCTAAGACTCATATCCAACCCAAATGGTGACAAGGAAAATATCTGCTATGTTGGGGAAGAAAGCGTTGGGACACATATCCAACCCAAGAGGTAGTAGGAAAATATATCAGTAATTCTAGGAAGGAAAGCTCTGGGACTCATATCCAACTCAAAGGGTGATGAAGAAAGTATCTGCTATGTTGGGGATGAAAGCGCTGAGTCTTACATCCAACCCAAGTGGTGGCGAATAAATATATCAGTCACGCTAGGAAGGAAAGCTCTAGGAGTCATATTCAAACCAAATGATGTCAAGGAAAATATCTTCTACGTTGGGGAGGAAAGTTGATCACGCTAGGAAGGAAAGCTCTGGGATTTATATTAAAACCAAATGGTGACAAGGAAAATATCTGCTAGGTTGGGGGGGAAGCATTGGGACTCACATCCAAACCAAGGGGTAGCGGAAAAATATATTGGTCATGATAGGAAGGAAAGCTTTGGGAATCATATCCAACCCAAATGGTGATTAGGAAACAATCTGTTAAATTGAGAGGAAAAGTGCTGGGACTCACACCCAACCCAAGGTGTAGCAAGAAAATATATGGGTCACACTAGGAAGGAAAGCTCTGGGACTCATATCCAACCTAAGTAGCGATGAGGGAAATAGAATCTCAGTACTGACCCCATAAACAACATGAAAATAGTGTTGAGAATTTGTGTTATTGAGGTTATAGATATGTGACATATGAAGATTGACATCGGTGAGGAAAATTTGTAGGATTTTTTGGAGACTGTGAAACTCCACGAGGATTGTGAGAAAATTGGTGCAGACTACGATAATGTTGTTGCTCAAACAAAGAGTATGAAATTTCGAACTTGAGAGAAACAAACTCAACAAAACTTATCATTTTCCTTTCTAGTTCTTTTTATCAAATTTAATTATAAAAGTACATTTTCAAATGTTAATTTTCATTGGTTGATTTTAAAAAATAAGTTTAAATTTTTTTATCAAACTTTCATTGTATTGTTCTTTGTTCGTTATAATTTAGAACTAACACTATATTCCATAGCTCTTTATCAATCGTACAACAGGGAAAATTGACAAACATGTTGAAATATGAAAGAAATTTCATTAATTTGCTTCAAACAGGTGTTATAACTGAATATAGGCTAAAGCATTAAAGGAGACGACATGTTGAGTACATCCTGAGACATCACATGCTGAATACATATCATATATGCTGCTCTGATGCAGTATAAAAGGTGACAAAAATGGTTTATTTGTCCTCTATGGGATGAGCTCATGATCAAGCTGACCTACTAAGCCATCCTCCAGGACAAGAATTCCTTTTACGTGTTCTCAGAGGTGCAACCAACTCATAGCTCATACGGGTGCAACTCCTCTAACTCTGGATCTTATTAAAACCCATACGGTACTTTATTGTTGTCCATTCTTCTGAATATCATAGACACTCTGCGGTGTCATACCCTTGAATGTAGTGCTTGGCTAAGTCTACTCCACTTCCCTTAAGAATTAGTATTTAACACATTGGTAGTGGAATCTCAACAGATTATTTGAACTCACTAGGGCCGATAACCTCAATTTTCATAACGAATAGAATATTTATCTTGCTCATGAAAGACACGTGTAGAAGTGCCTTACAAAATCATGGTGGTCTATGTTTGGAGGAATACAATCTCCTTTATCATAGATGTTGATTATACAACAGCTCAGAATGTAATTGATTTGTAGTATATTCCATCTGACTATCCTTTTGATCATTCTCTTTATCTCAGAAAGCATTGGTTCCTCCTTATCATATCTGAGGATATCTAGGGTTTCCCTTGCCTATCTTTAATAAAAATGTAGCAGCAACCACATTGGATGGTTATCATGCCTTTTCTTACGCATCCGTTTTCGTGGTTCCGAATAAGTTCTCTTCATTAGCAAACCAACTCGATCTCTTTCTCTCAAGTTGATTACCCAGTCAAGAATTCTTCTTTCATTGTTTTTAGAGAAAAAATCATGTATACAACTCCAAAACCTCCAGCATGTTGATAAATTTCCCTTGTATTTCCTCGTAGAATTTCAATTCTCGCCTTTTAACTCCATTCATTCTTTTCATTTTTGCATGGGGATCCCTTAAGATCATTGACGCGGCTCCCTCATCTCCATATCTACAGGATACCATGTCTGGCTTGGCTCTGTAAATAATGGAATATACAACTCAACGTCTGGGCAAGCTATCTCCAGGCTTTCTTTGTCATTGGCTATGAACTCAGCAAAAGAACTGTAGTGATCGAAATGGAGAACATTGCATTGGGCATTCCACGAAGTCTCGCCTGATTTATGCTTGTATAGGAACTTTGACGTTGCACATCGGGCAACCGTTGTTAAGTTCATCTGGTACTATTGGCAGTATCTGCATTGCATGAAATTCAAACTCGTCCTCCGTAGCAGGAGAACAATTATAAGTTTCTTTCACGCAATGATCATAAATTTTTCTCTCAGAAATTGGGGTGAGTGTATTTTCTGCCTCCTTTATGTGTCTCTTTTCTCTACATAGAAAAGCTCTGTGCTTGTGAGATTAGCATTTCTGCTTTTTGTTTTTCTTAGTGGTGCATTCGACACTCTTTCATAATCAACATTGATTAAATTTCGCATTGATGTGGTTATCATTGACTGTAATCGGCTAGTCCCTTGCAGCAACGACAATCCTTTTTTTCTCTTGGCAGCTAACTATGTCCTTCAGGGGACCCTCATAGTTTACATTGACCTTNGGGTATTGGCATTGACCAACGAGATCAGCAAAATCTAAACTAACTTCTTAGTCAACAAACATAAAATGAAGTGCAGAATTGAATGATAGTTGTTTCCAATGGGGAATTGGCAAGTGAATATCTAAGAGGAATTGAGGATTTTGAACTCTCGTAGGGATTAGAAAGAAACAAATTATGAAAATGACAGTGACGGTCACATTGAAGATTTAATTTCAATTTGATTGTTAAAAAACTTTGATTCTGATTGCAATAGTTTAGGTGGTTGGGAATTAGAATTTAGGTACTAACCGCAAAAAGAGAATAAGAATTTAGGTACCGGCCTCAAAAGGAGGGAATCAAAATTTAGGTACTGACCCCGAGATGGGAATTGAAATTTAGGTACCAACCCCAGAATGAGAATCAGATGCCTTACTCCATTTAAGGTGGTCTTATACTAATCTTGAAAGATGAGATTAGGATGCCTTACTCCATTTAAAGTGGTCTTAAATCTATCTCAAAGATGAGAATAGGATGCTTTACTCCATTTAAGGTGGGCTTATACCTATCTCAACAAATGTGAATATGATGTCTTGCTCCATTTAAGGTGGGTTTATACCTATTTCTGTAAAGTTGGGTAGAGAATCAGATGCCTCACTCCACTTAAGGTAGTCTCATTCTGATCTTGAAAGATCATAATAGGATGTCTTACTCTATTTATGGTGGTCTTATACCTATCTCAAAAGATGAGAATAGGATGTATTACTCCATTTATGTTGGTCTTATACCTATCACAAAGATTTAATTTCATAATCGGATGCCTTACTGCATTTAAGGTGGCCATAAATCAATCTCAAAGGATGAAAATAGGATGCCTTCCTCCTTTAAAGGTAGTCTTACACTTATCTCGAAGATTGGAGTAGAGAATTAGTTGCCTTACTTTACTTAACGGGGTCTTATACCTATCTCAAAGATTTGAGTAGAGAATCAGATACCTTACTCCACTTAAGGTGGTATCATACCAATCTCAAAAAATGAGAATAGGATTCCTTACTCCATTTAAGGTGGGCTTATACCTATCTTGAAAGATGAGAATAGGGTGCCTTACTCTATTTAAGGTCGGCTTATACCCCTTTCCAAAGAGTTGGGTAGAGAATCAGATGACTTTCTTGGTCTCATAATGATCTCAAAAGATACGACTAAGTTGACTTACTCCATTTAAGGTATTCTTAAGCCTATCTCAAAACTTTATGTCACGTTAGGGAGGAAAGCTCGATGACTCACATCCAACCTAAGAGGTGGATGAAAAACTAGATTGAGAAGGATTGCTTTATGAATCACATACAACTAAAGAGTTGATCAAAAACATTTCACTAANAACTTACACTCTCTATCACCTATATTCACTTGCAACCCTAAACCCAAAAATGTTGACTTTGATCCCTTGATCTTTTGGGAGACTAATGTAGATGGTCCCCTAGACACACTAGCCCTTGGCTAGGGTTTTGCTAAGATCATTACATAGAGGACCGAAATGGGGATTTCATTGGTCTATAGCTTAAATATTGTGGTTGGTACACCAATTCTACCAAAAAAACCAACTTTGCCTTTTGCCCTCAAATCCACCCAAATTACCTAAATTCCCTTGAAGCCCTAAATTCCGCAAAAATACCAAAAATTATTGAAAAATCATTTTAAACCATTTAAAATTACCCAAATTGCCCAAAACATTTCAAAAATTCCAAAATTACCATAATACCGTCAAATTTGCGAAAAGTACAAAAATACTCTTGGTAGCCCAAACTTTTCCAAAACATCCAAAATTAGTTCAAATGTCTCCAAAACTAATTTGGACCCTTCAATTGAACCGAATTTGACCATTATGACCAAAACCCCCAAATTGTCTTTAAACGACAAATCTCCCCAAATTCACCTCAAATGTCCAACAATTTGGCCCCAATCTTCCCCAATTTTAATTCTAAACTAAAATTCTTCTTTCATATGATCAACAAAAATCAAGTCCAAGCCTAGTTGGCTCTTGCTTTAAGCTTAATTTTGATCCAAGTCAAACCCCTAATTTTGACCGTATGACTTAACCCCACCAAATTGAACCCCATAGCCTACTCAATTTGCCCCAATTTAAATCCTAAAATCTTCATGAATATCCTACACATCAATTTGAACCTTTAATTGACCTTTTACATGCCTCAGTTTCACTCAATTTTAACCCAAGTGCAAAATTCCCAAATTAACTACGCCTCTAAATTCTACCAAATTGAAAGCTCTAAGCCCAAAATTGACACCCAATTGATGTTGAGAACTCTTCATGATATTCCTCTAGACCATTTTAAACCATCAAGTTGGGCTTAGCCCAACCTAAACCCAAGTCTAACCCAACACCCCCAAATTGACCAAATGCCCAAAATCCTCCAAATTGAACCTCTAAACCAATTCAAAATCACTCTAAACCTTTTCCAAACCTCTTGTGACAATCATCTACACATTATTTATCAATCAATTGAGCTCAATGTCATGGATAGCCTAAATGGAACCCAACTTCTAGCCATTTTGACCTAAATTGAACCCCTCCGCCACAATTGATTTAGCCATGCTAAAGTCACCAAATTAAGTTCTCCACAGCTCCTAAGCATGCCCTATTGACCAGGCTGAAGCCCCTTAAACCACCCAAGTGAGAAATAGACCAAGGTTCCTCAAATTTAAGGGATCTTATCCCATTTTTTGGCCTTAACCAAGAAATCTCCTCCATCATCACTTTTTATTAAGGGTTAACCAAAATTAACCCTCCCCATGGCTCACCTAACTCCTCTGACCACCATCGCTGGCCCTACTAGCCGGCCTAGTGGCCAAAAAACCCTAAAACTAAGAGCTACCCTCCTTAAATCAAAACCCAAAGAACTCATCCACGCTGCCCAACTCTGATTGGACCTTAGCACTTTAAAGCCCTCCACCTCAGGTCCACATTGCACCTAATCTAAAGCCATGACAACCACCCTTAGCAATACTATTTAAACCCCTCATAAAATGGCCAAAGAAGAGGGCAATAAAATTTTCTTGTGGAAACACTATCAAATTGCTCCCAGAGCTCCTCAAAGACTCCCTAAGCTCATTACAACCATCCCCTTGGGCATTTCCCCCATCACCTGAGCTCAAATTTTAGGCACAAAATCAGGACAAATTTTAGCCATCCTCAAAACTCTTCCAAACTATAAAATGAGTTGGTCTTGAGCTTCCCAGAGTAAGAGAGGGAGATCCTCATCAAAATCCCCCTCTTTTGAGCTCTCCAAGCCACTCCAAGACTTAGGCCACACCCCTTTTATTTAAACTTCTACTTGGAGCTTGCACTAGAGGAAACCAACACATTCAAGAGGTTCCTTAGACTCCACTGAAGCTTCCACAATCATCTGATTGAGGCCTCCTCTCTCGGACAAAGGTATTGGCCATTAACCCTGATCTTGAGCTCAATTTTCATCAAATGTAAAGTGAAGTTTGATTTCATAGCATTCTATCCATAGGGATGTGTTCTCCTTAAGTAGATGAAGGTGTAGGAACAAACCCTATGTGATTTAGTTGAGAATCGAGTGAGATCTTAGGTCTAACAGTTGGACGACTTACAAGATCTGGCTATCAGGGATGATGACGAAGAGCCGTCTGATCGAGAGTGTATTAAACGGTTCAATGAGATCAAGCTGGACGGAGTCTCTATGCATGATAGCTAGACGCGTGGCTTTCGAGTCAGATAGCGACACCGAACCAAGATGTGACTCGTGACGTTTTAAGGAGGATGAGGATGACCCGGCATGTGACTGCGATGATTAGAAAATTAGGATTTTCTTAATTTAAATAAATAACGGACCTTTGAAAATTCATAACTTTGCATAGAAGAATTATAAAAATAAAATTAAAATACCATATTGCTCAGTGAACAGAGAAGAAAATGTGGGCTAAAAATAAAAACTATTTGTTAAGTATATGATTTTTAAATAATTAAACTTCATCTGTGGTATTTTAACTATGCAAGACTAAACATGGTTCACCATAGCTTGAACTTTTTATAGTTTATGTCTCATCATAGAGGGGATGTTCTCAAATTTTTCCAAGGTCGGAGGGGATCTCTATGCTCTAACCCTAATTTTTAATCTAAGGTGACCTTTTTGGCTTATTTTAATTAGAAAAATTAAAATATCATTTGGAAAATCATGGGAATAATTTTAATAGGTTTCTGTGGTCAGAGATGTCTAAGAAAAAAATCATGGTGTCTTGAATTGTCTTGTAAATTTCTATATTTAGTTAAATGAAAATATCTTGTGTTAATTTATGTAAATTATATTCATATCAAAAATTGGCAAAATCAAACCCGCATTATTCATAAAAATCATGTTAATCCACTTTAAAATTTTTAAAATTATTTGATTAAGTTTGAATATTGAAGTTGATTTTCTAAGAAACCTTGTATTTTTGTACAAAAAAAAATTAATTAAATTAAATACACTTGGGAAAATTATAAAAAGTTGTTTTCTGAGTTTTTTGTGATCAGCAAAACTTGGGAAAAATTNGGCAAAATCAAACCCGCATTATTCATAAAAATCATGTTAATCCACTTTAAAATTTTTAAAATTATTTGATTATGTTTGAATATTGAAGTTGATTTTCTAAGAAACCCTGTATTTTTGTACAAAAAAAAATTTAATTAAATTAAATACACTTGGGAAAATTATAAAAAGTTGTTTTCTGAGTTCTTTGTGATCAGCGAAACTTGGAAAAAATTAAAATTTTTTTTTTAGAAAATACTTAATTTTTTAGCTTTATTTTGAATTTAATAATCATTAAAAATAATTAAAATTTCGAAAATATCAAAATATTTCAAAATATTTCCAATTATTTTATGATCACTTCGGACTTATTATAATATTTTTCTTAATTTTTCTAAGTTAAAAATAAATATTAAAACCTTAAAAGTGAATTTTCTTTATTTTTCCATTAAAATAAATACAAAAAACAAATTAAAAATCATAAAAATACAAAATTTGATTCTCTGAGTTTTTTGAACTCTAAGAAGTCTAATAAAAAAATATAAAAATAATTTTGTTAATTAAGAAATTATTTTTTTAATTAAATCGTTGAAGCTTGTTAATAATAAAGTAATAATAATAATAACAGTTTATTTTAAAAAATCATTAAATTTTGCTTAGGTGTTTCTCTGACCTAGGAAAGCCTCTAATAATTTTCTCATAATTAAAAACTTTATTTTAGTAAGTTAAATAAATCAATTTTTGAAAATCCTAGCTTCTGATTTTAAATAAATAATTAATTGAATTAAGTTTTGAAAAGCCCCCGTATTCTCCTCTAATATTGTAATTACCTCATGGACATGATACTCAAAATGCTCAAAGTCAATTGGGTTTTGTTTAATAAGTTATGAGGTGAATCACCCCAAGGACAAAATAGTTATTCTAGATTTTGGTGCCTTAATAAAAAATTAGGATTAACCAAGGGAAAATGGGCAATTTTGATCTTATTAAACATGTTTGGATGACTGAAATATAATGGGATTAAAAGGTAGAAACTCACTCACCACACTTGCACAACATCAACAAAATCATAATTCTCCTAATCTTCATGACCTGGAAATCAACTAAGATCGAATGATTCTTAAGTGATGGGCTAAAGATAAAAAATGATAATTTACTTTTCCCAAGCCCAAAGTTGAGGATGATGTGATAATTCAATAAGAATATATGTCACTTAAATAAAAATTTTGATAATCACCATTTCACTTATTATGATTATTAGGGGCTTGGTAGTGATCTAGGCTCAATGTCTAAAATCAATTGATTGGATTTAGAGATGATACGATTGGTGATTAACATCTTTAAACACTACAAGCCTGACTTTAATTGCGGGCACCATAATCTTTAAATGGCTTAAAATTGCCTTAGGGGCACCCACTTGCATAACTCTTAAATTAAGCATCAACTGATTAATTGAGTATTCTATCCTTGTGAAAACTAAATTGTCATGTTTCACTAAGCAACGGGGTAGTCACACTTCAACCTCTGATAATTAATGGAACAATATGATAAGTTCAGAATGAACTCAAAATATTTCAAGAGATCTTCAAAGTGGTCCAAGGTCATGCCTTGAGCACTTTGAAATCTATTGGAATTTCTGAAAGGCAAATTGGACTTGCCATATTTTGTTCTAAAATGAACTGCTAGGATCTCCTGAGATTCAATAAATTCATAAATTGGGTTTTATAGAGAAATCTTCATCTACTCCTATAATTTAAATTCCTTTCAAAAGAATATATATGTCTTGCAAGTACTAACCTTTCAGATGGTGCAACGAGAAGAATCGATAGGTACGTTTTCAAATTAATGCATTTACCTCTTTATATTTCTTATCTCGAGCTTGCATGTTAAACAACTAGGATAGCCACAAAACCAAAACCAAAACCAAAACTGCTAGGATATCCACAAAACCAAAACCAAAACCAAAACTAAAATTAATCAAGATAAAATTCACCACCACAACATTCAAAATATAAGACAACTCAAAATTTAATCACAAACATCACAAAACAACAATTAAATCAAAATTAAGACGTCTCTGTTGGATGATTGGGAATCCCTCGGAGGAGGTAGCCAACGATTGCTAACGAGATTTCTCATCGTTAAAATGAAAGTATGGAGCTCATTGAGTTGAGTTTAGTAAATTCATTTAGACTAAGTGAATCCAAAAAAAATAATGGTACCAAAATAAGGGAACCGTTGCATCCTAATCAATGTCAATCTAATGAACTTTGGTTTGCCCCACAAAATTCAAAGAACAATAACAATAGAAACATTTGATTTGACATCATAACCTAACACATTAGAAACTTAAACTCATCACGATGAGGAGCTTGGAGCTAGCATTGTGGGCAACAGGACCATCTTCATCTGCAAGAGTGTCTACAATAACGTTTCTTTTCTTAGAATTAAATAACAAGCCATAGGATTTCAAGGTTGTTTTCTTATGCAACATAAATCCTCAACTCCTCTTTTGGTCTTTTTTATAGCTCTACTATACAATATAAGCCCTAACTCATCTTAGGATTCCGAGGTTGTCTTTTGTCACGACCTAAATCCTTACATCTTCCTGGCTATCTGTGTGATCGTTTACATGAATGGAAGTCTTAAAAAAATAAAATTAGTAGGATGAAACATTCCCTGATTTATATCAAGAGTTTTCTTGAGTGGCTTCGTTCATTTAAGATGTAATTAACTATAAGGGCTTTCCCTTATAGGAAGCTTTTCTTAATGAACTTAATATAAATACTTTTTATATCTTTGTATTAAAAAGGGGAACTTGTCGGCTTATAAATAAAATGATTTTTGTAGACCAAACGAATGTCATATATTTCTTAGTGTATTTCATCAATTCATTTCCTCAAGTCTTGTATTTATCTTTTCAGATATATACATAGCTTGCGATGCAGTGCTCTATCATTTGAACTATGAAAGATATGGGATATGTCTTATATATGTATGTATACTAGATGCCTTTCTGAAGTGAGCAATGGGATTTCAATTCCGGCGACCGACTAGCTTCCAACGGGCAACTCCTTGACAAAAATAGTGTAGTCAGCTTCTGGCGACTCCGCTGGGTAACAAATTTTCTCCCCATTCAAATCAATAAATATTATTCTCATACACGGTGATGTGTGCACGTCCCTCTTGGACCAAAGTACCCTTCTTCCATTGGCATGCTTTACCCATTTCTGCCTTGGGAAAGTACGATCAACTCTTTTGGACTTCAGGACCATCCGTTCAATCACCCTTGAATAGGAAGGTTCAGGAGGCCATTAAGGACTTTTAAATCTTTGTGTGGGGTTGAACCCCCAATAAGTGTGTTGGTGGACTAGTTTCATTTGGGCATTGTACGATGTAAAGTTGGTCTCGCACTGGGTCCTGAACTTCACTTTTCCCTTTCGATTTTGATTTGTTACTTTGTAAATAAAATTGGATTGTGTTGTGCTGCGTGTGCTCTTTGATTTTCTTTATATTAATTAAATCTTAAAATCTCCAAAAATTTAATAAAGACTTAACTGGTCTACAGATCAACCTCTATTAATTTTGAGTGTCACACTAAGATTATGAGGTATTGGCCAAATAGCTAACCCTAGAGCTTTCTCTTTTTGAAGCTGTTGTAATGGCGTTCTAAATGCACACTTTCTCGTGCAACCTGTTGACGAGCTGCGATGCACAGAAAGTCGCCCTTGTCATTAATTTTAAAGTCGGATTTGAAGATCTTGAGGTCATCCTCATGAAAGCTCCCTTCATTGTAATGAAAGTCGCTGCTCTAGAGATTCAGGAATTGTCTATCGAGTTTAACCTGAACTGCCCTCAGGACTTTCCTTCTTACAAGATGGTCAAGATTACTACCACAACGGCACCTACCAAGCCTGTTGTTCCCATTTCTGCTAGGAAAAAGAAGTTATGATCGTTGAAGACCAGAATGAAGGATTGGTTATCCTGTCGTCAGTATTTGAAATCAGATTGAGTTTGAGGAGTGCACCTTTAACCCAAACCAAAAGGATAAATCACAACTAGAAGATTCAAATAACTACTAAAGCCAAGTTTTCTAAGGAAATACCTGTTGATGAAGTTCCTCACCAGGATCAGTCAGGATTACAAGACACCTATCCACCGCGACAAGGAAGTATGTTCTTTCTCTTATTGGATACTAATGGGTACGAAAGTATCCAGAATATCGTCGCTACTTTACCATCACCTCATGGACATGGTAGGGAGAGGAAGAAGCCTACTCCTCACCCGAGTTAGTTCAGTATTTTAGAGAGTAGCTGCTAAAGAAGTTTGTTCAGTTGGTGAGTTACTTAAACGAGTGGGATGTACAATATCTCTTTGCATGAAGAAAGAAATTTTAAGAGAAGTCGGATCTATCAAACAATCTCATAAATCAACTGAAGTTTTGCCTACTCTCATTCCCAACTGGTTTCGCTTGGAAAGCAGAGTTGATACCACCATTGTTGCTACCAATTCTACAATCACTAGACTTGCAGGACGATGACCAGTTAAGTCACGTTTAGGTCAGAGAATTATAACAAGTACCAATCACAAGGATGTTGTTAAAGTTTCCACAGAAAAGTTGAAGAGGTTGTCTGATATAGTATCTAGCCTTCGCCATGGGGAGCATACTTCTCTTTAACATGATGTTTCATCTAAGCCACCCCATCTCAAGACATCACGATCATAGAAAAAGGTGTGGGTACCCAAGGTCACCGTACCGATACGGTCCAGTGAGCCTGAATGACAAGATCATGGAATGAAGCAAGGGTCTGAAGTATTTGACATTGTCACAGCAATTGCTAGTGAGATGGATGAGTAAGTATAGGATGTCCAGCAAAGTCCCCCAGATCTCAAGGTGTTACAAGAATTAATAATTGAAGGAAAGGTCGAAATGCTTGTGGTCGAGATTTTTGAGTTGGCCGGAGAACATGGAGTTTCCATCAATGATGATGTTGAAGATTTTGACTTCAATGATTACCTCATGGAAGATTTCATGAATATCCATGTCATCAAGACTAGAGCCGTTGCATATGGGCGTAACACTCAACCTCTCATCGAAGAAAATGCCATATATGAGCTGCGTAGGGCTTTCTTACTAAGGGATGAGCAAATTCATCAAATGGAGAAAAGAAAGGAAGCGATGGCCGCTACCATGACCGTCATGGCCACAACTCAAGGAAAATCTCAACCCCAACTGTTAGCCTCCCCAAAAGTTAATTGACAGGAGATTATACATAACACAAATGAAAGGAAAGAAGTTGCCTCAGCAAATAGAGATGATCAACAAAAGAAGGATTGTCCATCAATTGCCATGCCAAAAAGTGTATTTATGCAAATGGTCGAGCAAGTTTGGGAGGCTTTAGTCCAATCTAATGGAGTGCATTGATTTTGAAAGGTAGACCTTACCCGATAGAATTTGATGTCATACCCTACTCTAAAAGTTTTTTTTTATCACCAAACTTTAATATATTTGACAGGACTGGAAATCCCATGCAGCATATAGCACATTTTCGAGCCAGTTGTGGTAATATTAAAGGTAACGAAGCCTTTCCCTTTCTACAACTTGTCAGCAGCCTGTCAGGGATCACTTTTGATTGGTATGCCAAATTACCCAATGGATCAATCAAGTCATTCGCCGAATTAGAACAATTTTTCTTCAAGAGATTTGTGAGAGCGCAACATCAGGTGTCTATTAGAGATGTCGTAGTAGAGAAGCAGAAGCCCAAAAAAACTTTAGTGGACTATGTTTTGAGGTGGAGAAACCTTAGCATGAAATGTGAATCTCAACTTTAGGAACATCATGAGATTGAGATCTTTCTCAAAAGCATTCATGGTCCAGTGGCTTTCATGCTCATGGGACTCACCATTAAATCTTTCGAGAAGCTACTCAACAAAGCTAGCAATCTTCAAAAGAAGTCAAACATATGAATTCTCATGAGAAGATTGAGAAGTCCAGGATGACCAAAGTATTTGAAAAGAAGTCCGAAACAGTGGCAATGGTCGATAAAGAAAAACAATCAATGAAGATACATGCAAAGAATTCTTGGCAGTCGTCATCATAGCATGCTCAACAGCAGACACAACAGTAAGGCCATGCTAGCCAGCAACCACATCAGGGAGGATCATACCGAACAAAGAATAAGAAAATGTCCATTTTTAAATAAAGGATAGTGGAGTATTCCTTCAAAGATGAAGCGATATGCAAAATGTTTAGAAGTTTGATGAAGAAGCTTGAGTTCAGATTACTAAATCAAAAGAAACCCAAAGAGGTCGAGAAGAAGGATTAACCAAATTATTGCTCATATCACCAGATGCTTGGACACACTATAGAGGATTGTTTCGTCTTTAACGTTTGGCTCGAAAAAAATTTTAAGAAAAAAAATATAACAATTGCGAAAGAATATTTAAAGGAACCTAATAGAGGTTCTATAAATATGATTACAGCTGAGCCAGTCTCTCCGATTGAACNTGAAGTTTTGCCTACTCTCATTCCCAACTGGTTTCGCTTGGAAAGCAGAGTTGATACCACCATTGTTGCTACCAATTCTACCATCACTAGACTTGCAGGACGATGACCAGTTAAGTCACGTTTAGGTCAGAGAATTCTAACAAGTACCAATCACAAGGATGTTGTTAAAGTTTCCACGGAAAAGATGAAGAGGTTGTCTGATATAGTATCTAGTCTTCACCATGGGGAGCATACTTCTCTTTAACATGATGTTTCTGCTAAGGCACCCCATCTCAAGACATAACCNAGGCTGCCTTTGCTAGATTAGTTATCTCGGATTCGTGGAAGAAAATCCTCAAACCCCTGACCTTATATGATTATCTTTTGTCCCTCTCGGGTCTTATGAAGATAATGATTATGATTTTGGCTATGTTTTAACAGTTTCTACGGACAACGTAATTGATTATGACCAATCTAACCTCGATCTTGATTCCCAAAATGATCCTCAAATTGTGCTTAAGTCAAATGAACTTGTTAACAAGACCAAAGAATACATCGACAATACCAATTACGACAGCAACGGAAGTGAGGAACCAGTCCTCGAGCACTAAGATGCTCCACTTACCATCAAATTAGATCTTTCCGACAAAGAAGAAACACCGGAAGATTCAATAATGGTATCTGAAGATGAAGAAATTACAAAGGTTAACTTAAGGAGCGGGAGAGTATTAGCCCCGAGAACAACTCCGACAGATAAAAGAAAGCAAATAGTAACTCAAAAAGAGCTACTTCCACCTTTGGTAGTGGAAGAACCACGTAACCAAGAGAAAATTAGAGGATCATACAAAGTGTATTACAATGTGCTAGATCATCTTAAGAAGTCACCGACCAAATTAAGCATCTATGATGCTCTAATCCTGTCAAAGGAGATGAGAGAGTCTCTAGTTACAACTTTTCTTGACCCAAAGATTTGCTTAGTGCATTTGGCCAGCACGTCCTTGGATGAAGTTTGCTCATTGAAAGAATAGTCCGGGATAACCTTCATAGATGAGGACTTGATGCTCAGTACCGCTGACCATAATCATCTACTATATATCTCCATTAACATCAAAAAATTTGTGTTGTCCAGAGTTTTGGTAGATCCTGGAGCATCCCTCAACTTTATGAGCCTACGGACATTGGCCTATTTGGACATTGAAGCTGAGGAGCTTATGATCAATAAAATGATGCTCAAAGGATTAAGCTAAAAGGGAGAGAGAGCCCTTGGATCAATTATACTGCTTATAAAAGTCAGAGAACTAGTAATAACCGCTAAATTTCTTATCATTGACGTTTATTCCTCTTTTAATTTATCTACTATGTTGACTATGGATTCACGAACATAATATGGTTCCATCGTCTCTACACCAATGCATTAAGTATTACAAGGAAGGACAACAACATTGCATCAAGCGAGATTTACAACCATTTTCAGTTCATGAAGTTGGCATTCATGAAGATGTCGCCTACTATGTACTTCAAAAGACAACTATCTTCTCTCATGAAGTTGTGGCAACTAAAGTGGATGATTCAAAAGAATAAAAAAGAGCAGATCATTCAGCTTCACTTCAGTGAGCTTCCACCACACTTTTGTGACAAGTTGGTGTGAGTTCTTTTAATTTGCGCACTCGAGGTAGAGGTCGGGGACATGGATGAGCAAGAACCAATTTAATTGTTGAATGGACTAAGCCAACCATCAACATTAATGATGAAGAAGTTCTGAAGATGAAATAATAATGACAAACAGAAGAAACCTCAGTACAAGATATCCTTAGAAGATGTGGAGAAAAGCGAATTTGAGACAATGTATGATCAGATAAACCACTATGTGAACACCATGACCGTTACTCCAATTCGCCCCCAAAAGGTCGAGAGTTTAGAGGTCAAGTAAGTCTGTAGATTGGGTTCAAAGCCAATCAAGTTTTATCATGCTTCTACTTCTACCAGTCTTGAAAATCATGTAAATTTGGATGAGGATCCTAATGAATTAATAGAATTGCCTTTTGGTTACTTTTTGCCTTATGTATAGAAATTAATTTAGTAGGGACATTTGCCAACACAAATGGCAAAAGGTGAATTACAATTTTTTGAAAAATTATCGAATGTTAAAAGTGGAACTCCCAACTCGAAAGAGGGTCTCGGATTTAGTACAGTCGGACCAATCAATGATTTAGAAATTTGCATGATTGTTACTAGTGAATCGAAAGAGGATTACCTTGATGTAGAGGATGAGCTGAAGGAAATTAACCTCGAAACGGAAGTGCAAGCCTGACCTACATTTTTAAGTTCTCTACTCAACGATGAAGAATCTTTAGAGTTGATCAGACTCTTAACAAAATTCATAGATTGCTTCATCAGGAGTTATGATGAAATGTCAGAACTGTAAGCAGAAGTTGCAGTTCATANTATCTGAAGAACAAACAAAAAATATGAATGATGAAATACACAATGTGCCAGATTACATGGACGGAAGATTAATAGAAATCAATGTTATCGAGACCCAGGCCGAGTTATGTGTGCACGACGCTCCATCTGGTGTGGAGAACACCGCAGACGATATACAAGGGACCACCAAACAAAAGGATAAGCAGATCATCCACCCTAAAAATAAAGTCAAAGAATTGAAAACTTCTGTGATTGCAATGCAAAGACAGTCAAAACCACAACAGATGAAACCTCCAGGAATGAATCAACCAGAAATCATTCATGTTGAGGATGAAAGAAAAGAGTTCACCTCTGATGAACAATCAGAGAAGTACTCTGTTCAAAGCATCATACCAGAAAATAAATTTAAACAAATGGTCAAACAAGTTTGTAAAGCCTTAACCCAGTCTAAGGATGGTGCATTGATTCTAAAAGGTAGACCTTAACTGGAGGAATTCGATGCCGTACCATTTTCTAAGGGTTTTATACCTCCGAACTTCAAAATATTCGATAAGACTAGAAATCCCAGACAACACCTAGCATATTTCAGAGCCAATTGTGGCAACACAAGAACTAATGAAGCTTTACTCTCTCAGCAGTTCGTCACTAGCTTGTCAGGAGTTGCTTTTGATTGGTATGCCAACTTGCCAAACGAGTTGGTCAAGTCATTTGCCGAGTTGGAACAGTTGTTCATAAAAAGATTTGCCAGAGTGCAACATCATGTGTCTATTGGAGATCTCAGTAGAAAGACAAAAGCCTAATGAGACTCTAGTAGATTATATTTTGAGGTGGAGAAACCTTAGCATGAAGTGTGAACCTCATCTACAGGAACATCATGCGATTGAGATCTTACTCAAAAGTATCCATGGGCCAATAGCTTTCATGCTCAAGGGACTCACCATCAAATCCT
>JXCR01123078.1:203358-225449 GCA_002079205.1 Phalaenopsis hybrid cultivar | reverse complement strand
CGGATCTCAATATCCGATACCGCATTGCTTTAGATATTTCTCTATTGCAATGGTTCATGCCAAACTTTTTAGAGGTTGAGGGAATAAGTCCTTCAATCAATTCAAGACATCCAATTCTCGTGTTCAGTCAGTCATGTCCTGCTGATACACACTTTTTAAGATCAGTACCCAAATTCTGATTCTCATACACAAAATATACTTCAAACCCACTCTAATTCTCAGTGAGAGTCCTCACTGCCTGATCTTGATCAGACACTTATTTGCAAAAAAAAAAAAATCCTCAACGGAAACAAATAGCATACACAAATTCACAACTAAGTCTGATGACTTAGAAATCTATATTGGTCTTGTTGATCTCGTCGGTCAACACCAATACATGTTACATGTTGATCCCTATTAAAAAAAAAATCCCCAGTGAAAACAAATAACATATACAAATTCACACTTCTTTCTGAGGTTGATGACTTAGAAATATATATTGAGCTTGTTGATCTTGTCGGTCAACACCAATACGTGCGGTGTGTTTGCCCAACACACCACATGACTTAGAAATATATATTGAGCTTGTTGATCTTGTCGGTCAACGCCAATACGTGCGGTGTGGAAATCTATATTGGTCTTGTTGATCTTGTCGGTCAACACCAATACGTGCGGTGTGCTTGCAATACGTGCGGTGTGCTTTCCCAGCACACCACACCTATTGGGGGTCCATTTGTTAGAAATATATATTGAGCTTGTTGATCTTGTCGGTCAACGCCAATACGTGCGGTGTGCTTGCAAGAATTTATATTGAGCTTGTTGATCTTGTCGGTCAACGCCAATACGTGCGGTGTGCTTGCCCAGCACAACATATTGGTCTTGTTGATCTTGTCGGTCAACACCAATACGTGCGGTGTGCTCGCCCAGCACACTTATTGGTCTTGTTGATCTTGTCGGTCAACACCAATACGTGCGGTGTGCTCGCCCAGCACACCCCATCTATTGGGGGTCCATTCGTTAACCTCACTTTTGGTAGAGGTCTAGAAACTTCTTTAGTAGCCTATGTCTAGCCATAGGACTTTCCTACTGACTAGTCTTAGAAAACTAGAAAAGTTACCCTCACCATTACAAACTCAAAACTCTTCTCTTTACTCAACTTAAAGTTCCACATATTGGTCCTAACCTCTAGCACTTAGTAGGTAAGATCATTATGAGGGAACTCAAGGAGAGTTCCTATAGGGTTACTTGACCTTAAGATTGACCCTGGGTGTTGATTTGGAGCTACCCAAAACTAATCAAAACTCATTTCAAACACTTTGAATACATCCAAATTTGCCAAAACAGACAAAAATTTCCAAAAAATGGCCAAATTACCAAAATGCCCCTCCATGGCCCAAAAATCCAAAAATTCAAAAAAATCCCAAAACATTCCAATAAATCCAAAATATTCTCAATTTCATTTTGTCCAACTACATCATGTTCTAATTTGGTCAATTTGACCATCTTTGACCAAAACCCCCAATTTGACCCTTAAAGGCTTAATTCAAATCTCAACAATTGTATGCCTTAGATCTCAAATTGGCATCCAATTTTTGTTGAAAATCCTTTATAAGGTCATTTTTGTTTGACAAAATCCCCAAACTAGCCCCTATATTGGCTAACACCCCAAATTTCAACAATTGAAATTGACAAAATCCTCAAATTAGCCCCAATATTGGCTAACACCCCAAATCTCAACAACTGAATGTCCTTAGACCTCAAATTGGCATCCAATTTTTGTTGAAAATCCTTTATAAGGTCATTTGTGACAAAAAACAACAATCAATTGACCTCAAATTGGCATCCAATTTTTGTTGAAAATCCTTTATAAGGTCATTTTTGACCAAAAAAACCTCAAATTGGCATCCAATTTTTGTTGAAAATCCTTTGTGAGGTCATTTGTGACCAAACCCAACAATCAATTTGAGCTTAGTTCAAAGCTAGCTCAAGTTTGACCTAAATTAGCCCATATGCCTAATTTGGGTCTAAATCCAAATTTCATCAAAATCCACTAAATTCACTACCAAATTGATTTCAAAATGACTTTCATCCTTCATGAAAGTTGTTTATCATGATGTTTTATACCAAAAAAAACAATCAATTTGGATTTAGCCCATGGCTAGCCCAAGTTTGACCCAAACTTAGCCCAACATGCTTAAAATGGGTCTAAAATCGCCCATGGCTAGCCCAAGTTTGACCCAAACTTAGCCCAACATGCTTAAAATAGGTCAAAAATTGCCCATGGCTAGCTTGTTCATAATGATGTTCTTCACCAACCACAACAATCGATTTGAGCTTAGCCCATGGCTAGCCTTGTTCATTATGATGTTTTACACCAAACATAACAATCAATTTGGACTTAGCCCATGACTAGCCCTGTTTGACCCAAACTTAGCCCAACATGCTTAAAATGGGTCAAAAATAAAAAATCCACCAAATTTTTAACCAATTGACCTCAAAATGACTTTCACCCTTCATGAAAGTTGTTCCTTATGATCTCCTACATAACCAATTGACCTCAAAATGACTTTCACCCTTCATGAAAGTTGTTCCTCATGATCCTCTACTCTACCAATTGACCTCAAAATGACTTTCACCCTTCATGAAAGTTGTTCCTCATGGTCTCTTACACAAAATTGACCTCAAAATGACTTTCACCCTTCATGAAAGTTGTTCCTCATGGTCTCCTACACCAAACTTGACCTCAAAATGACTTTCACCCTTCATGAAAGTTGTTCCTCATGATCTCCTATACCAAATAAATTATTCAATTGAGCCAACTAACATGGCTAAACAAACCTAAATCCATTTTTGGTCATATTAGCCCATGACCAAAATATAATGAAAATCAAACTTGGTATTCCCAATCAAGCTTAACCTTAGCTAAACTCTAGACCTTAGAGTTAAGTTAAGTTAACCATGGGTTAGCCATGATATTTATCCCTTAGGTAAGTATTTTTTTTTTAACCTTAAAGGATAAGTTTCATGCAAAACCAAATTACTCACCAACACTTGGCAATTTCCTTGGTGCCATTTTTCTTGCTCATAATGAGCTTTAGACTTCATTTCCAAGCATCCCAACTGATCTAGTTCTATAAAAAAGCCATGGCCATGGCTATGGAAGAGAGGGGAGCNAGGTCAGATCTACGATTTAAAAAAAAATCATGTAAATCGGTTGAGAATCGAGTGAGATATTAACGTTTGAAGATGGACGGCTCTCGGGATGAACCAGACGGGGATGAAGGCTGTAAACCGTCCGATCGCGCGTGTATTGATCGGACGGTCCTAATCACGTCGGACAGAGATCCCGTATATGGACAGCGCGCTGAGTCAGCGCTGACGCAGATGGCGGCGGCAAACCAGAGCTCGACACGTGGCATTTTCGGAATCGCCCATGATCCAGTCAACACGTCGGTTTAAGTAGAAAATTATGGGATTTAAAAAAATCAGAAATTACCCCTAAACTTCAAAAATTCATAACTTTTCATAGAAAACGCATAATAATAAAATAAAAATACCCTCTTGCTCAGTGAACAAAGGAAAATTATGTAGAATAAATTTCATGCTTATTTGATGCATATTTAATTTTATAAAAATCAATTAGTGTTAGTGGTTTTTGAACTCTCCATTCCTATTAACTCATGACCATGACCCCAATTTTTTATATGTTGTAGCCTCTATTAAAAGAAACAATTTGAGTATTTTTTCAAAATAAGAGGAGATTTCTAGACAGAGATCTTAATGTTCTAAGTTTTCATCCATTTTCCATTCAAATAATTATGGAAATTTATATATTGCTTGGAAAATTCTACAAAAATTCATGTGAGTTACTTATGACTATAGAAGTCTTAAAAAATAATTTCATGATTTTTAAGAATCAAAATATCACTGTTTGTAGCAAACCCTAATTTGCTTAACATATTTAATTTGGAGTACATAAAGATCAGAATCACTTGATTTTGGTTTTCCAGTGTGGCTCATGAGTTAGAGAACTCACCATATAAATTCAAAGGATTTGAAATCATTTAATATTTTTAATTGATTTTTAAAGATCATTATTAAATTGAACACTTAAATAACTTTTAAAAATCAAAACGATCATTTGATATTTTTAATTGATTTTTAAAGATCATCATCAAATTTAACACTTAAATAATCCTCCAAAATCAAAATATAACTCCAAAAGTTATTAAACCTAGTTTTTTGAGTTCTCTGACATTATGGGGAATTTAATAAAAATAANAAACAAAAATACCTCACAACATTTCAAAATATAAAATAACTCAAAATTTAATCACAAACATCACCAAAATTATAACAATAAATAAATTAAAACGTCTCTATTGGAAGATCGGGAACCCTCGGAGGAGGTAACCTACAATTGCTAACGAGGTTTCTCACGGTCTAAATGAAATTATGGAACGCATTAAGTTGAGTTTAGTAAATTCATTTGGACTAAGTGATTCCAATTATGAAACTCATTAAGTTGAGTTTAGTAAATTCATTTGGACTAAGTGATTCCAAAAAAAAAATAGTGGTGTCGAAGTTGAGTTTAGTAAATTCATTTGGACTAAGTGATTCCAATAGAAAATAGTGGTGCCGGGCAAGTTAAGTTTAGTAAATTCATTTGGACTAAGTGATTCCAATAGAAAATAGTGGTGTCGGAATAGTTGAGTTTAGTAAATTCATTTGGATTAAGTGATTCCAATAGAAAATAGTGGTGCCGAGACCTTGAGTTTAGTAAATTCATTTGGACTAAGTGATTCCAATAAAAAATAGTGGTGCCGGGAAGATTTAAGTTGAGTTTAGTAAATTTATTTGGATTAAGTGATTCCAATAGAAAATAGTGGTGTCGGGACGATCGAACCGTGGGATCTTGACCGGTGTCGCTTTAATCAACTTTAATATGCCAATAATAAAATCTAAAGAAACCGTGGGATCTTGACCGGTGTCGTTTTAATCAACTTTAATATGCCCATAATAAAATTTAAGGTTTAGTAAATTCATTTGGACTAAGTGATTCCAATAGAAAATAGTGGTACCGGTACGATGGAATCATGGGATCTTGACCGGTGTCGCTTTAATCAACTTTAATATGCCCATAATAAAATTTAAAGACCTTTAACCATAGGGTCACCTGATTTGACATTTTAATAAATGACCTAGAAAACTTGAACTCTGCTACAACGAGGAGCTCGGAGCTTACATGGTGGGCAGCTATGACCTAGAAAACTTGAACTCTGCTACAACGAGGAGCTTGGAGCTTACATGGTAGGCAGCCTGGTGAGCTTACATGGTGGGCAGCCCGACCATCTTCAACAGCAAGAGGATCTACACTAATACATCATTTCTTAGTTTTAAAACAACAAAGCCATAGGAATTCGAGGTTGTTTGCCTAGTGCAACATAAATCGTTAGCTTTAAAACAACAAAGCCATAGGAATTCGAGGTTGTTTGCCTAGTGCAACATAAATCCTTAATACAAGGTGGGCAGCCCGACCATCTTCAACAGCAAGAGGATCTACACTAATACATCCCTTCCTTAACTTTAAACAACAAAGCCATAGGAATTCGAGGTTGTTTGCCTAGTGCAACATAAATCCTCAAATATAACAACAAAGCCATAGGATATCAAGGTTGGTTTGCCTAGTGCAACATAAATCCTCAAACATTAAACAACAAAGCCATAGGATATCAAGGTTGTTTGCCTAGTGCAACATAAATCCTCAAACACCTCTTTTAGGCATTTATACAATCCTATTGTACAATCTAAGCCCTAACTCGCCTTAGGATTCCGAGGTAGTCGTTTGTCATGACTTAAATCCTCACATCTTCAAGGTTATTTGTGTTGATTGTGTGCAACATAAATCCTCAAATATATTTTTTAGGTCTTTATGCAACCATATTGTACAGTATAACCCCTAAACTCGTTTTAGGATTTACATAAGCCATAGGAATTCGAGGTTGTTTGCCTAGTGCAACATAAATCCTCAAACACATATTTTTAGCTTTGTACAATCCTGTTGTACAATCTAAGCCCTAACTTGCCTTAGGATTCCGAGGTTGTCATTTGTTTGTACAATATCAAGGCATTTGTATAATCCTGAGCCCTAACTCGCCTTAGGATTCCGAGGTTGTCATTTGTCATGACTTAAATCCTCACATCTTTAAGGCCTTAGGATTCCGAGGTTGTCATTTGTCATGACTTAAATCCTCACATCTTCAAGGTTATTTAATAGGATTCCGAGGTTGTCATTCGTCATGACCTAAATCCTCACATCTTCAAGGTTATTTGTGCTTCCGAGGTTGTCGTTCGTCATGACCTAAATCCTCACATCTTCAAGGTTATTTGTGCTGACCTTCACACAAATGTTCCGAGGTAGTCGTTTGTCATGACTTAAATCCTCACATCTTCAAGGTTATTTGTGTTGATTGTGTGCAACATAAATCCTCAAATATATTTTTTAGGTCTTTATGCAACCATATTGTACAGTATAACCCCTAAACTCGTTTTAGGATTTACATAAGCCATAGGAATTCGAGGTTGTTTGCCTAGTGCAACATAAATCCTCAAACACATATTTTTAGCTTTGTACAATCCTGTTGTACAATCTAAGCCCTAACTTGCCTTAGGATTCCGAGGTTGTCATTTGTTTGTACAATATCAAGGCATTTGTATAATCCTGAGCCCTAACTCGCCTTAGGATTCCGAGGTTGTCATTTGTCATGACTTAAATCCTCACATCTTTAAGGCCTTAGGATTCCGAGGTTGTCATTTGTCATGACTTAAATCCTCACATCTTCAAGGTTATTTATAGGCATTCGTACAATCCTGTTGTACAATCTAAGCCCTAACTTGCCTTAGGATTCCGAGGTTATCATTCGTCATGACCTAAATCCTCACATCTTCAAGGTTATTTGTGCTGATTGCTTCACACAATCATTTGTCATGACCTAAATCCTCACCTCTTCAAGGTTATTTGATATTGCTTCTCACACAAATGTAAATCCTAATAAATAAAAAATTGCAGGATGAAACATCTAAATGATTTCTCACAAATGTAAATCCTAATAAATAAAAAAAATTGCAGGATGAAACATCTAAATGATTTCTCCTGAATGTAAATCCTAATAAATAAAAAATTGCAGGATGAAACATCTAAATGATTTCTCCTAAATTCAAGCCAAATAATAGGATAGCTTGGGAAGTCACCGAAGTTCTCCTTCGGATCCATGACATCCTCTAGTGTTTCCTCCTTTGGACTGCAAAACAAAATGTTCCAAATTTGAACAAATCCTCTTCACACTTCTTAGTCCGATATCTTTGAAATGTCCTTACCATTTGAACTCANTTCATATAAACTATGAAAATTATGAGGTCAGTTTGACTTCATCTTTTTCAAAACTAAATTTTTTTAAAAAAAACGTCTTTCCGAAGCGGGCAATGGGATTTCAATTTCGATGACCGACGACTTCTTACAGGCAAACCCCACACCAAAAATAGTGCCGACAAACAGTTCTGTATGCAGTCCTATATCCCACAAAGCATAGTCAAGTTTAGCTGATCAATCCATTTTGGTTGGATTTACAGATTTTTTCAATATACTTTTAATTTCACAATTGGATAATTCAGCTAAACCACTTGTCTGAGGATGATAAGCAGTATGAATTCCATGGTTTATATTATATTTCCTTAATAACTTCTCCATCATTACATTTGTGAAATGACTTCCCCGTCAGTTATGATTACTCTCGGTATCCCAAATCTACAAAATATGTTTGTTCTTAAAAACTTAGCAACACTTTGAGCGTCACATCGAGGTAAAACAACAACTTCTATCCATTTAGATACATTGTCTACTACTAACAATATATATAAATTTCCAAAAGATGGTATAAATGGTCGCATGAAATCTAATCCCCAAACATCAAATATCTCAACTTCTAACACATAATTAAGGGGTATCTCATTCCTTCTAGAAATATTGCCTACTTGTTGACATCAATCATAAGTTTTGATATAAGTGTTAACATCTCTAAAGATTGTAGGCCAATAAAAGTTTGTAAAATTTTGTATGTTGTTTTATCAACACCAAAATGTCCCCCAAAATTAGAATTATGACTTTTTTGGATAATTTTATAAATTTCTTCTAAAGGCACACATCTTCGAAAAATAAGATCCTTTCCTTGTTTATATAAAAATAGGACATTCCAAAAATATGTCTTAGCTTTAGATTTAAATTTCTTCTTTTGTTGACATGTCATTCCATAGGGTACAATATCACTAATAATAAAGTTTACAATATCTGTGTACCATAGAACACACCACTCACTAACATTGAACAATTCTTCATTTGGAAATGTTCATTAATTTCTTTTTTAAACAGAGTGGTTTATCTAATTCAAGCCTGGAAAAATGATCAGCAATTTGATTCTTAGCTCCCTTCCTATCTACTATTTCAAAGTCAAATTCTTACAAAAGAAGAGCCCATCTTATCAATCTTGGTTTTGCATCCTTCTTTTTCATTAAATACTTAATAGCAGAATGATCAGTATGCACTATACTTTTAGTTCTAAATAAGTATGATCTAAATTTATCAAAAGTATATACTACTGCTATTAACTCTTTCTCCATTGTGATATAATTAATTTGAGCTTTATTAAAAGTTCCACTAGCATCAAAGATAAGTTTGAAAATCTTATCATGCTTTTGCCCTAAAACCACTCCACTAGCATAATCACTAGCAACACACATCAACTCAAAATGTTTTTCCCAATCTGGTGAAATAATAATTGGTGCAGTGACTAATTTTTCTTTTAATAATTTAAAAGCTTTTAGGCACTCTTTATAAAAATTAAAAATTACATATTTTTCAAGTAAATGGCATAGAGGCTTAGTGATTTTTGAAAGGTCTTTAATATATCATCTGTAGAATCCAACATGCCCTAAAAAAACTCCTAATTTCCTTCACACTTGTTGGGTGAGGTAAATTAGCAATCACTTAAATTTTTGTAGAGTCTACTTCTATAACATTTGCTGAAATTTCATGTCCCAAAACTATTCCTCCTATTACCATAAATTGGCATTTTTCTCAATTAAGGACTAAATTTGTTTATTCACAGTGCTTAAGAACTTTGATAGATATTATAAACATGATTCAAATGAAATTCCAAACACTGAAAAATCATCCATAAAAACTTCAATCACTTTCTCAAGTAGATCATAAAAAATAGCCATCACGCATCATTGAAATGTAGCAGGTGCATTACATAAACCAAAGGGCATTCTTCTAAGAGCAAATGTACCATAATGACTGTTAAAAGTTATTTTCTCTTGATCCTCAGGAGCTATTTGTATTTGGTGATAACCAGTATATCCATCCATGAAATAAAAGTATTTATGTCCAGCTAGTCTATCCAGCATTTGATCTAAAAAGGGTAGTGAAAATGATCTTTTCAAGGAGTGATATTTAATTTTCTATAATCAATGCATATTCATCATTTGTGACTCGTCTTGTTGGTATTATCTCATTATGTTCATTCAAATTCACAGTCACTCCTCCTTTCTTATGAACACAGTGAATTATACTAACTCATGCACTATCTAAAATATGCTAGATAATTCTAGCATCTAACCACTTTAGAGTTTCTTTCTTAATAGCTTCTTTCATAATAGGATTCAATCTCCTTTGAGGAGCACTGAGTTTGCATTTTTCTTCCTTATGAATTCTATGCAAACAAATTGAAGGACTGATTCCTTTTATATCAGTAGTTGTCCATCCAAAGGCTTTCTTATAACTCATTAAAGTCTTCATCATACTCTCTTATCCTTCTGTAGTTAATTTTGAGGAAATTATAACAAGTACTGTAGAAGAATCATCTAAAAAGGCATATTTTAAATGTTCATGAAGCAACTTTAACTCAAGCTCAGGAGGTTTTTCAATTAATGGACGAAAAGATGTGTTTTTTTCTGTTGTGTCCAAAACTTCAAAACTTTCTCGAACATAATTTGAAAATTCCTTATATAAATCTTCATATTGATCAAATTCCTCTTCTTGCTCATGTTCCAACTCTTTAACTTCAATTTTTTCTTCATAATTTGTTTTGAAATGACATTCACTTAATTATCTTATAACATCCATTCTACAACATTCATCATCTTTACCTTTTACAAGGTATTTCATTGATTTGGAAATATTAAATGAACCAGTTTGATCATTGACGAGCATAGTTAATTCTCCTTTCTACACATCTATCATTGCTCTTTCTGTGGCTAGGAATGGTCTCCCCAAAATGGCACGTAACTCCCCTCTATATCTAGCATAATGAAATCAACAGGAAAGATAAATTGATCCACTTTCACTAGGACACCTTTTATAACTCCTTTAGAATAGGTTATTGTTTGAAATGCTAACTGCAGAGTTACAGTAGTAGGGGTTATTTCTCCTAATCCCAATCTTTTAAATATTGATAATAGCATAAGGTTGATGCTTGCTTCTAAATCACATAAAGCTTTTCCATAAAATATGTCTCCTATTGCACATGGAATTGTAAAGTTACTAGGATCTTTAAGCTTTTCAGGAAGCTTTTTCTGAATTATAGCATTGCACTAACTAATTGCAACCATTTCATTATCTTCAAACTTCTTTTTCCTTTTAAGAATATCCTTCATAAACTTCACATAGCTTGGCATTTGTTCTAGAGCTTCAGCAAATGAAATATTAATTGTAAGCTTCATAAAAATTTCTATAAATTTTAAAAATTGCTTATCCAACAATTATTATCGAAGCCTTTGTTGAAATGGAGGTGGTGGGTTTTCTAAATCAACTTTAAGTTGAGAAATTGGTCTCTCTAAACCTTTCGGAGCATATTCTTTTGGTTCTTCAACCTCTTCTATCTCTACTTTAGTCTCTTTTTGAATTCTACCTTCCAATTCTCTTCTTCTTCTGAGTTAAACACTTTTACTTGCTCTTTATTCTGATCTTTCGGATTTATTTCTATATTACTAGGAAGTGTTCCTTAGGATCTATTACTTAATGAATTTGCAATTTGTCCCAATTGATTCTCAATATTTATAATTATAGCTCCTTGACTTTATAACTGATTTCTCATTTATAACACCACTTCTTGTATAGGCAACTTCTTCTCCTTAAATTATGGATTAATGTTAAAACCTATAGGACAAGTATGTCTATAATTACTATTCCCTTGGTTGTTCCAGTTTCCTGAAGGGTTTACTTGATTGTTCCCCCATTGCTGATTATTACCACCTGAACTATTGTTCCAATTAAAGTGGGATGGTTCTTCCAGTCTGAGTTATAATAGTTTGAATATGGGTTATTCTGATTATTTTTTATGGCATTCAAAGTCTCTAATGATGCTTGAAAATCTACCATTTGGCCTAATAAATTCTCTTCAATCATGGGAATTGGTTGAGAAAAAATTATTCCAAATTGGTTTAACTTCCTTAAAATTGCTGCAACTTGATTTTCTAGCATGGCAAAAGCATCAGTTTCATTAATAGGCTACTTTTTGAAGATTTACCCTTTCAGAAGGCCATTAAAAATTATTTGTAGCCATCTTTTCAATTAAAGCATAAGACTCATGAAATGGTTTTGACATCAATGAAACACCAGCAGCGGCATCAATAATAGATCTAAGAGATCCAGTTAATTCATTATAAAAAGTTTGAATTATTAACTAATCTGGTATAGCATGGTGTGGAAACTTTCTTAAGAGTTCTTGAAATCATTTTCATGCTTCATAAATTGATTCCCCTTCAAACTGACAAAAAGATGTAATATCATTTCAAAGCTTAACAATTTTTAATGGTGGAAAATATTTAGAAAGGAATTTCTATGCTAAATCACTCCAAGTTCTAATAGATCTAGGTAATAACGAATGTAACCATATCTTAGCCTTATCCCTCAGTAAGAAAGAAAATAATCTAAGTCTTATAGCATCACATGATACACCATCTTATTTAAATTTAGCATACAATTCTAGAAAATTAGCAAGATGTAAATTTGGATCTTCAGTTGGTGCTCCCCCAAACTGATTATTTGATACTATTTGGATAAAAATTTGTTTAAGCTCAAATAACTTAGCCACTACAGCGAGTTTTTGAATACTATAATGAAGTTCATCCACTGTAAAGTTTGCATAATCTCTTAAAGGTCTAAACTCTTCAACATTTTAATTAATTTGATTTGTCATTTTTAAAAATTTTTCAGTAATTTTTTATTTTTATTTTTTCTAATAGTTCTTCCTAATTCAGAATCGTTAAGCACAAGCCCTGTGGAACCTAAACTATGCATACATTACTATAAAACACATAAATAGTAAAATAAAATAAAAACACAAAAACAAGAACTTAATATATAAAAATAACACAACAATATTCCTATCATAAATCTTAAAGTTTAAATAAGACTTTGTAAAAATAGAAATTTTGCTTTCTAATAACTTCTTTTGAAAATTTTTGTTATTTTCCATATTTTTCCTTTTTTATCCTTGGTAACGGTGCCAAAAACTTGATTCCCGACTTTTTATATATATGTAAAATGCAATGTATGCGCTTAGACGCTTTAACTTCTTTAATAGTTATTCTTAAATTGCAACAAAGTCAAAAACTTGATCCAAAGCAAAAGCTAGGTAAGTTTTCAACTATGAAACAAATAAGAATACAATTTTAATTTTAAATATGGGATAATATGCAAGTGTACGTATTGTTATCAAGTAATGTGGGACTTTTTTATTAAGCCTCGAATATCGAACCCACTGTAAAAATGACTATATGCTTTTTGCAAATTTAGAAATTTTAGATGACAAAAATATACTTAGCAAAATATTCTTACTTAAACTTAAGATGTTAAAATAGGAATGCAAACATCATTCTTTTTGTAATTTTTTTTTGTTTATGAAAATAAAGTAAGCAACTAATTAACTTAACTAAATACTTGTAAGATGAAGGCGATATAGATAAAATATCATTTTCCTTAACATGAATCAGTAATAAGTAGAGAAATTCTGTTGTGAAAGTATTCTAAATGTGTTGTGCCAAATAGGAGCAATAATATTCTTTACCCTTACTAGAGATGCTACAAATAACATTGGCTAATCTATAGTTTGAATAGTCTTGAAGACCAGCTAGGGAGGGCAGATACTAGCTCTCACTCTAGCGTTCCCTTTTCTCCCTCCACCTGGGGGTTAACATCTCGTATCAAAACCTATAACTAAAAATCAAATTGGGGCCTTTAGCCTGCACTATAAAGTCTTCTAACTCTACACCCTTGAAAAGTTTATTTCCTTATTTTTTTGCACTCAACCCCATGAACTGCATTCTCATTCATGAAATCATTATATGATTCCAACCATTTGTTGACTGAGACAATACCATCTCGAATCTTACATGTTTTCACAATAGGAATTAACATTTTAATTTGCTAAATAAAGAAGTAAATGAAGTGCAAGGTTTCAAATCATCACAACTTTTTCCAAAATTGAAGCCTAATACTTCACACAACTTCCTTTCAACACTTAATCACTTATCATTTTAAGAAAAAAAGATAAAGAAAAATACTCATAATCCATGGAGAAAACAGAAGCACACATGAGTTTAAAAGTAGAAATCATGCACACAAACAAGAAATCTAAATTAAAATCAAGTGTAGTCATAAGGATAAACACTTATCTCAAATTCTCTCCACCAAATGTCTTGAAGTTCCTTTGAATTCTCTTCCTTCACTCACAATACAAACTAACACTCAAAATAAAAAGAAAAGTGGCCGGCGATGGCAACTTAGATGGATGATGGTTGTAAATTTGGTGGGTGGTTGGTCTCCTCTCTTAGAAAATCTAAGTCTTTTCTTATAAAATACAAAAGGTGCCTTGGTGTCTCTTAAAAAAGGTTTCTCCATTCAATGAATCTTCTAGAAGTTGCCTCCTCAAAATCTAATTGAATGAATTTTCATGTCCATGGGTTATTTTCCTCATTTTTACCAAGGGTTGCTTCAAACACTTCTTAAAAAATCTGTTTAAATTAAATAATTCATTGACAGCGACTTTTTATATACAAGAATTTATGAACCCAGATTTATTATTTATAATGATTTTGTAAAGTCACAATTTCAAACGCAAGTATGCGTATCGCTCAAGTAATACAGGGCTCTAGTGGAGTCCCATTTATCGATCCCATAGAGAAGCGAGGTAAGAGGTTCTTAGTCAAATCCTAGTCTACTACAATTAGTCCTTAGTTAGGAATGTCGATTAAAATGATATTTTATCTATCAACTACTCCTAAATGCAAGTGTTAAATGTAAAGATAGTAACTATAACTAAATGTAAATATTAATTCTAAAGATAACCCTTTTTGGATGAATTGGTTTGGAGAATTTTGAGATATTAAAACTACTATTCTTATGTAATGAATTAGATAATGTAAAGAAATGAGATGCATTAAATATTGTATGTGCCAAATAGGAGCAATCCTATTCTTTACCCTTTAGTCCAAGCATAAAGAATATTGACTAATCCTATGCTTGTTTACTGAATCCGTGGCTAAACTGGGAGGATACCGGCTCTCACTTCGGTGCTCCCACATTCCCCTCACTTGAGGGCTAACATCTCCGCTTCAGTACTCAAACAATAGGACCGAATTGGGGATTTTAGTCTGTCATCCTAAAATCTCCAATTCTACGCCCATCAAAGGATATTTCCCTATTTATTTGCATTAAACTCCCATGAACTTAACCATCCATGGAATCAGAACATGGTTCTACTTTGTTTAGAATTACATAGCCCTCTTAATGCAATTACAACGAACTTTAACACTACAACAGACCTTTATTGTAATACAATTAAGTGCAAGTAAAAACCATCACATTTACAATTAAATCTCACTTCTAACATGCATCACAAAATCCTAAACATGAATTCTACTCATTAAAAAAGAAAAGTAAAATGAAAACAATAAGCATCACAAAATCCTAAACATGAATTCTACTCATTACAAAAGAAAAGTAAAATGAAAACAAAATCACAAAATCCTAAACATGAATTCTACTCATTACAAAAGAAAAGTAAAATGAAAACAATGGTATAGTCTTCTCATGCCATTATTTTCAAACAAGAAGAGAGAGTAAGAGAAGCCCATCACAAAGTACGAAGAAAACACAACGAAAACTTCATTTAACTAAAGTAAATCCACTAGATAAGTGTTTACAAAACCATAAGATAATGAAGAACACAATACTTTGCTTTTTCCCTTAAAAGAAAGAAAAAAATCTCTCCCACAAAGTCTCCCGCCGATCCATGCAATGCTAGAACATCTCCTTACAAATTCTCTCAAAATCCCATCTCCAATCTCTCCAAAAGGGTAGAAATCTACATTTCTACTCCTATTCTAAGAAACATAAACTTTCTCCACACTTTTCCTAACATTCCTCTCATAAAAATCCCTCTTTTTCTAACCTAAATTCATTCTTTTAAAGGATAGGGATGAAGTTTGAAGAGTTGCCACAAGCACCCTTCCAAAAGCGTCCAATACATTGAATTTCAGCTTATAACCGCCAAAAGTCGGTACATAGTCTTCCCGGGTGCTGTTGGCGGGCTCGAGGGCGCTGTCGGCGAGTTTTTCTATCATTTTTCGGTCTTCTCGGGTAAATTTCACTGTCGGCGCCATTTTGGCACCGTCGGCGCCGTTTTGGCGCCGTCGGCGGGCAGACTGCGCAGCTCTACCGTTTCGCTCCGTTTGACTCCATTTTAGCTCTGTTTCTCCCCATTTTAGTTGTACTGCGTTCCTAACAGATAACCCTACAAAGTAAGCATAAAACTCTGTTTCGCCTCATTTCAGTTGCGTTGCGTTCCTAACAGATAGCCCTACAAAATAAACATGAAAACAACCTTTCTTTAAAGTGTAATCTCATTCAAAAATATGCAAGAAGTGTAAAAGAGATTAAGCATCTGAAAAACATGGCAAAATATCATTTCTTGCTCGTTTTTGCTCCAAATTGCACCGTTTTTGCTTCTTTTTCTCCAAAAATCCATAATTCATCATACCTGCAACAAAACATCAAAATAACACTTCTTTAATGTGTAATATTATCAAAATCAGTGTAAAATAGGTATGGAAATCTCAACATATTTTCTTTTGGTCAAAATCCCCTAAACTTAACTATTACTTGTCCTCAAGTAATTTTAGTACTACATAAAAGTTATGATCTTTTGTAGTAAAGTTTTAATTCAGAAATACTATAAGTTTGATTTAAGTAAATATCATAGTGAGATTTTCAGAAAAAATTCAAGTAATTAAATTAACTCTGTAGGTACAAGATTATCTAGTCATCAAGTTTAAGAGTTCTAGTTTTCTATTCATTTCAAGAATGACTATATGTTGTAATATAAGAGTAACTTAGAATATTCAAATGATAGGAACTTCATGAGAACACTACTAGTAAAAGATGCTAATTTATAAATATAAGTTTAGGAATGTATTTAGGTTTTCTCTTTAGGTAGGTCCAGTGAAGCCAATTTTTGATTAGGCATCTCCTCAAGCTTCTCCTCACTTTTATATTTTTTTCTTTCTTTTCTTTTCTCTTTTTCATTTGGATTGCTTTCAATTCTATAATTTTTTTTTCTTTTCAGGGATTGTTGTCAATCCTTTCTTTTTCCTTTTTCAAGGGAGGATTACTATATCTGGATAGCCTTTAATGATTTTGAGCATCACCTTTCTTTCCCTAAATTTGAAACTCAAAGCATTGNCGTTTGGCGCGCCGTCGACACCCTAGTTCAATTCTTAACATTTTGGTCCTTTTCACTCCAAATTTGCTCCTTTTTGCATTTTTTTTCTCCAATAACCCTAATTCATCATTCTTACAACAAAACATCAAAAATACATTTCTTTAAAGTGAAATATAATAAAAAATAGTATAAAATAGGTATGAAAATCTCAACATATTTTCCTTTGGTCAAATTCCCCCAAACTTAACTATTTCTTGTCCTCAATTAATTTTAGTACTACATAAGAGTTATGATCTATTGTAGTAAAGTTTTAATTCAGAAATACTATAAGTTTGATTTAGATAAATATCATAGTGAGATTTCTAGAAAACATTCAAGTAATTAAATTAACTCTGTAGCCACAAGATTATCTAATCATCAAGTATAAGAGTTCTAGCCTTCTATTCATTTTAAGAATGACTATATGTTGCAATATTAAGTCACTCAGAATATTCAGATGATAGGAACTTCATGAGAATACTACTAGTAAAAGATCTATTTCATAAATATAAGTTCAAGAATGTATTTAGGTTTTCCCTTTATATAGGTCCAGTGAAGCCAATTTTTTATTAGGCATATCCTTAAGCTTCTCCTCACTTTCTTTTTTTCCTTTCTTTTCTCTTTTTCATTTGGATTGCTTTCAATCCTATATATTTTTCTTTTTTTTTCAGGATTGTTGTCAATCCTTTCTTTTTTCTTTTTCAATGACGATTACTATATCTGGATAGCCTTTAATGATAATGAACATCACATTTCTTTCCCTAAATTTAAAACTCAAAGCATTCCCTTACCTTATAAATATTTCATAGCTCTTACATTATTGAGCCCCAATCTTTTCTTCTCAAATGAATTTCTAGATTCTTAATACTTCAAAATATAGTTTCATTTACTTTAAATAGTTAACTATAATCTTATTCCCTTATACTAAATATCCTAAGTTACAAAATTAATTTTCATTACAAAAATATTTCTTTAAATCTGCCATAATACTTAAATAGCTAAAAAATATAGTCNAATGAACATCACATTTCTTTCCCTAAATTTAAAACTCAAAGCATTCCCTTACCTTATAAATATTTCATAGCTCTTACATTTTCCCTAAATTTGAAACTCAAAGCATTCCTTTACCTTATAAATATTTCATAGTTTTTACATCGCCCTAAATTTGAAACTCAAAGCATTCCTTTACCTTATAAATATTTCATAGCTTTTACATCATATGAGCCCCAATCTTTTCTTCTCAAATGAATTTCCAGATTCTTAATACTTTAAAATATAGTTTTCAGCCCCAATCTTTTCTTCTCAAATGAATTTCCAAGATTCTTAATACTTCAAAATATAGTTTCGTTTGCTTTAAATAGTTAACTATAATCTTATTCTCTTATACTAAATATCTTAAGTTACAAAATTAATTTTTGTTATCTTTTCTTCTCAAATGAACTTCCAAATTCTTAATACTTCAAAATATAGTTTCCTTTACTTTAGTAGTTCTTCTCAAATGAATTTCCTGATTCTTAATACTTCAAAATATAGTTTCCTTTACTTTAAATAGTTGACTATAGTCTTATTCTCTTATACTAAATATCTTAATCTACAAAATTAATTTTCCTTACAAAATCTATAAGCTCTTATACTAAATATCTTAATCTACAAAATTAATTTTTATTACAAAAATATTCCTTTAAATTTACCATAATATTTAAATATCTACAAAATGTAGTTCTCTGAATTAAATTTACCACATAAAATCATATTAATAATTTTTTAAAATATTTAAATTGAGAACATTTAATAGTTAATATTTTCTTTCCTCCCCTAAACTTAAATTTTTCAATATGAAATGATATAGGTGGAAAGAAAAATTCTAAATATAAATCATACCTCAGTACTTTAGGCATTTTCATCATTCTGAAATTTTTTGCAGTCCTTCTCAAAATTTCTGCTTCATCTGGTCTGTAACATTAGGAGCTTTCTATACATATAAATCATTAGAGAATTTGTTAGGTAATGAATTTTTGAAATAAGTACAAATCTAGCTAGCATAATATGTATCACATTGAAATATAAAAATGTTCTTCAATTCTTATAAATTGTAACACAACACACAAACAAGATAAATGAGGTCAATTCTTCCTCCATCTCATCACATCTCACTAACTTACCTCTAATTTCTAACGAAATCACTACACAAATATATTGGGTGCTTATAAATGATTTTATAGAATCTAATCCCAAAGATAAGATTATCCCTGATATATTGGTTCTCGAGCACCAACACCAANACAATTTTTGCGACACTATAGTTTTCCAAGTCTAAGCCTAATTACTTCAACTAAAATTCTCCTAAAGTTCTTGCCAAAGCTTCCCGGCAACGGCGCCAAAAACTTGACAGTGACTTTTTATATACAAGAATTTATGAACCCAGATTTATTATTTATAATGATTTTGTAAAGTCACAATTTCAAACTCAAGTATACGTATAACTCAAGTAATACAGGGCTCTACTGGAGTCCCGTTTATCGATCCCACAGAGAAGCGAGATAAGATGTTCTTAGTCAAATCCTAGTCTACTACAATTAGTCCTTAGTTAGGAATATCGATTAAAATGATGTTTTATCTATCAACTACTCCTAAATGCAAGTGTTANTTTTATCTAGCAACTACTCCTAAATGCAAGTGTTAAATGTAAAGATAGTAACTATAACTAAATGCAAATATTATTTCTAAAGATAACCCTTTTTGGATGAATTGGTTTAANATAGATAATTATGGGTTGCCTCCCATAAAGCGCTTGATTTAACATCGCTAGCCCGACAAATGATTCCACCTGAATCAAAATTCCAATTAAGTAATCCTTGATCAATAACCCAATTTTTTCCAGATCCAGGGATTCTTACAAAGTCCTCAAATTTAAATTTTTGTTTCAGCACTGCCTTTTCATATTGATTGATATCCTTGTTCCTCATATTTCTTTCTAGATCCAATATTCTTCTAGTAATTTTCTCAATTTGCATATTAATATCTTCCTTGAAATTTATAAGAAATGGGTATTTATATAATACTTCATGATCTCCCAAATTTTGGATCAGATTCTCTCTAGATAATTCAAATTCTAGATCAATATCTTCTATGTTACTCTTCTGTTTCAAATTATCTTCCAATTATGCAGGAATTTCTTCCATTGATCTTTCAATTTCCTTGTCCTTATCTCTCAACTTAAAGCTCGTTTAAAACAAATTCTCGAATTATCTTCTAAATATCAGTTCAATAATTTTAAATTGTTCATAATTCATTTCCTTAGGATTTATCTCAGAGTCACTAGGTAAAATCTCTGGAGGTAACTGTTAATTGCATTAATAATCTTTCCCAGCATCAGAATCTCATTCATTTTGTTCTTATACCACGGAATATGCCATCAGTGACTTTGAATAACTCTTTCATAGGAGATCTTTTACTGATTTCATCATTCAATTCAGGTTCATCTTGTGATTGAGTCGAATATGAAGATATAAAGACTGGTGGTGTAAATGAATTCACCAAATAGATAGGCTTTAAAATTGTATGAGTTAAATTCATTTTAAGATCATGAGATTTTTCAATAGATGGAATTAAAATTTTACTATTTTTGGTAACGTCCATCATTTCACACCTCTCCTGAACATACATACAGTCTTCTTTAAACAACATTTTAGACTCATCATGAAAGCTCATTTCGATCTCATCTGTTAACTTACTCTCAAAACTTTTCTGGAAATAGTTTTTACTTAGATAAACAATTTCATCCATCCGAAAACAATCATCATCATTTCTCTCAGCTGGATATTTCATAGCCTTTAAAATTTCAAAAGTGGTTTCATGGTCATTAATATTCATAGTTAACTTTCCTTTTTGCACATCTATCATAGCTTGTCCAGTAATAAGAAAAGGTCTCCCTAAAATAATGGGAATATCTTTATCTTCCTTCATATCTAATATAATAAAGTCCATAGGGAAGATAAATTTATCCACTTTAACAAGCACATCTTCTATAATCTTTTTTGGATAAATGATAGATCGATCAGCTAACAGAAGAGTTATAGTAGTGGGAGAAATATCAGATAAACCTAACCTTTTAAATATTAGATAGAGGCATCACATTAATGCTCGATCCTAAATCACATAAAGCTTTTCCACATAATCTTTTTCCAATTACACAAGGAATTGTAAAGCTACAATGATCATTAAGTTTCCGAGGAAAATTTCTCTGAAGTATAGCACTGCACTCCTCACTTAGTGTAACTGTCTCGTAATCCCCAAATTTCCTTTTCTTATTTAATATCTACTTTATAAATTTTGCATAACTTGACATTTGTTTCAAAGCTTTAGCGAAAGGAATATTTATCGTTAACTTCTTAAGTACGTCCATGAACTTTGAAAATTTTTTATCCAACTCAAACTGACTAAGTCTTTGAGGAAACGGTGGTGTTGGTCTTTCCAAACTGATTTTAGTTGAAGATATTAATTTTTCCAAATCCTTAGAAACATGTTCTTCAGGTCTTTTAGTTTCCTTTGTTTCTCTCACAACATTTTTCTCTTTTGTAACCACATCCTCTATCTCTCTTCCACTTCTTAATTAGACAGCTTCTACTTGTTCATTAGTGTTCTCTTTTGGGTTGATCTCAATGTTGCTAAGTGAGTTAGCAATTTGTCCCAGTTGATTCTCTATATTTTTAATCGAAGCATTTTGACTTTGCAATTGGTTTCCCATTTGCAATACCACTTCTTCCATAGGCATCTTCTTATTCTCAAATTGTTGATCATTGTTAGAGTCTGGTAGATATGAGGTCTATAGTTTGTGTTCCCCTGATTATTCCAACTTCCATTAGTATTTGCATGATTATTTTCCCATTGTTGATTTCCACCGCAGTAGTATGATTCCAGTTAAAATTGGGATGGTTCTTTCAACCTGGGTTGTAAATGTTAGAGTACGGGTTGTTTATGGTATTTAAAGTCTCATATGATAAGTTAGAATCAATCAAATGCCCTAATGGACTTTCCTCACTTATTGGAGTAAATTGAGTTTGGTTCATTCCAAATTGGTCCAATTTCTTTGATATTGCAGCAACTTGAGATGCAAGAATTGTAATCACATTTGAATCATGAACACTGGCTACTTTTTTAGGATTCACCCTTGTAGAGGGCCATTGAAATTCATTTGTAGCCATTTCTTCAATTAATGCATATGCTTCATCAAATGGTTTTGACATAATGATCCACCAGCAGCAGCATCAATTATAAACCTAAGGGATTCTACTA
>JXCR01123078.1:148984-202603 GCA_002079205.1 Phalaenopsis hybrid cultivar | reverse complement strand
CTCTCACTTCAGAGCTCCCACGTTCCCCTCGTCTGAGGGCTAACATCTCCGCTTCAGTACTCAAACAATAGGATCGAATTGGGGATTTTAGTCTTTCACCCTAAAATCTCCAATTCTACGCCCATCAAAGTATATTTCCTTTTTTATTTGCATTCAACTCCCTTGAACTTAACCATCCATGGAATTTGAATGTGGCACTACTTTGTTGAGAATTACACAGCCCTCTCGGGTCTTAATGCAATTACAACAAACTTTAACACTGCAACAGGCCTTTATTGTAATGTAAATAAAGTGCAAGTAAAAACCATCACATTTATAATTAAAAACAGGCCTTTATTGTAATGTAAATAAAGTGCAAGTAAAAATCATCACATTGATAATTAAATCCATGCCTTTATTGTAATGTAAATAAAGTGCAAGTAAAAACCATCATATTGATAATTAAATCCACTTCTAACATAAATAAGTGGAAGTAAAAACCATCACATTGATAATTAAATCCGCTTCTAACAAGCATCACAAAATCGCAAAACATGAATTCTACTCATTACAAAAGAAAAAAGTAAAATGAAAACAACGCATAATCTTCTCATGTCATTATTTCCAAACAAGAAGAGAGAGTAAGAGAAGCCCATCACAAAGCACAAAGAAAACACGACAAAAACTTCATTTAACCAAAGCAAATTCACTAGATAAGTGTGTACAAAACCATAAGATAATGAAGAACACAATACTTAGCCTTTTCCCTTGAAAGAAAGAAGAAAATCTCTCCCACAAAGTCTCTCGCTGATCCATGTAATGCTAGAACATCTCCTTACAAATTCTCTCAAAATTCCATTTCCAATCTCTCCAAAAGGGTAGAAATATACAGTTTTACTCCTATTCTAAGAAACCTAAACTTTCTCCACACTTTTCCTAACATTCCTCTCATAAAAATCCCTCTTTTTCTAACCTAAATTTGTTTTATTAAAGGATAGGGATGAAGTTTGAAGAGTTGCCACAAGCACCCTTCCAAAAAGAGTCCAAATACATTGAATTTTAGCCCATAACCGCCAAAAGTTGGTCCATAGTCTTCCCGGGCGCTGTCGGCGGGCTCGAGGGCGCTGTCGGCGAGTTTTTCTGTCATTTTTCGATCTTCTCGGGTAAATCTCGCCGTCGCCGGGCAGACTGCGCAGCTTCACTGTTTCGCTATGTTTGGCTCCGTTTTAGCTCCATTTCTCCCCATTTCAATTACGTTGAGTTCCTAACAGATAGCCCTACAAAATAAACATAAAAACAACATTCCTTCAAAGTGTAATCTCATTCAAAAATATGCAAGAAGTGTAAAAGAGATTAAACATCCAAAAACTTATCGAAATGTGACAAAGAAAAATATCATTTCTTGCTCGTTTTTGCTCCAAATTGCACCGTTTTTGCTTCTTTTTCTCCAAAAGTCTATAATTCATCATACCTGCAACAAAACATAAAAAATACCCTTTTTTAAAGTGCAATATCTTCAAAATCAGTGTAAAATAGGTACGAAAATCTCAACATATTTTCCTTTGGTCATTCATCTCATAACTACTTATAGCGCTTAAGTGTGGGACACCTGGCGCTTAGGTGCTTATCCTCTACCGCATAGGCGCCAATTCTTACCGCTTAGGCACCCCAGTTCATTTTTGTACCTTGCTTTATTTTTGCTCCAAATTTGACCATTTTTCACTCCTTTTAGCATTTTATGCATTGGATTGTATCTAAAAGAAAAACACACAAATACCTTTCATTAAACCACAATATCTAAAAAATAGGTATAAAAATGTGTATAAAAATACTATATATTGTAGGTATATCACGCATCATGCGCCAGATTATCAAAATTTGCTATTTTGACTACAAATTTTATCCTGTTTGCTACATTTGCTCCAAATGACTAAAAATGTTATGCTATACCAGCAACAAAAACAAAAAAAGACCCTTCTTTAAAGTGCAATATCACCAAAAATAGGCATAAAATACATACTTAAAGCAACATATTATTTTGGTGTATCAAAATCCCCCAAACTTAAATGTTACTTGTCCTTAAATGACACTTTTATTATATAAAAGCATATGACTTAGGATAGGGATCAACACATAACTTCTATACTTTAGTTTAATAAATAGAATAGCAAAAATTTAAGAAAAACCTTTAATAATTTAGATTCAAACTCTATGTCTAAGAGTATTTAGTAATCAAATTTAAGATTTTTGAATCTCTATTCATTTCAAGAAGAGTTGCAATTTATCATATTAAGGATATTTATAATATTCATATGAAAAGAAATTCATGAAAACTTTACTAGTAATAATATTAATACTCCAATGCAAGTTTGGAAAATGTAATAAAGCTCCTTCCTTAAGATGATTCAAGTGAAACCAATTTTTTATTAGACATTTTCTCAAGCTTCTCCTCACTTTATTCTTCATTTCATTTCTCTTCTTTTCTTTTTCTCTTTTTTTTTTTCTTTTATGACCTTTTCAATCCTATCCTTTCCTTTCTTTTTCTTTTTCTTTTTCAAGTGAGGATTAATATATCAGGATAGCCTTTAATAGTTTTTGAACTTCACTAACCTCTTCTTAAAGTTGAAACTCCTTACCTTTCTTCACTTAATAAATTCATATCAATTTATGATTTTTCATAAAGTTTCATTTTTTTCTTCTTACATGAAACTCTAAAATTCTTAACACTTCAAAAG
This sequence comes from Phalaenopsis hybrid cultivar, assembly GCA_002079205.1. Taxonomy (NCBI): domain Eukaryota; kingdom Viridiplantae; phylum Streptophyta; class Magnoliopsida; order Asparagales; family Orchidaceae; genus Phalaenopsis; species Phalaenopsis hybrid cultivar. The sequence continues at coordinate 199,889 of JXCR01123078.1, read as the reverse complement.
TACAATTTTCCTTACTTTAAATAGAAAATATAGTCTTATCATATCATACCAAATATCTTCTACTTTAGAATTGACCTTCATTATTAAAAACTTTTTACCTAAATTTACCATAATATTTATAAACATAAATATATTCATTTAAAGTTTAATCTCAATATCCCAGGTCATGTTAAATTAATTTTATAAATATAGTTAATTGAGGAAAAATAAAATTTAGTTTATTTCTTTTCAAAAAAATGTTCTTCCCCCCAAACTTAAGTTTTTAAGTAATTTTAAAAATATTTTAGTGCAAAATTTAGTAGGTGAAAGAAAATAATAAATGCAAGAAAATAAAAATTGACCTGTAGAGAATTTTTTATTTTCAAACTGGGCTCTAGTATACTGCAAGTACTAACTTTAAAAACATATATACAGCCTTTAAAGCATTAAATGAGACATAATATATTCTAAAGAATTTGCTATGAATTAAAATAGAAATATAAAAATTGAAAAAAAAAAATTGAAAAATACTAAAAATGCAAGAAAAGTAGAAATTTACTATTACTATTACAATTTCAGTCCACAACACAACATAAAAGTCTTTACTTCGAAAATTCCCAAACAAAAGTGCATCACAATACAATCACAAATAATAAATAAACATCAAAACTAACTAAACTAGACTCATAAAAATATCACTCTTCATTGCCTTCCTCCTCCTCATCATCATCTTCTTCTTCCTCCTCATCTTCATCATGAATAGGAACATAAGGAGTGAAACTGGGGCAGGGAGGAAATTCCACATTGGGCTCACCCTTAAGATGCCTTACCATAACATTCTCAAAATCTATATCATGTTGAACTCTTCTCTGCTGATATTCATCATTACAAGCATTTCTTGCTCCAATTTCTCCAATCTGATTATTTATATTAATTAGGTCCATTTTTTGAATCATAAGTTGGTCCATAATGCGTTACAATGATGCAGAGCGAGGAGTAGATGCTCCTGCAGCTGATGTAGAGAATTTATCCCTTCCATCACCTCTAGATTCAAAAAATGATTCCACTCTTTGAATCATATGATTCCCTAATAGAATTTGGTGGTCGTAATCTTTCTTCATTTCTATGGGACTCTACTCCTGATTGCTCACATAAAGTGAAAATCAGGACATCCCAAACCACTAGTTGTAGAACTACAAGCTATACTTTGAGCATGATGAACTATGAGTGCACCAACATTTATTGCTTTCATGTTCTGAATGCAATAGTTCAACATCGCTCTATCTTTTCTCACATGAGTAAGATGATTTGTTGGTAATAACTTAGCAAAAATTAAGTAATGTCATACCTTTGACTGACTAGTCAACAGGGAAGCAGATAAGTAAACTATTTTGTTATTCTTAATCTTCCATTCTCCTTTTTCATCAGTCAAAAAGGCAATCACTTCATCCAGTGATGAATCGGCCATCATGAATGTAGCGTACTCATCATGATATATATTCCTTAGCCCATGAAAAGTATTGATCTGATCAACAGTAAATTCTACTTGCTTACCTCTAACAAAGATGTGATCACCCTCATTGATCCTCAGGTTAGCATAGAACTCCCAAATCATGGGGACAATTGCTACTGCAGTGAAGTAGCAAAATCTTTCCCAATATTTAGCAAGGATCAACCTTTCAATCTCACCACTCAGGTTTGCAAATGCCTGTTCTTGGATCAATCTGCTGGTCTCCATTTAAGTATTATAACTATGTTGGGCCTTGAAATTAACGAATCTTCGTGCATCAAAATCTTCTGACGGCCTTCCTCTTTTCACTCAGGGAGCGATTTGAAAATCTATGAAAATTCAAATAAATTACTAAATCAAAAATCTAACTCCTCAAGCAAGATTACTTGGTAAGAAACTTTTCATCATGAGTTTTCTTCAAGCTTCTCATCAAAAATCCAAAATTTCAGATCTTCCACAATGTAGGAAAAATCAATGGTGAAAATAAAAAATTTCTAAGTTAAAGTGAAGCTCTTACCAAGAGAAGATTAAATCTATGATTCTTGGCCTCCAAAATCTTCTCTATCGCCCTCAATGTAAAGCCCTAGGTCAAGGTTTAAAGGTAGGAGATGACCCAAGCTGTGAAAATGGAGCTTGTTCGTATGATTTTGCAGTTTTCTAGGCAATCAGGCATGTTCGGGTTTTTGATGCATCATGCGCCAACACTCTGTAAAATGGCTCATCATGCATAATTTGGAGCATCATGCGCCAGAGCATAAATTTACCAGATTTTGGTTTTTGTGGAAATCTGCTCCGTAACATTTCACATCAACCTCTAATTAACTCAAATGATCATTTCTAAACATAGATAAACATTATTCTAACAATAAGCTTTCAAAAACAACACAAAACTCATTTTTATATATAAAATCTGCTCTATTACAAAAGAACATTTATCAAGCCAACAAACATCAAATTCAGTGTTTTAAAGCAAACCAAACATCCTAACACTGAAATCTAAACATCTAAATGCAAAGCTTAAACAAAGATGAAGTTCAATAATAGTAATAAATTCAATCTAAAATAACAAAGTAATTAAAAAAAACGATACTAAATAAAGCATTTTGTGCATAAACTAAGTTCAAACATCTTCTTCACTCTCGTTCTCTTGAATATCTCCCATAGATTGGTAGTGCACATACAGATTGTAGAAGGGTCGATTAGGAAACTCATCAGTCAAATCCTCCCCAATCCAAGCATGTTTCTTGAACATACGCACCAAAACATCTTCAATACGAGTAGTATGCTAAAAATGTTCTTTCAATCTCCAATCCAGATGATCTAACATTTCAAAAATATTTTCAATTGCATGGATTAGATTCCGCACCTCTTTTTCTATCTTCTTGATCATGTTCAAAAATGCATTCGAATTGAAGTAAGGCTGAATAGGTGATGAATTCTGAGATTCTTGATCCATCGGTACATTTATATCATTTTCATCCCCCATTCAAATAGAACTGCAATAGACTTCTAGATCCATCAGCCTCCAAGAAAGAAGCACTTTTTCCCAACTTTCATAAAGTACTTACGATTGACTGCACAACAGGAAAACAATCGATGGATGTCCAAGCCTAGTTGCAGACCCATTCACAATCAAGCCCAAAACAGATTTCACAATAATGTTTCCAATATCAATAGGTTTTTTAATTTAAATACAATAATTTAAAATAGTGCTCTCCTCAGTCATTTTACTAATGTTCATAGTTAGTAGTAATTTTGATACAATAAAGAGGTGTCATGCCTTAGAAGTGTGACAATGATGATGAAAAGCTTACATTTCCCACATCTCTGACCTTCCAATTTGCATCTTCATCCATAAGGTACCGGTAGAGTTCATTACTATTGTCTCTTGTAGGGGTAAAATTTGCATAATGGTAGATAAACACATTCTCAATCATAAACATCTCCTTTATTCTTGAAGGAGTGAGTTGCACACCTGCCTCGCACATAGAAAATTCCATGGTTGATTCCATGAAGATTAGCATAAAACTCTTTCACCAAAGGGAATACTACGGCGGAAGTAGTGTAACAAAGCAGTTTCCAACGTCTCTGCGCAATGATCTCTTCAACTAGAGTATTTGGTGTGTTAAATCCTCAATTCATAAATCCCCTTTCTTTGATTAGCCTCTTCTTCACTAGAACATGATCATGTAACTTCAGTGCATCAAAAGTGACAAACTTTCTCTGGTTGAAAATTCCAAATCTAGCAGTATTTTTGGAGGGGGGACGCCATTGGATTTAAAATCTATTGCCTTTTCCCTTGTTTTCCCTCTTAAAATAGAGTTAGTAATCAGTTTTTGGGAGCTATAAGGAGAAGAACCCACCGAAAGCTGCAAAAAACTGCCTTTTGAATCTTTTAAGTTAATTTCGCCGTCGCGGCGCATCATGCGCCGATTCTAGCGCATCATGTACACGTTCCAAAAAATGCACAATTTCAATTTTAGTTCAATAAATTCCCAATTTTTCCATATTATTAGGTAAATAAAGCTGTTTTAAAATTTTTTCTCAAGTACACGAACTATAAAAAGACATAATTATAAAAATACATAAAATATTTCAAACAAAACTCAAAAGCAAAGTAAACAACATTACCAATGGGTTGTCTCCCACTAAGCGCTTTGTTTAATGTCGTCAGCCAGACTTTCCCAGTTTTTATTCTAGGTGACCCAACATTATAGTTTCTTTAAAAGCTGGTCTTTGACCATCAAAATATGGTTTCAATCTGTGCCCATTCACTTTAAATATCCTTCTAGTCTTGGTATCTTCAATATTAACTGCTCCATAGGCATGGACTTTTATAACTCTGAATGGCCCCTTCAGTTTCCCAAGAAATAATTTCAATCTTGTATTATAAAATAAAACTTCTTATATAGATTCAAATTTCATTTTTATTATCTTCTGATCATCTTATTCTTTCATCATCTCTTTATAAATCCTCGCATTATCGTAAGATTCATTTCTAATTTCTTTAAGCTCATTCAATTGCAATCATCTTTTCTCGCCAGCTTCTTTCAAATTAAAATTGAATTCCTTTATAGCCCAATAAGCTTTATGTTCCAAACCTACTTGTAGGTGACAAGTCTTCCCAAAAATTAATCTATAAGGGGACATTCTTATAGGTGTCTTATAAGTTGTCATGTATGCCAATAATGCAATTTAATTCATTAAATTATATTTTTCCACCAATCTTGCAATTTTCACATTTCTAAAATTAGATCCTCCATCAATAATGATTACTCTCGGCATTTCATATCTTGTAAATATATTTTTAATTAAAAATTTTGAAACACTCTGAGTATCACATTGAGGTAAAGTGATTGCTTCAATCCATTTTAAAACATAATCATTGACACTGACACTCTGAGTATCACATTGAGGTAAAGTGAAGGCATAAATGGTCTCATAAAATTCAATCCTCATGCATCAAAAATTTCAATTTCTAAATTAAAATTTAGAGGCATTTCATTTCTTCTTGAAATATTACCAACTCTCTGACATTGATCACATGTTTTTTATGTACATATTACCATCTCTAAATAGAGTAGGTTAATAAAATCCAGATTACAAAATTTTATGAATAGTTTTTTCATTCCTAAAATAACCTCCAAGTTCAGAATCATTAAATTTTTGGATAATTTCCTGAATTTCTCTATAAGACACACATCTTCTCATCACTAAATCTTTGCATTGTTTATATAAATAAGAGTCATCTAAAAAATATGATTTTGCAACATGAATGAATTTATTTTCCTTTTGTTTTATCAGCCCATATGGTAAAATACCACTAACAATATAATTTGCAATATCAACATACCAAGGTATTTCTCGTCTTTTTACAACATAAAGTTGTTCATCAAGAAAAGTTTTGTTAATTCCTTTTTCTAAATCAAATATTTCTTCTTATTCTAGCCTAGATAGATGATCAACAGTTTGATTATTAGTCCCTTTGCTATCAACTATCACAAAATCAAACGCTTGCATTAGAAGTACCCATCTAATTAATCTTGGGTTAGCGTCCTTCTTTTATATTAAATATTTAATGGTCGAATGGTCAGTATGCATTATACACTTAGCTCCAATCAGATATGATCTAAACTTATCAAAAGCATAGACAATAGCAAATAATTCTCTTTTAGTGGTGGTGTGATCCCGAGGAAATATAGTTGTGTAAAAATTATAAGGTTGACTCCGCTATATAGCGGTGCCAAAAACTTGATGCTATATATAAAATTAAAAAATTTAAGCAATTAATGTTGAGATTTTACGCAAGTATACGTATCATTATCAAGTAATAAAAGATTTTCTATTTAAGCCCCAAATATCAATCCCACGTGGAAGGTTTAAATTTGAAATGATAAATTAACTAGGAAATTCACAGAAAGTAAAACTAAATTACTGTCACTAATTTTGAATGTTGAGATATTATCAGAACTAAATTATTTAACTACTAGCAAAACTGAAATGCAAAGTTCAAACAGTAATTACTAAACTATTAAACTATGTTTATGTGATGAAGATTTCTTATGTGCAAAAACATCTTTCCACTATCAATGAGATTTTGGAAAAATGAGATGAGATAAATGGTTAGAATATGTATTGTGCCAAATAGGAGCAGTTTTAATTTTTTACCTTGATACAGTGTTATAGAAAATCATTGGCTAATCCCCGGTTTAGTCCTCAAACACTCCAGAGCTCCCACTTCCCTTCCCTTGAAGGCTAACTCTCACTTTAATTTTTAAACACTAAGACCGAATTGGGGATTTTTAGTCTGTCACCCTAAAATCTCCAATTCTACACCCAAAAATGTATATTTCCCTATTTATTTTCACTTAATTCCATGAACAAAATTCTCCTTCATAGAATCAAACATGATCATCACTTTGTTGTAGAACTCATACTCCATTTCCTGGATCATATGTTTCAAAACAAATTTTAACAATTCAATTGGCCAGATCAAAAAGTAAATTAAGTTCGGAGTTGAAAAACCATCATAATTTATTTTATATTTTAACATTGGCACATCCATATTATCTCTTTATTTCACCATATCTTAGAGTAGCGAGAAAGATTAGAGTGAACTACTCAGACTTCATGAGAAAGACACAACAAAACACAAATTTCATATATAAAATAAAGGGGAACTACTCAGACTTCATGAGAAAGATACAACAAAACACAAATTTTATATATAAAAGAAAGTTTTATTGGCACATCCATATTATCTCTTCATTTCACCATATCTCAGAGTAGAAAGAAAGATAAAGAAAACTGCAAACTTCATGAGAAAGATACAACAAAACACAAATTTCATATATAAAAGAAAGTTCATACAATTCCATGTTATCTCTTTATTTCACCATATCTTAGAGTAGGGAGAAAGATAGAGGAAACTACCCAATTATCTCTTCATTTCACCATATCTCAGAGTAGGGAGAAAGATAAAGGAATCTACTCAGACTTCATTAAGATACAATAAAACACAAATTTCATATATAAAAGAAAGTTCATACAACACTATTAAACAAACAACACTTATCTGAAATTATTTCTCAAAGAAATCCCTTGTAGCCTCTCCTAGGAAATGTAGGAAGAAGAAATCTCTCACTTTTCTCCTTCTCCAACAACTCTTAGAGAAGAATTCACACTTAATCTCACCACAAAAACTCTAAATTATAAGAATAATGGACTCTAAATGGTTGCGGAATGAAATGGAAGAGTTTGTAGAGCGTAGGAGGTTGAATTTTGGGCAATGAGAAGTAAGGAAGAGTCACATTTTTTATAAATTTCGGCCCCAAATAAAGTCTAGAGTCGATTCTCCAATAGGTGCATCTGAAAACTCTTCAAAAAACATCCAAATTCATCGAATCTTCTAAAAATAGGGTCTGCACCGACACTGGCACCATCGACGCCCATTCTGGCGTCATCAGCACCAGTGGTCTTCTATTTAATTTGCTGCTCTCTGTCAAATGACGTCGTTAGCACTGAACAAATTTAAATATTCTCTATTTTGACTCCAAATTTCATCCTTTTTTACTTCTTTTTTGCTTCAAGTCCTAAAAATCAACAACATGCAAGAAAAAAAGAAAAATATTTGCTTCCTTTTTGCTTTAAGCCCTAAAAATCAATAACCTGCAAGAAAACATCAAAATACCTTTATTAAAGTGCAATATCACCAAAAATGAGTATAAAATATGTGTCTAAAAATGCATATATTTTTTGTATATCAAAATCTCCCAAACTTACATATTACTTGTCCTCAAGTAACTCCTTTACTACATAAAAATATGACTTATGATAAAAAAATTAATCTTCTAGATTTCCATACTTTAGTCCACTAAACATAATATCATAACTTAAGAAAAATTCAAAATAACTCCAGTTAATACTAAAGGTATAAGAATATCCAGCAATCAAGTCCACGATTTCCGATTCTCTATTCTTTTCAAGAAAAATTGCAAATCGTCATATTAAAGTCACTTAGAATATCCATTGAGAAATAACTTCATGAAACTTTACAATTAAATATGCTAATACTCAAATACAAGTTTAGAAAATGTAGCCAAACCTTCTTCTTTAAGTTGATTCAAGTAAAGCCAGTTTTTAATTAGACATATCCTCAAGCTTCTCCCCACATCTTTTTCTTTTCTTTTCTTTTTCAGGACCATTTTATATCCTTTTTCTTTTCTTTTTCATTTCTCTTTTTTTTTAGGTGAGGATTACTATATCTAGATAGCTTTTAATGATTCTGAACTTCACTATCCTCTTCTTAAAGTTAAAAGCTTTTCACACTCCTTCACTTTATAAATTTATATTAGCTTAAAGATTTTTCATAAAGTTTTATTCTTTTCTTCTTACATGAATTTTTAAGATTTATAATACTTAAAAAATACAATTTTTTTTACTTAAAATAGAAAAGCATAGTCTTATTCTCTCATACCAAATATCTTAATCTCTAAATTAACCTTTTTTATTGAAAATTTTTACTTAACTTTACTATATATTTAGAAACATAAATATAGTTATCTAAAGTTAACCTCTAATACCACAGGTCATGTTAAATTTAAAATTTTTGAAAATATAGCTAAATGAGGACAAATAAAATTAAGTTTCTTTCTTTAAAAATAAATTTTTCTTTCCCCCAAAACTTAAATTTTTAAAAGATTTATCATAAACAACTTAAACATAAAGGGTGAAAGAAAACATTTAAAACATAAAGAAAAGGCATACCTGTTGAAGGTTCTGATTTTTTAAACTTAATTCTGAAATATTGCAGGTGTTAATATGAAAAACTACAAGACATAAAACATTAAATAACACATAATACATATAAAATCTGTTAAGAAAGAGTTAATTACAACAAATCTAACAAAATGCTAAAATTAACAACAGTCTTAAACTGAATTTCAAATAACAGATAGTTTTACAATCGTACAGTTCACAACATAATATCTAAAATAAAATAGAGTCTCACAATCTAAAAACAAATAGTCTCAACAATATAACAAAAATAAACAACAAACTAACAAAGTACAATCAAACATAAACTAAAAGAAAGATCAAACTAACATATCACCAATCATCGTCTTCTTCTTCTTCTTCTTCCACATTTAAATTCTACTGCTGACATGGAGTAAGGACAGAGTGAGTAGGAAACTGAACTAAGTGATCACCCTTCATATATCTGACCATCGCATCATCATAAGCAGCATCATATTCAAACTTTTGTCTTATCAAACCATCAGTGTGAGCATTTCTGGCCTCCATGTTCTCCATTCTATGATCCATTCTCAAGATATCTCCTTGCTGGATCATCATCTGCTCCATAAGTTCTCGAAGAGTAGGGTCAATAGAAGTAGGGGTCCTTGAAGTAGAAGGAATATCTCTGGTCTTACTTCTAGACCTCCATCCAACATGAGATTCATATGTCTTTATATTGAAAGGCCTAATAGGTTTTAGAGGCTCAATCCTCTCCTTCTCTGGTCTAAAATCAATTCCTCCCTATTCACAAAGTGTGAAGATCAGGGCAGGGTGTGCTAAACCACCAGTGGTCTCTCCCAAAGTAATAGATTGAGTGTACATATAAATAATAGAGCCTACATTTATCCTCATCACCTGCTTGATACAGAAGTTTGGGATGGCTCTATCCTTTATAACCTCACTATGATGATTTATTGGTATCATTCTTCCATAAATAAAGTAGTGTCAGGTCTTAGATACTACATTTAACATAGAAAGAGGAAAGTTTACCTTAACACCATTCTTTACCTTTCTGGTTCCTCTTCCATCAGTAAGAAAAGAAATAACCTCATCCAAGGCCTCATTCGTAGTAGAAAATGATTTATGCTGGCAACTGTACACATCTTCTAACTGATAAAATTCATTAATCTCTCTTCAAGAAAACTCCACCATTTTCCCACGAACAAAAATAAAGTCTTCAGAAGTCTCTTTAAAATTGGCATATAACTCGATTACTACACCAATAATTGCCTCAGTAGTAAAATAACAAAAAATTTTCCACTATCGAGTATTGATTAATCTCTCAACTTCTCCTCTCGAATTTTTAAATCCTCGATCCAGAATTACTTTTTTTTTTCAAGTAGACTATGGAAACGAGCCTTGAAGCTGACAAATTTTTGTTCATCATAATCCACTTTTCTCTTTTCTTTGCTCATTCTAGGTGACATGGTAACCTAAGAAAATATGATAAAAATCCAAATAAGTTCCCAAAATTCCAAAAATCATAATGTGCAAAAATCATAATGTGAAATGCTTTAAACTTAAATCTACTAAGTAAGAGTTCTTCAACAAAGAATTTTCTCAAAATTTTTCAAAAAATTCCAAAATTTTCGAATCTCGACAATGTGAGATAAATCCTTGGTGAAAATAAAAAAATTTTAGTTCAAAGTGTAGCTCTTACCTGGAGAAGATGAAATCCGAACTTCCTTTACCTCAAAATCGCCTCAAATTCGAGCAATAACAAGCCTTAGGTGCAAAAATCGGAAGTTGAAGGTGACTTAAAGGGTAAAAATGGAGTTTTACATTGTAAATCGTGAATTTTAAGGGGTTTAGGCTGTTCTCGAGTTAAGGATGTTATCAGCGCCCATGCCAGCGCCGTCGGCACTGAAGTCCTAAAAATCCATTTTTCGATTTTTTCAAATTTCAATTTTCTTTCAATGTACTCCAAAGTTTATTTAGTCTTTTCCAATACTAATTTTTATCTAATAATAATTCACAAACAACACCAAACTAACTTTTATATATGAAAATACACTTTACAAATACATTTTTCTAATCACATTTTCACACACATAAAGCAAACTAAATTATAATTCAACGTCAAAATTAAGCCACAACACTAGAATGCTAACACAAAACTATACACACAATTAAAATTTAGAATTCTAAAGCAAAACAAACTAAATCAAATCCACACAATTACATTAAATACATAAGTGTTATAAACTAGTAGAGAGTCCAACTTCTTCAATTATTCTGCCTCATCTTCAGTATTTTCTCCTCCTCTAATATCTCTCATAGACTGGTATTGAATGTACATATTGTAGAAGGGTCAGTATGGGAATTGATCAGTCAAATTTTCTTCAATCCATCCTTTTTCCTTGAACATCTGCACTAATCCTGCTTCAATTGTTCCAATATGATCAAAATTCTCCTTTATCCTCCAATCAAGGTGATTGAAAAGGTATTTAAGATTTCTTATTGCATTCGTAATAATCTAAAGTTCTCTTTCTATTTTTTTCATTCTCTTCTCCAAAGATATTGAACTTCCAATTACTGGTGGCATCAATGGTGTTGAAGCATGTGATGAATGATCCAAAATACAATCTATTACTTCATCTCAATTTCTTATGTAATTATCATCAATAGGAATCATGGGCTCCCAAGGTAATAAAATTTTTTCCCAACTTTCATATGGAACTTGAGATTTACTGCTAAGTAGGAAAATTGTGGAAGGATGCCCAGTCTATATATAGACCCATTTATAATAATACTCATAATAGATTTAAAAATGATAGATCCTACATCAATGGGCTTTTCCATTTGAATGCAATAATAAAAAATAACACTTTCTTTGGTGACTCTACTAATCTTCATGGTAGGGAGTAATTTTGTAGAAATGAAGAAATGTCACTGTTTCAATATTGGATTAAGCAATGAAGCAGAGAAATTAACATATCCGTCATCTTGGATTTCCCAGTTATCATTTTCATCCGTCAGAAAATTATAGACATCTTGCATCAAATCTTCTGTTGGGATGAAATTTGTATGATGACAGATTGTAATGTTTTCTATCATAGACAATTCATTGATTTGAGCCGGAGTAAATGGCACAGCCTTACCTCGTACGAAGATAACTCCTTCGGTAATTCCATGCAAGTTGGCATAGAATTCTTTCACCACTGGCACACAACTGCAGTGATAGTGTAGCACAGAACTTCCCATCGTCTTTGTACAATGATTTTATCAATCGCAGAACTTGGATTAATCAGGCCATGATTGACAAAGCCTCTCTCCTTGATAAGTCTCTTCTTTGTAATAACTTTGTTGTATAATCTCTGTGCGTCAAAACTGATAAACTTTATTCAATTGAAAACTCAATACTTGAAAGTATTTCTTTAATTGGAAGCCATGGAATTCAAAAATAGAAATTATTTCTAGAATTCAGACGTTTTAATGTATTCATTAACATCTTTAAAAATAGTAGGCCAATAAAATCCAGCTTGCAAAATCTTATATGCAATTCTATTTGTTCCAAAATGTCCTCTAAATTCAGAATCAAGACATCTTTCAATTATCTATTGAGTTTCTTCACAAGGCACACACCTCCTAATAATTAAGATTTTTACATTGTTTATATAAATATGGGTCATCCCAAAAATAGTCTTTTGAATCATATATAAATTTTTTTAATTGAAGATTTTTCATATCAGGTGGAAAAATATCACTTACAATATAATTCACTATATCATCATATCACGGTACATCCATTTCATCAATACTATATAACTATTCATCAGGGAAATTTTCTAAAATTTTATTTGTAAAATTAGTTAATATTTCTATTTCTATCATAGACAAATGATCAGTTATTTTATTATCATTTCTCTTTCTATCAATCACGGTAAAATCAAACTCTCGCAATAGAAGTATCCATCTAATTAATCTTCATTTTATTTTCATAAAACCAATCCATTTTTGTTGGATTCATAGATTTTTTCCAATATTTTCTTAATTTCACGATTGGATAATTCAGCCAAACCACTTGTCTGAGGATGATAAGCAGTAGCAATTCAATGGTTGATATGATATTTCTTTAATAATTTCTCCATCATTGCATTTCTAAAATGACTTCCCCCATCATTTATGATCACTCTCGGCATCCCAAGTCTTCAAAATATGTTCTTTCTCAAAAACTTTGCAATACTTTGAGCATCACATTGAGGTGAAGCAACAACTTCTATCCATTTGGATACATAGTCTACTGTTATCAATATATATATATATATATATATATTAAAGATGGTTTAAATGGTCCCATGAAATCTAATCCCCAAACATCAAATATCTCAAATTCCAACACATAATTGGGGGCATCTCATTTCTCCTAGAAATATTGCCCACTCATTGACATTGATCACAAGTTTTGATATAAATATTAACATCTTAAAGATTGTAGGCCAATAAAATTCAGATTGTAAAATTTTGTATGCAATTTTATCAACAACACGTAGGCCAATAAAATCCAGATTGTAAAATTTTGTATGTTGTTTTATCAACACTAAAATGTCCTTAACATCTTTAAAAATTATAGGCCAATAAAATCCAGATTGTAAAATTTTGTATGTTGTTTTATCAACACCAAAATGTCCCACAAAAATTATGACATTTTTGGATAATTTCATAAGTTTCTTCTAAAGGCACACATCTTCAAATAATTAGATAATTTCCTTGTTTGTATAAAAATGGGTTATCCCAAAGAATAAGTCTTGGCTTCACATAAAAATTTTCTCTTTTGTTGGTATGTCATTCCATAAGGTATAATATCACTAACAATAAAATTCACAATGTTGGCATACCAGAGAACATGCCACTCATTAATACTAAACTATTTTTCATCTGAAAAATGTTCATTAATTTCTTTTTCAAAATAGAGTGGTTTTTCTAATTCAAGCCTGGATAGATGATGAAAAATTTGATTCTTAACTCCTTTCCTATCTTCAATCTCAAAATAAAATTCTTGCAAAAGAAGAATTCATCTTATCATTCTTAGTTTTGCATCATTCTTTTTCATTAAATAGTTCATACCAGAATGATCAGTATGCACAGCACATTTAGTTTAAATTAAGTATGATATGAATTTATCAAAAGCATAAAGTATTGTTAATAACTCTTTCTTAGTTGTGATATATTTACTTTGAGTTTCATTAAGAGTTCTACTAGCATAATAGATTACTTTAAAAATTTTATCATGTTTTTGTCCTAAAACAGCTCCAATAGCATAATCACTTGCATCATACATTAATTTAAAAGGTTTTTCTCTATCTAGTGAAATAATAATTGATGCAGTGACTGATTTTTCTTTTAATAGCTCAAAAGCTTTTAGACATTCCTTATCAAATATAAAAATTACATATTTTTCAAGCAAATGGCATAAAGGCTTGACATTTTTTGAAAAATCTTTAATATATTGCCTGTAGAATCCGGCACGTCGTAAGAAAATCCTAATTTCCCTTACACTTATTGGGTAAGGTAAACTAGCGATGACTTGAATTTTTACAGGGACTATTTCCATACCAATTTTTGATATCTGATGTCCTTAAACAATTCCTCCTACTACCATAAATTAACATTTTTCCTAATTAAGGATTAAATTGTTTCTTCACAGAACTTAAAAACTTTTGATAAATGTGTCAAACATGATTCAAATGAAGTTCCAAACACTAAAAAATCATCGATAAAAATTTCAGTTTCTTTTTCAATTAAATCATAGAAAATAGCCATCATGCATCTTTGAAATGTAGCAGGGGCATTCTTCTAAAAGCAAATGTACCATAAGGATTGATAAAAGTTATTTTCTCTTGATCCTTAGGAGCTATTTGTATTTGGTGATAACCAGCATATCCATCTAGAAAACAAAAGTATTTATGCTCAGCTAGTCTATCCAACATTTAATCTAGAAAGGGTAGCGGAAAGTGATCTTTCCTAGTAGCGAGATTTAATTTACTATAATCAATGCATATTTCCCACCCTATGACTTATCTTGTTGGTATTAACTCATTGTGTTCATTCATAGTCACAGTCACTCCTCCTTTCTTAGGAATGCAGTGAATTGGAGTAACCCATGCACTATCTGAAGTAGGGTAGATAATTTCGGCATCTAACCACTTTAAAATTTTATTTCTTAACAGCTTTTTTCATAATAGGATTTAATCTTCGTTGAGGATCAGCTCTGAGTTTACAGTTATCTTCCATATGAATTTTGTGCATAGAAATTGAAGGGCTGATTTCTTTAGTATCAGCAATTGTCCATCTAAAGGCTTTCTTATAATTCTTCAAAGTTTTCATTAAACTCATTTATTCCTCTATAGTTAGTTTTGAGGAAATTATAATAGATAATGTTGAGGAATCACTGACACACTAAATTAATATGTTGTTTTAATTATACATATGATATTGCACTTTAAAGAATGGTATTTGCATGTTTTTAGGCAAGAAGAGTTTGAAGAGAGAGTGTGGCATGAGATAGAGAGAGAAATTCAAGGGCTTGGAGGTTTTCTTCATGGATTGTAAGAGGAGAGGGAAGGTGAGAGATTTCTTATTCATTATACATCCAAGAGAGAATTGAGAGTGCTTGTAAAGAGGGAAAGTGATTGAAGAGAACTTCTAGGGATTTGATTGGGAAGGATTGTGAGATAAGTTATGTTTCTTTATTTCTTTATTTTCTATACTTGTTTTTATATATGAAATTTGTGTTTTGTCGTATCATTCTCATGAATTCTGAGTTGTCTTCTTTATCCTTCCCCTGCTTTGAGATATGGTTTTGTGAAGAATTGATTTTATTTTATACAGTTTTAAATGTCAATAATTTGTGATGATTTGAACTCTGATCTTCATTTATTTTTCGATCTAGTCAATTGAAATGTTAAAATGTATTGATAAACATATGTTCAGAAATGGCTGTGATTTCTACAATATGGAGAGAAACACATTTAATTCCATGGGAGAGGATGTCATCCATGGGGTTGAGTGCAAATAAATAGGGAAATATACTTTGTTGGATGCAAAATTAGAGATTTTAGGGTGACAGATTAAAATCCCAATTTGGTTTAGTTGATTGAAAACTAATGCGAGATTGTAGTCCTCAGGTGAGGGAGTAGTGGGAGCTCTGAAGTGACAATCGGTATCCTCCCAACATAACTACAGAATTAGGGACCAAAATCTGGATTAATCATTATTTTTTTTGCACTTTAAAGAGGAAAAGAGTAGGATTGCTTCTATTTGGCACAAAATAATTTTATATATTTTCAAATGATTTTAATTTCTTCACAATCCATACACTCATTGTAAAGGAGAATGATGTTTTCATAAATTTGAACTCTTCACCACAAAAACTTTATTTAGTTTTAATAAATTTTATTTTAAAGTTTAACAAGTACTTTAATTAACTTTGTCTTTTAACTGAATTTTATTTAGCATTCACTCATTTACTTTATATTCATATTTCGTACTTCACTTTTGTAGTTTAAAATCGTAGTTTATATTATAATCTTAAGAATTTACTTATAAGAATTTCCAACTTCCATGTGAAATCGATATCTATGACTCCATTAGAGCTCTTTATTACTTAAGTGATACATATACTTTCATTATTTTTAGGGAATTTGATAGTTTAAAGATTTTTAAAACATAAAACTATTTTCACTAAAGTGATTTTTTGTTGGGATTAAAATGTATATTTATTATTATATCAGTCGTGTGTATTTTGTAATATTAAAAAATATTTACAAAATTAACACACTAAATCCACCCATCAATCACCTAAAAGGCATACTTTAAATGTTCAAGAAGTAACTTCAACTCAAGTTCAGGTGATTTTTCAATCGATGGACAAAAAATTTATCTTTTTATGTCATGTCCAAAACTTCATAACTTTCTCGAACATAATTTGAATCTTCCTTATAAAAATCTTCAAATTGGTCTAATTCCTCTTCTTGCTCATGTTCCAACTCTTTCATTTCATATTTCTCTTCATAAGTTGTTTTGAAATGACATTCACTCAGATATCTTATCAGATCCATTCTGTAATATTCATCATCTTTACCTTTTTCGGGATATTTCATTGATTTGGAAATATTAAACGTAAATGTTTGATCATTGACGCACATAGTTAATTCTCCTTTCTACACATCTATCATTTCTCTTCTTGTAGCTAGGAAATGTCTCTCCAAAATGATAGGTACTTCTTATCTTTCTCCATATCTAGCACGATGAAATCAATAGAAAAGATAAATTAATCCACTTTCACTAAAACATCTTCTATAACTCCCTTAGAATATTTTATTGAATGATCTGCTAACTGCAGAGTTATAGTAGTAAGAGATATTTCTCCTAATCTTAATTTTTTAAATATTGATAATGAGATGAGGTTAATGCTTGCTCCTAAATCACATAAAGTTTTCCCATAAAATTTATCTCCTATTGAACATGGAATTGTGATGCTACGAGGATCTTTGAGTTTTTCAGGAAGATTTTTCTGAATTATAGTACTGCACTCTACGTTAAGTACAACAGCCTCGTTATCTTCAAACTTCTTTTTTCTGTTAATAATGTCCTTCATAAACTTCACATAACTTGACATTTGTTCGAAGGTTTCAACAAATAAAATATTAATTGTAAGGTTTTAAAGATTTCCAGAAATTTTGAAAATTGTTTATCCAACTTTTGTTGACGAAGTCACTGAGGAAATGGAGGTGGTGGCTTTTCTAAGTCAATTTTAAGTGGAGAAATAAGACTCTTTAAACCTTTTAGAGCGTCCTCTTCAGGCTCTTCAATTTTTTCTCTCTCTACCTCAATCTTTTTTTGAACTCTACTTTCCAACTCTCTTCTGCTTCTTAGTTGAACAACTTTTACTTACTTTTTATTCTGGTCTTTTGGATTTACTTCTGTATTACGAGGAAGTGTTCCTTGAAAAATATTACTAAATGAACTTGTTATTTCTCTCAATTGATTCTCAATATTTCTAATTATAGCTCCTTGACTTTGTAATTGATTTCCTATTTGTAATAACTCTTCTTCTATAAATAACTTTTTCTCTTTGAATTGTGGATTACTGTTAAAATCTGAAGAATAACTAAGTCTATAATTATTGATACCTTGGTTGTTCCAGTATCCCAATGGGTTTACTTGGTTATTCTTTCATTACTGATTATTACCACCTGAAGTATTATTCCAATTAAATTTGGGATGGTTTTTCCAACTTTGTTTATAATCGTTTGAATATGGGTTATTTAGCTTCTTATTTATGACATTCAAAGTTTTTAATGATGCCTAAGAATCTACCATTTAGTCTAATGAATTCTCTTCAATCATTGGAATTTGTTCAGAAAAATTCATTCCAAATTGGTCTAACTTCCTTAAAATTGTAGCAACTTGATTTGTTACTATGTCAAAAGCATCAAATTCATGAATAGTTGCTACTTTCTTAGGATTTACCTCTCAGAAGGGCATTGAAAGTTATTAGTAGCCATCTCTTCAATTAAAGCATAAGTATCATGAAACAGTTTCGACATCAATGAATCATCAATAGCGGCATCGATAATAGAGCTAAGAGATCCGGCTAATCCATTGTAAAAGGTTTGAATTACTAACTAATCTGGTATAGCATGATGTGGATACTTTCTCAGGAGTTTTTTGAATCGTTCCCATGATTCATAAATAGATTCCTCTTCAACCTAATAAAAAGATGTAACATCATTTTTAGATTTCACATTTTTTTATGGTGAAAATTATTTAGCAAGGAATTTCTGCCCTAAATCACCCCAAGTTCGGATAGATCCAGTTATTAACAAATTTAACCATATCTTAGCCTTATCCCTCAGTGAGAAAGAAAGAAGTCTAAGTCTAATAACATCATATGAAACACCATCATATCTAAATGTAGCACATAATTCTAGAAAATTGACAAGATATAAATTTGGATCTTCAGTTGGTGCTCCTCCACTCATTATTTGATATCATTTGAATAATAATAGGTTTAAGTTCAAATGAATTAGCCACTATAACAAGTTTTTGAATACTATAATGAATTTCATCTACTGTAGGGTTTGCATAATCTCTTAAATGTCTGAATTCTTGATTAATTTCAGCAATTTGATTATTTTCATTTGTCATTTATTGAAATTTTTGATCTTTTTCTATATTTATGATTTTTTTGAATTTTATAAATATTTTTTCTAATTTAAAATCATAGGACACTAGTTCTTTAGAAACTGAACTACGCATACATTTTAAAATTCTTAGTTTAGAACAATAAGCCAAATTGTAGACTTTTGCCTGTCACTCTAAATTCCTCTAACTCTACACCCTTTAAAGTTTATTTCCCTATTTATTTGCACACAATAATATGAATTACATTTTCATCCATACAATCTTATGTGATTCTTTCCATTAGTTGACTGAGATAATACCATCTTAGATCTTACATGTTCTCACGGCAGATATTAACATTTTAATTGACCAAATCAAGAAGTAAATGAAGTCCATCACAACTTATTCCAACATTAAAGATTAATACTTCACACAACTTCCATCCAACACTTAATTACTTATCATTTTATGACAAAAAAATAAAGTTACTCTAAATTCATAGAGAAAACACAAACACACTTAATTTTAAAAGTAGAAATCATGCAAACTCACAAGAAGTCTCAATTAAAACTAAATGTAGTCACAAAGATAAAAACTTATCTCAAATTCCTCTCCACCAAACTCTTGAATTTCCTTCGAATCTCTTCTCTTCATTTCTCTCACAATGCTCTCTACTCACACACTACAACTCATGTCCTTCTTCTCTTCAAAAGTATCCTAATTAATCTAAGAAGTCTTAAAGAGAAGGGGAGGCGGTGGCGTCTAGAGGGGGGGTTTCATTCAATTTAAGTCCTTTTATAATTTTCCAAAAGGTGCTTTGTTGTTTCTTTAAAATATGCCCACATTCAATGAATCTTCCAAGAGTTGCTATCTTTCAAAAGTCATTTGAATGTATTTTCATGTCCATTAATCATAACCCTCATTTTCACCAAGAGTTGCTTCAAACACCCCTTCAAAAATTCATCCAAATTAATTGAATAATCAAGCAACTACCTCTGGCATTTAAGCGCGAGGTATGTGGCGCTTAGGCACGACTCTCTAGATTTTTCTAGAGCTTAAATGCCAGTTCTGAGCGCTTAGGCACCACATTTCATTTGCACACCTTCTTCATTTTTGCTCTAAATTTAATACTTTTTCACTTCTTTCACCATTTTTAATTCATTTGATTGTACCTGAAAGAAAAACACACAAATACCTTCCATTCAAGTGCAATATCCTAAAAAATAGGTATAAAAATGAGTACATAAATACTATATATTTTATGTGTATCACAAGTGATAAGATTTTGAGGTTGTTTGCCTAAGTAAAGAATAATATATATAACAAACATAAAATTATGATAAAATATAAATGTGAGCATAACTTTAAGGTCATAATTATAATAAATGATAACTAAGTATTGTTCCTGTTCGGTTTGAAATTTGGCACGTTGAATATTCTCTTGCCTTTTATAAGGAAATGTTGAGCAATAGGCCGATTTTCATTATGTTCTTACAAAAATAAACATTATATAATTTATGTTTTTACACCACATTGCAATAATAAACATTATATCATTTATGTTCTACAAAAAACACTATATTAAATCCAAGTAGTTACAATATTAATATAATAAAATAGAGTTTTAGTATAACTTTTTATTACATGTTAATATTGCTAATTCCAACCCACTTTGAAGTTCCTCTACAAAATTCTCTTTATAATGCCTCAACCATTAAGTAGTTTCATTTGTATAGAGCATGTGCATATATGTTTGCGATTGATTTCTGGTGATGATATGATCATTTCTAAAATCTACTGCATATTCCTTAAATTTTCTACCAATCTCAACTTTATTCTACTTACAATTATATGGCTTTGCATTATCATGTCACGTCCCATTTGATTTTTTTTAAAATTTGTTCACTCTTAGAAAGAAATTTACCATTTTGCAAGTCCATCTCATCTGATGCGCTTAAACGATGATCCACCAATGTGACAACATTTATTTGAAACCTTATGTAATATGATGTAAGATAGGTAAATGATAAATAGTCTCAACAAGCCTTTTTGCAAAAATATCTAATCTAACCCAATAATAAAGAAACCACCTAAATTATTATTTACGAGTAAAATCATCATGTGTGATTATAATTGTAATCAATCATGCTCTATGTCCAACAATGTCTCTAACATTGTTTGATCTTATTCACTAATTCATCTATATCAAATAAGCTATGAGTGATACCAAACACATTAGAAATGCTTAAAATTCAATTTATATGTTTATAATTTAGTTTTAATTGAGAATTATCCACCACTGACCATTTTCCTCTGCTTAATTGTATTTAATATTATTATATAATTTTAATAATAACCTCTATATTAACTACCATTAAAAATGATGTCCTAATAACAACATAGCTAATGCTTATTTATTTTTGGCATAATTCTCCCATTCAATAATAAAATAGAACCTTTTTTATCCTCATTCCTCTAAAGAGCAACTTGCATCCGATAATTCTATTGCTAAAATGGATGTCATGGTTATGAGTTTGGGAGGTATTTGGCTTTCCATTGCATTACTATTGTTAGTGATAGACAACTACTAAAAAATCAAATCAATAAAACTAGAGTAAAAGTTTTGGTACAGCAACTAAAGAAGTTATGAGACAAAAAATAAAACTATGCCATAAACTGCCTGCGCACGCCCACACACACACACACACACAAATTGTTAGATGGTGATGCAAATTATTGGTTAAGGCAATCAAACATGACTATTAATAAACTATTTTGATGATAAAACATTGCTTTCAAAATAATAATTAAAAAAAGCAAATACAATGTGTAATTGAAGAGATATAACAAATAATTATAATATAATATAGCGTAATTCAATTGAGAACAAAAAATTTATATCACAATAGATATAAATTAAGAATCTGATTAAAACAATTTTTGCAAGTTTACATTCGTTCAGACATCTTTTATGCATTTGTGGTTGTTTGATATCTTGCCTTATTATTTAACAAAAAAATTAAGTATCTCATCAAAACTAAATTTCTTAAGAAATAATAATCACGGTATACTGACACAACTCATACATTGGAAAATCAACATAAATGCTTTTGAAAATCATTAATAATCAAATTGTTCTAATTTTGCAAATGATAATGGTGAGTTGGTCCACTTGTGATGAGAATGTTATGACTAAAAGGTCCATGTTTGTATTAATCTTTAGCAGTGTATTTGTGAAACATTAATTAGTATCAAATTTTGAGGTTGTTTCAAATAATAAATACAATGAAGCTATTAGCTTTAAATTGTCTAATAATTTTCTCTATCACACCGATTATTTTTTATGTGACCAAAGCAACATACTACATTTTTAAAAGTATGATTAGAGAATACATTTACATACATAGAACAATGACTCAAATAAGTCTTTTTAAAACAAGAGAGTGATGACATAATAATACAAATGGAACCATGTTTTAATCCTTCATGCACTACACTAAAAACTTAATTAAACTTTAATCAAACATTTTAAGACCTAATTGAACTTGGCTTAAATAGAGTTGCAACTTTAATCGACTCTTATTTAAATCTTCTTCAAATATTATTTAAATCATGTTCAAATAAAATTCAATCAAATTTTAAACAAGTTTCAAATAAAATGAAATCAATGTTTAAATAAATTTATAGTAAGGCTCAATGTGGATGTAATAATATATAATGTCAACTTAGTTTAGGGTTGACAATATAAGCAAGATTTGATCAAGGATGGAACAAATATTCATCAATGATTGAAGAAGATAATATTGTGACTAATGTGGTGTTGAATTTAAAATTTGATGTTTTTAAATATAACCTATCAAATGTATGATATTGTTAGCCTTGCACAAATAACTTAATGTCGAGACAATGATAGAAGTTTTGTCTTGGATTTTTGCTACTGACTGACTCGACATGAAAAGTAATTACAAGAAATATGAAAGACATCTGATAAAGAGTGGGTCAAGAACTTATTGCTTGAAAGTTCACTCATACATCTATTTGAGTGTTCCCTCAAATTCTATTTCTACAAGATAAATGTCACAATATTTTTTTTCCAACTAACTACTAGGCTACTTACATATTAAATAAACAATGAAGAAATGTCTCTAATTTCTATCACTATTAATCACAGAAAGTTAAATTTTACTCTAACTTATCAAACATAATTTATTTGCTTGATTAACACATTTATATCTAATTTATTTGATTTAATATCAATAATTTTAAATGATAAAAAATGTATTATTAATGAAAAGGTATTTAATATAATTACTTTGAGTTGAAATTAATGATAATTAAACACTAATCAAGAGCTTATAGATTATAATTAAACATAGTTACATGTATGTAATCAAATTAAAACATAAATAATATTAATTTAATTAAACTAAAAATTTAACTAATTAGTAGTAATTATTAAAAATAGCTTAAACTTTAAGTAATATATTTTATTTAGTTATTCTATTATATTAATAAATTCAAAATCAAAAGCCCTCGCCTCCACCCCCAAATTCCTCTTCCCCAAAATTCCAAAGCCGCATACAAGTCAACAGATTTAGACCATGGTTTAACTTGGATTTAGCATGGTTCGGACAAAATAAATCACCAGCTTTCATAAATATGGATTTCATGGATTTCAGCCTTAAATTCCATATTTATTAAATCAATGTAAATCGCTAGATTTAATAAATCTGAAACAAGTCAAAAGGAAGTGACAAGAACATGCTCATATTCCTCAATGATTTTTGGAAGGAGCATAAGGATGAGAAAGATAAGAGTTTTGGCGGTCTTTATATGCATATGCCGCGATGTGTCGTTGCCTTCCCTTCTAGCTCTTAATGTGACTGTATTGCGACGGTTTGTTCACAAAGGCGATGATTTTGGGCAAAAAAAGGGAAGGGGGAGGACATAAGGGAAGGTTTTTTTTTTTTTTGGCGAAAATAGGAAGTTTGGACAATGCTGGGAGAGGATTTAGGGATTAGAGGAAGATTGGTTTACCGTTTTAATTTATTTTAATTTATTTAATTTTATTTGTTTTGTTGATTAATAATTAATTAATATATTTTTAAATTAATTACAATTANGTCCTATGGCTAGACCTAGGCTACTAAAGAAGTTTTCTAGACCTCAACCAAAAGTGAGGTCAACAAACTTATATAAAAACAAAACTACAATATTCCTATAATAAATCTAAGAGTTTAAATAAGACTTTCTAAAAATAAAAATTTGCTTTCTTAAAATTCCTTCAAAAAATTTTTATTATCCCCGGCAACGGCGCCAAAACTTGATCCCGATCATATATGACAGCACTACGAAGTAAGCGATTATATTCTTAATTTTTTTTACTTATAATTCTTACTTTACAATAACGCCAAAAACTTGACTTTGAAGTAAATAAGGATACAATTATCATATTTAAATATTGAGATACTACCCAAGTATATGTATCGTTATCAAGTAATATAGGTTTTTTTTATTAAGCCACGAATATTGAACCCACAGGGAGAATTACAATTTGTTAATAAGGAATTAGATAACAAACACGGTTCTGAAAAAATATTCTTACTCAAACTATAGATGTTATAATAAGAATGAAAGTTTCATTCTTTTTGGTAATTTTAGATAATTGAAAATAAAGTAAACAACTAACTAAATTTAACTAGATATTTGTAAGATGAAGACAATATAAATACAATATCTTTTTCCTTATCATGAATCAATAGTAAATATAGAAATTTTTTTATGAAAGTATTCAAATTGTGTTGTGCCAAATAGGAGCAATTATTAGAGATGCTACAAAGAACATTAGCTAATTTAAAGTTTGAATAGTCTTGAAGACGGGCTAGTTAGGAAAGATGCTAGCTCACAATCTAGAGTTCTCTCTTCTCCCTCCACCTAAAGGCTAACATCTCGTATCAAAACCTAAAACAATAAACCAAATTTAGGACTTTAGCCTGTCACTCTAAAGTCATCTAACTCTACACCTTTTAAAGTTTATTTCCCAATTTATTTGCACACAATAATATGAATTACATTCTCATCCATACAATCTTATGTGATTCTTACCATTAGTTGACTGAGACAATACCATCTTAGATCTTACATATTCTCACGGTAGATATTAACATCTTAATTGACCAAATCAAGAAGTAAATGAAGTCCAAGGTTTAAAATCATCACAACTTATTACAACATTAAAGATTAATACTTCACACAACTTCCATCCAACACTTAATTACTTATCATTTTAAGAAAAAAAAAGTTACTCTAAATTCATGGAGAAAACACAACACACTTAATTTTAAAAGTAGAAATCATGCAAACACACAAGAAGTCTCAATTAAAATAAAATGTAGTCACAAAGATAAAAACTTATCTCAATTTCCTCTCCACCAAACTCTTGAAATTCATTTGAATCTCTTCTCTTCCTTTCTCTCACAATGCTATCTACTCACACACTACAACTCCTGTCCTTCTTCTCTTCAAAAGTATCCTAATTAATTTAAGAAGTCTTAAAGAGAAGGGGCGACGGTGGCGTCTAGAGGGGGAAGGGGAGCTTTTCATTCAGTCTAAGTCCTTCTTTTATAATTTTCCAAAAGGTGCTTTGGTGTTTCTTCAAAATATGTCCACATTCAATGAATCTTCCAAGAGTTGCTATCTTTCAAAAGTCATTTGAATGTATTTTTGTGTCCATTAACCATAACCCTCATTTTCACCAAGAGTTACTTCAAACACCTCTTCAAAAATTCATCCAAATTAATTGAATCATCAAGTAACTACCTCTGACATTTAAGCGCGAGGTATGTGGCGCTTAGGCATGACTCTCTAGATTTTTCTAGACTTAAACACCAGTTCTAAGCTCTTAGGCACCACATTTCATTTGCACACCTTTTTTTTTTCTCTAAATTTAATCATTTTTCACTCCTTTCACCATTTTTCATTCATTTGATTGTACCTGAAAGAAAAACACACAAATACCTTCTATTAAAGTGCAATTTCCTAAAAAATAGGTATAAAAATGTGTACATGAATACTATATATTTTATGTGTATCACAAGCGATAGGATTTTGAGGTTGTTTGCCTAAGTGAAGAATAATATATATAACAAACATAAAATTATGGTAAAATATAAATGTGAGCATAACTTTAAGGTCATAATTATAATAAATGATAGCTAAGTATTGTTCCTGTTCAGTTTGAATTTTGGCACGTTGAATATTCTCTTGCCTTTTATAGGGAAATGTTAAGCAATAGGCCGATTTTCATTATGTTCTTACAAAAATAAGCATTATATCATTTATGTTTTTACACCACATTGCAATAATAAACATTATATCATTCATGTTCTACAAAAAAACACTATATTAAATCCAAGTAGTTACAATATTAATATAATAAAATAGAAGTTTAGTATAACTTTTTTATTACATGTTAATATTGCTAATTCCAACCCACTTTGAAGTTCCTCTACAAAAATCTCTTTATAATGCCTCAACCATTAAGTAGGTTCATTTGTCTAGAGCATGTGCATATATGTTTGCAATTAATTTCTGGTGATGATATGATCATTTCTACAATCTACTGCATATTTCTTAAATTTTCTACCAATCTCAACTTTATTCTACTTACAATTATAAGTCTTTGCATTATCATGTCACGTCCCATTTGATTTTTTTTTTAAAATTTGTTCACTCTTAAAAAGAAATTTACCATTTTGCAAGTCCATCTCATGTGATGTGCTTAAATGATGATCCACCAATGTGACAACTTTTATTTGAAACCTTATGTAATATGTTGTAAGATAGGTAAATGATAAATAGTCTCAACAAACCTTTTTGCAAAAATATCTAATCTAACCCAATAATAAAGAAACCACCTAAATTATTATTTACGAGTAAAATCATCATGTGTGATTATAATTGTAATCAATCATGCTCTATGTCCAACAATGTCTCTAATGTTGTTTGATCTTATTCACTAATTCATCTATATCAAATAAGCTATGAGTGATGCCAACCACATTAGAAATGCTTAAAATTCAATTAATATGTTTATAATTTAGTTTTAATTGTGAATTATCCACAACTGACCATTTTCCTTTGCTTAATTGTATTTAATATTATTATATAATTTTAATAATAAACTCTATATTAACTACCATTAAAAATGATGTCCTTATAGCAACATAGCTAATGCTTATTTATTTTTGGCAGAATTCTCTCATTCAATAATAAAACAAAACCTTTTTTATCCTCATTCGTCAAAAGAGCACCTTGCATACGATAATTCTATTGCTAAAATGGATGTCATGGTTATGAGTTTGGGAGGTATCACCCTTTCAAGAAATTTTAAATTGGCTTTCCTTTGCATTACTATTGTTAGTGACAGACAACTACTAAAAAATCAAATCAATAAAACTAGAGTAAAAGTTTTGGTACAACAACTAAAGAAGTTATGAGAAGAAAAAATAAAACTATGCCATAAACTGCCTACGCACGCTCACACACACACACACACAAATTGTTAGATGGTGATGCAAATTATTGGTTAAGGCAATCAAACATGACTATTAATAAACTATTTTGATGATAAAACATTGCTTTCAAAATAATAATTAAAAAATGCAAATGCAATGTGTAATTGAAGAGATATAACAAATAATTATAATATAATATAACATAATTCAATTGAGAACAACAAAAATTATATCACAATATATATAAATTAAGAAGCTGATTAAAACAATTTTTGCAAGTTTGCATTCGTTCAGACATCTTTTATGCATTTGCGTTTGTTTGATATCTTGCCTTATTATTTAACAAAAAAAATTAAGTATCCCATCAAAACTAAATTTCTTAAGAAATAATAATTGCGGTATACTGACACAGCTTATACATAGGAAAATCAACATAATTGCTTTTGAAGATCATCAATATTCAAATTGTTCTAATTTTGCAAATGATAATGGTAAGTTAGTCCACTTGTGATGAGAATGTTATGACAAGAAGGTTCATGTTTGTATTAATCTTTAGCAGTGTATTTGTGAAACATTGATTAGTATCAAAATTTCAGGTTATTTCAAATTCATAGTAAGGCTCAATGTGGATGTAATAATATATAATGTAAACTTAGTTTAGGGTTGACAATATAAACAAGATTTGATCAAGGATGGAACAAATATTCATCAATGATTGAAGAAGATAATATTGTGTCTAATGTGGAGTTGAATTTAAAATTTGATGTTTTTAAATATAACCTATCAAATGTATGATATTGTTAGCCTCACACAACTAACTTATTGTCGAGACAATGATAGAAGTTTTGTCCTGGATTTTTGCTGCAGACTGACTGAACATGAAAAGTAATTACAAGAAATATGAAATACATCTGATAAAGAGTGGGTCTAGAACTTATTGCTTGAAAGTTCACTCATACATCTATTTGAGTGTTCCCTCAAATTCTATTTCTACAAGATAAATGTCACAATATTTTTTTTCCAACTAACTACTAGGCTACTTACATATTAAATAAACAATGAAGAAATGTCTCTAATTTCTATCACTATTAATCACAGAAAGTTAAATTTTACTCTAACTTATCAAACATAATTTATTTGCTTGATTAACACATTTATATCTAATTTATTTGATTTAATATCAATAATTTTAAATGATAAAAAATGTATTATTAATGAAAAGGTATTTAATATAATTACTTTGAGTTGAAATTAATGATAATTAAACACTAATCAAGAGCTTATAGATTATAATTAAACATAGTTACATGTATGTAATCAAATTAAATCATAAATAATATTATTTTAATTAAACTAAAAATTTAACTAAATTAATAGTAATTATTAAAATTAGCTTAAACTTTAAGTAATATATTTTATTTATTTATTCTATTAAATTAATAAATTCAAAATCAAAAGCCCTCGGCTCTACCCCCAAATTCCTCATCCCCAAAATTCCAAAGCTGCATATAAGTCAACAGACTTAGACCATGGTTTAACTTGGATTTAGCTTGGTTCGGACAAAATAAATCACCAGCTTTGAAAAATATGGATTTCATGGATTTCAGCCATAAATTCCATATTTATTAAATCAATGTAAATCGCTTAGTTTAATAAATCTGAAACAAGTCAAAAGGAAGTGACGAGAACATGCTCATATTCCTCAATGATTTTTGGAAGGAGCATAAGGATGAGAAAGATCAGAGTTTTGGCGGTCTTTATATGCATATGCCGCGATGTGCCGTTGCCTTCCCTTCTAGCTCTTAATGTGACTGTATTGCGACGGTTTGTTCACAAAGGCGATGATTTTGGGCAAAAAAAGGAAGGGGGAGGACATAAGGGAAGGTTTTTTTTTTTTTTTTGTGGCGAAAATAGGAAGTTTGGACAATGCTGGGAGATGAGTTAGGCATGGTTTGGGCACATGGGATTAGAGGAAGATTGGTTTACCCTTTTCATTTATATTTATTTATTTANATTAATATATTTTTAAATTAATTACAATTAAAAAATTTTATATGTAATTATTTAATAATTAACTAACAAATAAAAGTATGATTTAAAATTTAAATTATTTAATAAAATTCTAAGTAAATTTATAATAATATCATTAATAATTGATTAATATTATGTTATTGTTTAATAAGTAATTAATTTAATAAAAATGTATTAACAAATAAATAGTCTTGTGAATAATTAATTATTCATATGTATAATTAGAAATAAAATTTAGATTTAATTTAATTATAATTAAAGATTAGTTTTTATCATAATAATAAAATAATTAAAGTTTAATTATTACTTTTTTCTAACAAACATAACCACCTTTTAAATCTTGGGAGTAGTTGCCAAACATTGAAATGATTTAACGGATTTTACTAAATCTGTTATCAAACAATATTAGGATTTAACCTTTTCAGGATTTACCAAATACGAATTTATTGGATTTACTAGAATCTTTCTTACTTAAATCAAATATGTTGATTGGAAGAGAGACTTGTCAATAAGATGAGTTTATGTGAATTGCAATATTTTAAGTTAAATCTGTCAAATGCCTCGATCTACTAAATCTAAGATTTAAGGAAAAATGGAAGAAAATAAAAGATTTAATTGCATGAAAACATATTTGATTTAAATTAGCGGTATTTGAAAATTTAGCATATGAAATAAGGGTTTAAGTCTCAAAAATTGTTGACAACATATTTAATAAATTCAATTAAATCCTGCCAAACTATTTAATAACTTAATCATGATTTTGAAAAGTTGTTATATTTGTTAGGAAAAAAATTGAATCTATCAATTTATTACTATAATAAAAATTAATTATTAAATTTAATTAAATTCAATTTTTTTAGTTTTAATTATGCTAGTTAATAACTAATGATTCAGTAAACAAATTAATTATTAATAAAAATATTAAATTAATAAATCATTAAATATAAATTTAACATTATTCATGCTTTAATTAGTCATTAATTATATTAATGAAGAATTACTTAATATTGAATTAACAATATAAATTTTATATATTTTTATTTATAAATTAACTATTAAATGATTATATCTAAATTTATTTAATTTTTATAAGTTAATAATTTAATAATTATTTACTAACTATTGCTCAATTAAAATAATAAAATTAGCTTAAAAAAATCACAAACATTTCTCTTCTTCCCCTCACCTCTGTTCAGGAAACCCCTCTGCCCGAAACCCTCGCCACTTCAGCACCACCCCTCTTCCGCTTCCCGGTTTCGCTCAAAACCATCGCCTTCGTGGCCAAACCCTCGCGATAGTGTCGCGATCAGAGACACCCGGGAAGGCAACGGCGTAGATCCCATCTTTCTCCTCCTTCCGCTCCGCTCCTACCGGAAGTCCTTTTTGCGCGAAAGTCCTTCCAGATTTGCCAAATCAACTGATTTAGTAATTCCGGGATTTAAGGCAGAAACCGTGAAATCCGGATTTCTCAAACCACGGCTTTTTTTTGTCCAAAATGACCGTCTGGCAAGATTTAGGCAAAATCTAGGCTAAATCCTACTCTAAATGTTGAAGACTGGCAACACTAGGTTAAATCCGAGTAATCTTCGCCGTCTGGCAGGACTAGGTTAAATCCTACTCAATTCCTCCTACCAAACAGCTCCCAAATGCTGAAGCCATGACAACCTGATAAGTCTTCTTCTCTGTAGCGTTAACTGCTGTAGCGTATGGCTTCTCCTCCAGAGAAGATGCAGAAGCAGCAACATACGAAGAAAAAGAATAACAAAAAGGGGGAAAACCTAACAGTAGAGGATCTTAAAATCCTAGGCCTCCAGCTCCTCTCATCCAGGGCTCACGTCAATAATCTTCCAATCCTCCTTTCTGTTCTCTCTCCACGATCTCCAGCTGACCTTGTGCTAGAATCCCTTATCTCCCTTCAATCTTTCTTCCTTCCTCTTCTCCCAGAACTTCCCTCGACTTCATCCATTTCCAAGCAAACTGGATCAGAGGAGGATCTGGATGCCATTTACAGTTCTTGGCTTCGGGTCAGTTTCGACACTTTGGTGAACACTCTGATAGAGATTGCGGTTTCATACACGTCTGTTGAGGCTATTAAAGTATGTATCTTGGCTTTTGTATTATTTTTCATAGTGCTGTATTTTTTGAGTGGTTCCTAATGGCGGATTTTTGGGTGATTAATTTTTTTCAGGATGTGGCACTTGATGCGATTATGGATTTTGTGAAGCAGGGAAAGGATGGAAGGTTTAATTCTGCAATTTACCACAAACTTCTTAAGAGCATAGTAAGTGGTCATAGTTCTGAATGACTAATACATATAAACCATAGATTGGTGTAATTGTTGAAGTTTTTCCTCCTGCCAATTAATGGAACTGTTCTTGTTGCCTTTCTTGCGTTTTTTTGTAGGGATTTTAGATGAAGAAATACGAGGATTTTGGTTATTTGTGAACATGTTACTAAAGTAAAGATGCTCCATTCACCTTGAGATTTTGAGCATCAAATTTTTAATTTTAAAATTTAATAAATTTCCAAAGAAATAATATTAGTTGATATTAATAAATAAGTTATTTTAAATAAAATTAACTTAATATTAATTAACTAAAAACATTNACCACAAACTTCTTAAGAGCATAGTAAGTGGTCATAGTTCTGAATGACTAATACATATAACTATAGATTGGTGTAATTATTGAAGTTTTTCCTCCTGCCAATTAATGGAACTGTTCTTGTTGCCTTTCTTGCGTATTTTTGTAGGGATTTTAGATGAAGAAATACGAGGATTTTGGTTATTTGTGAACATGTTACTAAAGTAAAGATGCTCCATTCACCTTGAGATTTTGAGCATCAAATTTTAATTTTAAAATTTAATAAATTTCCAAAGAAATAATATTAATTGATATTAATAAATAAGATATTTTAAATAAAATTAACTTAATATTAATTAACTAAAAAAATTTATTAAAAATAGGAATTTTATATTGAGATTTAATTGAGCTTATTTGTGAGTTTGTCCATGAGCCTCAAAATTGTATTATTCTTGATCATAAATGAATCAAGCACCTAGTTGTTTAGGCTTGTTCATTAATCAAATAAGTATTTATAGATATTTTAAAGCTNCATAAATGAATCAAGCACCTAGTTGTTTAGGCTTGTTCATTAATCAAATAAGTATTTATAGATATTTTAAAGTTGATTTGACTTGTGTTAGTTTTAATTGAGCTATGCCACTAGTAATTTGGTAAGCAGATTGGTTTGTTTGCAACCCTAGCCAGTGGTCTTATTCGACAAGGTGGACAAAGGGATTACATTTTGAAGTCTACTAGTGGGAGGGCTTTGTGTNTTTAAAGCTGATTTGACTTGAGTTAGTTTTAATTGAGCTATGCCACTAGTAATTTGGTAAGCGGATTGGTTTTTTTGCAACCCTAGCCAGTGGTCTTGTTCGACAAGGTGGACAAAGGGATTACATTTTGAAGTCTACTAGTGGGAGGGCTTTGTGAGGAGTGTTGAGTGGCATCATTTCTTATAATTGTCGACGAGATTCCCTATAAAGATGATAACGTGCGGTAAGCATGCCCAACAATTAAGTTGATTTGCCCCAATCCTTAGCAAGTGATTGAGATCATCATTGGAGTGATGCTTGCTTAAAGAGATTTTCAACTAAAGTGGTCATTGGTTGTTCGAGGGGTTTGCATTAGCGTGACAGAGTGATGATTTTCTTAAGCCTTTATTGTAATGTGGCTTTTGATTTATATAAGGATTTCTGAATAGAGAGAATACTAAACAAGAAAGGAAATTATATTTTAAGGGTTAAATTAGTTCAGTTGGTTGGGGTCATGAACTTGTTGTAAAGTCTTGGGTTTAATTATTGTCTACATCATAATAATTTAAACCATGTGAACATTGAGGTGTAATGTATATGTATATGTATATGTATATCTATCTATATATATATNTAAAATCATTTATTAAAATTAGGAATTTTATATTGAGATTTAATTGAGCTTATTAGTGAGTTTGTCCATGAGTCTCAAAATGATATTATTCTTGATCATAAATGAATCAGGCACCTAGTTGTTCAGGCTTGTTCATTAATCAAATAAGTATTTATAGATATTTTAAAGCCGATTTGACTTGAGTTAGTTTTAATTGAGCTATGCCACTAGTAATTTGGTAAGCGGATTGGTTTGTTTGCAACCCTAGCCAATGGTCTTGTTCAACAAGGTGGACAAAGGGATTACATTTTGAAGTCTACTAGTGGGGGGCTTTGTGAGGAGTGAGGAGTGTTGAGTGGCATCATTTCTTATAATTGTCAACGAGATTCCCTATAAAGATGATAACATGCGGTAAGCATGTCCAATGATTAAGTTGATTTGCCCCAATGCTTAAAGAGATTTTCAACTAAAGTGGTGATTGGTTGTTCGAGGGGTTTGCATTAGAGTGACAGAGTGATGATTTTCTTAAGCCTTTATTGTAATGTGGTTTTTGATTTACATAAGGATTTCTGAATAGAGAGAATATTAAACAAGAAAGGAAATTATATTTTAAGGGTTAAGTTAGTTCAGTTGGTTGGGGTCATGAACTTATTGTAAAGTCTTGGGTTTAATTATTGTCTACATCATAATAATTTAAACCATGTAAACATTGAGGTGTAATGTATATGTATATATATATATATATATTGGGAAAGCCCAAAGACTAATATATTAAAAGGAAATAAGGATACATATAAATTGTGTGGAAGGGCCCAAGCATGACACCCTCCCCCCCGATAACCATCACATACGAATGGTTCCAAAAAAGAAAAAATACAGAAAATTATAAGAGACCTAAAGAAAAAAACAAAAAATGTCAAAAAACGTAGTATCAGGTAGCTAGAGAGCGACCCAATTTTGCTTTGCCTCTACCTCTAGTTCTATGAAAGGAGTCAACTAATAAATTGGTAAGATGAGTGTCATTGTCAGTAGTGACCAAAGTATCATCCAATAAGTTTTCAAGCTCGAGCCGACCTCCAGTCTTCTTCTTCCTCCTGGAATAGACCCGCCATTCCTCATCCTAAGATGAACTCGCCTGATCAGTGGATTGGTCTAAAGTGTATCGGAGATGTGTATGATGTAGAACATTAGAAGTAACTGCTTGTTGTACTAGCTAATCTTTTTGATTGAATCAAAGAAGCACTCACGTGTGTCTTGGCATGTAAGTGAATTTTCTTCGATAACAGTGAGTGATATAAACACTTTTGGATCTGTACATGTAGTATGATGTTCTTCATCAGGAACTACGATGTTGGGTAAAGGATCGGTTTGCACCTTCTCAGCAGGGATGGTAGGTGGCTGATCTTTAGCGATATCCAAAACTTGTCCTGTGATAGCTTTCTCTCCAGATGGAACAGATATGTCTAGAGTAGTGGGATTAAATCCATCCTTATTCACTTGATTTTTAGATTTCAAATTAGGATGAAACTTATGGCATTTATCAAGTGTATGCTCAAACATCTTACAATGAGAACAGTAAGGTGGTCTATGCTCCATGACGATTTGTTGCCAATATCCATTATGAGTTGTGCTTGACCAGACTTCAGTAACATCAGGTAAAGTAATATCTCTTTCCACAAGTATTCTGGCCACAGAAGGTATGATTAGGTTGAAAGTCAGTAGATCTAGCTACATAGGGTCCCCAAGTATGACTCCAATAGAGTAAAGAACCTGATGATAAAAAAGTGCAGCTTGAGACCTGGTAGACTGAACCATACGGGTACAGTAGGAGGTTCATGATTGAGGTCAAAATAAGGAGATCACTTGAGTAGCTTCATTGATTTTCCAACAATACTGAGATATTTTTTTGAAGAAAATTCGAGTTTAGTCTTCAACCACGATTAATTAAATCAATACATGTCTTCCATCCATGAACCCCACTTTTCACTTTGCTACTAATTTGAAATCATTAAAACTTTTCCTGATAACTTTCATAGGTGGGTGCCCCCACTTAAATTTTCTAATAAGAGCAAACTTGAATTTGTCAGTCAGGGTTGAAATTTCTAACTTCGAGAAAAAGAGTGCTGCTTTCCTGCTTTTCCTGCTTTCATTCTTAATAAATGGGCAGTCACCTGTACCATCACTATATTCCTTATATATTATATATATATTGGGATACTATTTTGTGTTGATTAAATAATAAGGGAGTTAGGAGAGGAGAGTCAAAAGGGGTGTTATAGAGAGAGAGAGTAGAAATGATATATTGACTGTCATTTTGTACACACATTTGAAACCAACATAAATTTTTATTTCTTTGTCTGTAGATGTGTGCAAGATGAACTCCAAGAGCCACTTAAATTCTGTAACCTTTTTTTTTTCTCCTTGTAGTTTTTTATCCCTACTCTTGGCATGCACAAAAACTTTTCTAAATCATCAACATTTGAGCTAAATGTTCGGTCCTAATGGAAAAGTGGTAGCAATGGTTGTTCAGGTTTTAAAATTGAGGATCATCCATCTCTCTTATAGATGAAGCTTATAACCATGAGTTAAGAAGACTGGGATCTTTTGGAGAGGAAGTTGTTGATAGTTGTTTGCCTTACACTTATGAAGAAGGTTATCCCTCATCTTATCACATTACTAGATTACAATTGGAGCGATGAGAGTAATGCTTGAAGTAATGCATGTTTGAGAAGCTTTGATAACATAGGAGGTATTTTAATGACAAGATCATAAGATTTCTTTACTTTTAGGATAGTAGTATATGCTTTTGCAAATATAACATATTAACAATTTGAATTTGATCACAAGCTAATTAAGTTTGTGCGTCGAGCTTGTTGTCGTCACTTTCGAAGGGCTACGGCGGAACTGCGATAGCCGTAAGCTAGCATTTTACACTTATGGAGATGTAGCTTATGTACATATATGCCATAATTTTAAAGGGAATTTACACACGCAGCTCACAATTTATAGCAAGATTTAGTTTTAGCCATAAACAAATTTTTGTAATTTTATAATTTATCTAATAAATATAAGTTCTAAATTTTTTATATCTAGATTTAGTCTTAATTCATCTTAATTAATATAACTATTGGTAATTTGATCGTAGCATGATCCGTGCGACTCCTATGAAATTGTGCGTAACTCACTGGTTTGTAGGTCCAACTGTTGATTCTTTTTTATTCTAGTTTGTCTTTTTTTAACAAAAATTGTATAATTATGGAGTGAACCAGTCNAAATAATTTTTGAAAATAATTAAATAGAGGACATCTAATAGTTAATATTTTTCTTCTCTCCCCCAAACTTAATTTTTTTCAATATAAAGCAATACAGGTGGAAAGAAAAATTTTAAATACAAATCATACCTTAGTATTTTAGGCATTTTCATCATTCTGAAATTTTTGCAGTCCTTCTAAAAATTTCTACTTCACCTGATCTGTAACATTATGAGCTTTCTACACATAAAAATCATTAGAGAAATTTCTGGGTAATGAAATTTTGAAATAAGTATAAAACTAAAACATTAAACAAACACAATATTTCCTAACACAACCACAATACTAAACAAAACAATTACAATTAACATGCGAAACAAAAATCACATTACATCACAATTCACAAAATACTACACAATTTCTATTGTACTACACATGCAGATTTAACTACCACCCTAACTTTATAACCAAAATTAAAAATCATCCAAGTATAACATAATAATAAAAATGAAAATCCAAATACACATAAACATCCATTTCTATTACAAAATATCACAGAAATAAAAGTACAAGTACATCAATTACATCAAATATCAAAATCCCAAACTATGTCTTTGTCTCCTTGATCAGCTGGTGGATCTGGCTGATACTGAGTATATCGGGGGCACTCAAGGAAGGTAACATCAGGCTCACCTCTGTAGTGTCGGGCCTGAGCTTCATAATAAGCTATCTCAAATTTTGAATGTCGTTGAAGGTACTCACTATCGTAATCATGTCGATGTTCTAAACCTCCAATCCTATCATTTATTAATTTTATGCTCTTCCACTATAAGGTCAACTCATTCATCAAATCAGTCAGAGTAGGGGAACTAGAAGGTGGAAGGTCATAACTTGTAGAGGGGACATCTTTACTAGTAGAAGGTTCTAGAATCCTACTTCCAGTTCTCCTTTTCTCGATTCATATGTCTTCAAATTAGCTTTACTAATGGGTTTCATAGGGTGAACCCATTCCTCATCTCCTTCAGCTTCCACTCCAGAAAGTCGGCAAAGTGCATAAAAAAGGTCAGGATGTCCTAAACCTCCACTTGTTTCACTCCTTGCCATAGTCAATATATTCTTAAAAGTAATTCTCCCCACATTTTTATATAAATTCCAAGGGGTACAATATACGTTACATAAGACACCTAAATTTAGTATGTTCTCAACGTCAATACATTAATTCAGCGTCGCAATCCAAGCCACAACACTCAAAATGCTGAAAACAAAACATCCTATGCTTAGTCTCAACTATACAGAGATCTAGAAGCATAATTCTAAAGCAAAGCAAATGTAAATTTTAAATCAAATTACATACATAGATAGACGGGTAGTAATATAAATCTACTATTCATCAGATTCAGTACTAGATTCTCCTCTGAGATCACCCATTGATTGCACATGAATGAAGAAGTTGTAGAAGGGTCGGTATGGAAATTCTTCAGTAGAGTCCTCTTTTATTAATTTTATCCTCCTCGTTAGCCGTATCAAACTATCTTCTAAATGTCTAGAGTGCTCAAAATGTTCTTTCATCCTCTAATCTAAATGATCGAAGAAATCGGAGATATTATTAATTACATTCATGACATTTTGTACCTCCTTCTCCAATTTCTTGATTCTGCGCAGGATCACCAGAGTCTTGTCAGGAATTAAGGGTTGAACTGGTAGTGAATTCTGAGACGCTTGATCTACTATAATAGTGCCATCATTCTTTCCTTCAAAAGCTGGGAATCTCTCAGTTGGGTCCAAAGGCTTCCAAGGATAGAAGTACCTTTTTCCAATTTTTGCAGAACACATGGAACTGAATCAGAGTGAGAAAATTGTGGAAGGGTGTCCAAGCCCATAAGTTGATCCATGAATGATCAGGCCCAAGTCCGACTTCACAATTATTGATCCAATATCGATCGGTTGTTCCCTTTGGATGCAGTAATTTATAATAGCACTTTCTTTAGAAACTTTACCAATCTTCATTGTCGGTAACAATTTCGCAGAAATGAAAAAGTGCGAGTGTTTTGAAACGGGATTTAGGAGTGTAGCAAAAAAACTACCATACCCATTTTCTCTCATTTCCCAGTCATCAGTTTCGTCCGTTAAATATTGGTAAATCTCATTCATCTGGTTTCTTGTCAGAATGAAGTTGGAATAATGGCACAACGGAACGTTCTTGATCATGTATAATTCATTGATCTGTGCAGGAGTGAAAGTGATTTATCTACCTCGCACATAAATGACTCTCTAGTTTATTCCACGCAAATTTGCATAAAATTCCTTTACCACTGGAACAACCACAGCGGCGGTAGTATAGCACAGCACTTCCCATCTTCGCTGCACTATCATCTCTTCAATTATCATCGAGGGATTATTCAATCCTCAATTTACAAATCCTTGTTCCTTGATCAATATTTTCTTCATCAGTACCTTGTTGAAGATTCGCTGCCTTTCCGCACTAAAAAACTTTCGCCTATTGAGCACTCGCATTCTAGAATTATCAGGGGAATTGAATGCCATAAGAATGAAATTGGTGGAGTTTCACTTTGTTTTTGGGGGAAATATGACTTTAAGAATCAAATTTGGGAGTTTAAAAGAGTAACTCCTGCCCAAAAATTGCCAAAAATCGGCATTCAAACTCCAGAAACCGCCATCTCGCCGGTCTCGCCTTCGGCGGGGTCGAGGGTGTCGTCGGCGAGCCTCTGTATTTATTTTTCCTGAACTCTATGGAAAAACCCACCATCAAAGGTGTCGATTGAGCCGTCGGTGCCTAAGGTAAAAATTACATAGTTTCGCTCTGGTCTGAATGCGTTCCAATTTTTCTTTATGAATCCAATTTTTAAGATGATTCAAGGGTAAATAAGAGTAGTAGAGCTTAATACTACCACAAATTAACGATAATTTCAAATAAAAATTACTATAATCACAGTAAAAGTAAAGATAACTATGGGTTGCCTCCCATAAAGTGCTTGATTTAACGTCGTCAGTCAGACCTATTCAGGTGTTATTCAGTTTGAAGGATCATTAAAACCTCTTTAAATTTTGGTCTTTTACCCTCAAAATACGGTTTTAATCTGTGTTAATTTACTTTAAATCTATTTCCAGTCTTCTGATCTTCAATTTCAATAGCTTCGTAAGTATAAACTTGAGTCACAATAAAGGGTCCTAACAAACGAGACTTCAATTTCCCAGGAAATAACTTCAGTCTAGTATTGTAAAGCAAACCTTCTTATCTTGGTTCAAAGTTCTTTTGGTTAATCTTCCGAACATGCCATAACTTTAGTTTCTCCTTATAAATTCTATCATTATCATAAGATTCATTTCTTAATTCTTCCAATTCATTTAATTGTAATAATCTTTTCTTACCAGTACCGTTCAAATTATAATTGAAGTCTTTAATCACCCCAATTGTAACAATCTCTTCTTACCAGCATTTTTCAAATTATAATTGAATTCTTTAATCGCCCAATATGTTTTATGCTCCAATTCTACTGGTAAGTGACAAGTCTTTCCAAAAATTAGTCTGTAAGGAGTCAATCCAATAATCCAATTCTACTGGTAAGTGACAAATCTTTCCAAAAATCAGTCTGTAAGGAGTCATTCCAATGGGATTTTTAGAAGCAGTCCTGTAAGCCCATAATGAATGGATAAAATGAATTAGTTCAATTTGTATTGTGTCAAATAGGAGCATACATATTCTTTACCATTTGGTCTAGGCATAAAGAACATCGACTAATCCTACACTTATTTACTGAATCTATAGCTAAGCTGGAAGGATGCCACCTCTCACTGCGGAGCTCCCACGTTCCCCTCGCCTGAGGGCTAACATCTACACTTCAGTACCCAAATGATAGGACCAAATTGGGGATTTTAGTCTGTCACTCTAAAATCTCCAATTCTACGCCCGATAATATTATTTCCTTATTTATTTGCACCAAACTTCTAAGGGCTTTGACCTCCATGAAACTTGGATGTAATCTTCACTTTAGTTGTAGAACTCAACATATTTTAACAAATCAACTGGNACATCAGCACCCAAACGATAGGACCGAATTGGGGATTTTATTCTGTCACTCTAAAATCTCTAATTCTTCGCCCGACAATAATATTTTCCTATTTTTTGCACCCAACTTCCAAGGGCTTTGACCTCCCTGAATCTTGGATGTAACTTTGACTTTAGTTGTAAAACTCAACATATTTTAATAAATCAATTGGCCAGATTGAAATNGGAGAAAGACAGAGAAAACTACTCAGATCTCATGGGGAAAACATAACAAAACTTGGAATTCATATATAAAATTAAAGTCATACAAACTACAACAATAAATAAACTTTTCTCTAATTTCTCCCCAAGAAAATTCCTCGAAGTTCCTCTAAATCTCTTCCTTTCTTTACAGCATACAGAACTCCTCTTTAAGCGCAAGGAGGAAGAAATCTCTCACTTTCCCTCCACTCTTACAATCTCTCAAAGAATTCCTCACACTTTAAACTCTCTACACTTTTTCCACACTTCAATTTTGAGCCTCTTCCTCTTTATTTTCGGCCAAATTCTTCTTTTAAAGTTGTGGATGAGCTTTCTCAAGAGTTGCCTAAGCACCCCTCCAAAATTCGTCCTCATCCAAAGCCTAATTGGACATAACCGCCGAGCTCACCGTTGGCGGCCTCGAGGGCGCCGTCGGTGGACCTTCTAAGTGAATTAATTCTGGAGTCTCGGTAAATTCTCGTCGTCAGCGCTGTTGGGCTTGCCATCGGCACCCTAGTTCAATTCTTCACTTTTTGGTCCTTTTCATTCCAAATTCGCTTCTTTTTGCATCTTTTTGCTCCAATGACCCAATTCAACATTCCTACAATAAAACATCAAAAATATTTTTTTTAAAGTGCAATATCATCAAAAACTGTATAAAATAGGTATGAAAATCTCAACATATTTTCTTTTGGTCACCTTCCTCGACAACGGCGCCAAAAACTTGATCCCGAGAATATAGTTGTGTAAAATTTATAAAGTTTATGATTAAGAAATTTTGCAATTAATATTAGGATTATACGCAAGTATACGTATCATTATCAAGTAATAAAGGACTTTATAGTTAAGCCACAAATATTGAACACACGGGGAAGGTTTAAATTTGAAATGATAAATTTACAAGGAAATTCACAGAAAGTCAAAACAAAATTACTGTCACTAATTTTGAATGTTGAGATATTATCAGAACTAAATTATTTAACTAATAATAAAAGTGAAATGAAAAATTTAAACAGTAACTACTAAATTATTAAATTATGTTTATGTGATGAAGATTTCTTATGGGAAAAAGCATCTTTCCCACTACAATGAGGTTTTGGTAAAATGAGATGAGATAAATGGTTCTAATATGTATTGTGCCAAAAAAAAGCAGTTTTAATTCTCTTCCCTGATACACTGTTATAGAAATCATTTGCTAATCCCTGGCTTGTCCCTAAATCTGTGGCTAGGCAAAGAGGATACTGGCTCCCACTCCAGAGCTCCAACTTTCCTTCACATGAGGCTAACTCTCGCTTTAGTTCTTAAACACTAAGACCGAATTAAGGATTTTAGTTTGTCACCCTTAAGATTCTCCAATTTTACACCCAAAAAAGTATATTTCCCTTTTTATTTACACTTAATTCCATGAATGAAATTCTCCTTCATGGAATCAAATGTGATCCTCAGTCTATTGTAGAACTTATACTCCATTTCCAGGATCATATATTTCACAACACATTTTAACAATTCAATTCGCCAAATCAAAAGTAAAATAAGTTCGGAGTTGAAATATCATCACAATTTATTTTATATTTTAATATTGGCACATCCATATTATCTCATCATTTCACTATATCTCAGAGTAGGGAGAAAGATAAAGTAAACTACATAGACTTCATGAGAAAGATACAACAAAAAATAAATTTTATATATAAAAGAAAGTTCATACAACACTAATAAACAAACAACACTTATCTGAAAATCGTTCTCAAAACAAATCCCTTGTACCTTCTTCTAGAAAATATAGGAATAAGAAATCTCTCACTTTTCTCCTTCTCCAACACTCTTAGAGAAGAATTCAAACTTAATCTCACCACAAAAACTCTAAACTCCTAAAGAAAAATCACTAATAAACTCCTAAATGGTGGTGGAATGAAATTGGAAAAAGTGTATGGAGGCGAGGTGTGGCGAAAATGAGCAAGGAGGGACGAAGAGGAATGAAGAGGGGGCAAATAATGACCAAGAGAGAGTCCAAGAGAGCCCGTTTTTTGATGAATTTTAGCCTCTAATAGAGCCTAGAGTGGGTTCACCAATAAGTGCATCCAAAAACTCTTCAAAAAGCATCCAGATTCATTGAATCTTTTAGAAACAAGGTTTGCACCGCCAAACTGATGTTGATACGCCAAAAATATATAAATTTTTTAGACACATTTTTATAACTAATTTTGAGATATTATCCTTTAATGGAATTTTTTGTGTTTTTCTTTCAGGTACAGGTAAAAAGGTGAAAAATACTTAAAGGAGTGAAAAAGAATCAAATTTGGAGCAAATAGGTGAAAAATTGGGCAAAAGTGTTTTCACGGCTAAGCGTCATATCCGGCGCTTATGCGTCGGTTAAATAGAGAAGGTTGTGCCTAAGCGCCAGAGGCCCTGCGCTTAAGTGTCAGTGGCAGTTATTAGATGAGTAAATTCAATTTTTGCAAATTTTAAAGTGGTTTTTGAGGCCCTTATTAGCTTAATAGGTGGTTACAACCACCATGGACGAAAATTATTGTGAAAGGATGCATCTATTAGGGAAATACATTGAATCAAGTCACATTTTCAAGAGATACCAATGCATATTTTGGAGAATTATAAAAGAAAGAAGATTGAGACTTTGAAAGGGGTCCTGAAAGTACTGGGAAAGTTTTGAAGATTCTAAAATTGGGGAGTTAGTTGGAGTGATTTTTAGGCACCACATATTTATCCCTTTTATTTTAGTTTTATATTGAGAGTGTTGTAAAAGAGAAGAGATTCAAACCAACTTCAAGAGTTTGGTGGAGGACTTGAGATAAG
The DNA here is from genome assembly GCA_002079205.1 of Phalaenopsis hybrid cultivar. Taxonomy (NCBI): domain Eukaryota; kingdom Viridiplantae; phylum Streptophyta; class Magnoliopsida; order Asparagales; family Orchidaceae; genus Phalaenopsis; species Phalaenopsis hybrid cultivar. The sequence goes on along the minus strand of JXCR01123078.1, from coordinate 156,168 downwards.
TTTTTATCTTTAGTTTTAGACTACTTTTGGTTTTAACTGAGAATGTTGGTTTGACAATGATTTCTACTTTTAAACTAAAGTGTGGTTTTGTTTTCTCCATGAATTTTGAGTAGCTTTCTTTATCTTTCTTCTTAAAATGATAACTAATTAAGTGTTGGATGGAAGTTGTGGAGAGTATTGATCTTTAAAGTTGGAAGAAGTTGTGATTATTTAAATCCATCTACTTCATGTACTTCTTGATTTGGTCAATTCATNCTTTTTAAAGTATAAGACTTGAGAAACTCTTAAGCTTAAGGATATAATATAGTAAGTAAAAGTATTCTTAATGAGAATTTTTAAGTGGAGATAATAAAAGGACTAAATTCTAAATTTGGAGAATCTATAATATTTCTGAATTAGATAGGAACTCATATTTTTTTTCTTTCTTAACATTAAAAATTTCTAAACTTTAAATTGGTCTCATTTACTAAATATTTTTTTCTAAATTTGACTACTATATTTCTAAATTTAAATTTTAGTAACTCCTAAACAAACTCATATACATATCATACTTATTTAGTTTTTAAAGATTGAAGTGTCACTTGAGACAGTTAACATTTTTAGTTTGAGGGATTTTAATACACCTAAAATATATAGTATTTTTAAATGCATTTTTATACTTATTTTTTAGATATTGCGCTTCAATGGAAGATATATGTGTGTTTTTCTTTAAGGTACAAGTAAAAAGTTAAAAAATGCTAAAAGGAGTGAAAAAGGATCAAATTAAGAGCAAAAAGGTGAAAATTGTGCTAAAGTGTTTTGGCACCTACGCTTCAAATCTGGCGCTTAAGCGCCGGTGAAACAGAGAAGGTCGCGCCTAAGCGCCAGAGGCCCCGCGCTAGAGGCCGTTTTTTGGCGGTTTTCTTCATTTGGCTGAATTTTTAAGAGGCATTTGAGGCACCTATTGGCTAAAGAGAGTGGTTATGACCACTAGGAACAAAAGTATTATCAAAAGACTTGTGAAAGGAGGCATCCCTTGGAGAATATATCGAATTTGGACATATTTTGAAGAATTTCCAAGGCACCACTTGGGAAATTTATAAAAGAAGGAAGTTGAGACATTTGAAGGGGGTGCTTGAAAGTTCTGAGAAGAGTTTGAAGAGGAGGAGTCATGAGGAGTTTTGAGAGATAGTTTTGGAGAAATTTTCAGGCACCACACAAATTTACTTTATCCTTTTTGTTTTTTGTTTATTTTGAGAGTATTGCAAAAGAGAAGAGATTCAAAGAAATTTCAAGAGTTTGGTGGATGATTTAAGATAAGTTTTTATCTTTTATTTTAAATTACTTTTGGTTTTAATCGAGGCTTCTTGTGGTTTGACAATGATTTATGCTTTTAAACTAAAGTGTGGTTTTTTTTTTCTGTATGGATTCTGAGTAGTTTTCTTTATCTTTCTCCATAAAATGATAAGTGATTAAAAGTGTTGGATGGAAGTTGTGGATAGTATTGATCTTTAAAGTTGAAAAAACTTGTGATGATTTAAATCCATGTACTTCATTTACTTCTTGATTTGGCCTATCCAGATGTTAAAATTTATTGTGAGAACATGTAAGAACCGGGATGATATTGTCTCAGTCAACAATTGGAAAGAATCACATGAGGTTGTATGAATGAGAATGTAATTCATATGATTTAGTGCAAATAAATAGGAAAATAATCTTTTGAACGGTGTAGAGTTAGAGGACAAAGTGACAGGTTAAAGCCCCCAACTTGGTTTATTGTTTTAGGTTATGATACGAGATGTTAGCGGCTAGGTAGAAAGAATCGAGAGAACTCTAGAATGAGAGTTGATATCTTCCTTGCCTAGCCGGTCTTCAGAACTATTCAAACTTTAAATTATTCAATGTTCTTTATAGCATCTCTAATAAGGGTAAAGAAAATAGTTGCTTCTGTTTGACACAACACAATTAGCATACTTCCACAACAGAATTCCTATACTTATTACTGATTTATGATAAAGAGAAAGTTATTGTCATATCAAGTGATTTTCTTTTACATAAACTCAAGTTATCTTATTTAATCGTTATTGTTTTATCAAAATATAAAAAATACAAAAAAAGTAATTTGAATTTTAATATTGTGAAAATATCTATAGTTTAAGTAATTGTCTTTTTAGAATAGAAAGTTTGTTGTTCAATAGAGCATATGTCATAATTTCCCTATTGGTTCGATATTCAGGTCATAACAAAAAGTCTTATATTACTTGATAACGATACATATACTTGCGTAGTATCCCAATATATATATATATATAAATTAAAAATATAAACTCTTATTTTCTTCAGGATCAAGTTTTTGGTTCTGTTGCAAAATAAAAAAATATAAGTGAAAATTATAATTAAATCCATTGTTATACCGTTGCATATAAACAGTCGGGATCAGCACTTAGGCCCAGTCTTCCACCACCATCAGTGGTAGTCAGTCTACCACTGCACAGTCCGAGTGAAAGCTTTGGACCCAGGCGATAGGGAAGAAGAAGCGGAGCGTTTATGGACTTGGAGCGAAAGGCATATTTTTCAATTTCGATTTCTCTTATGGTCTCGTATTGAGTTTCCTGAGTTCCCCATAGCAAGACCAAGAGGCTTTTGTCAGGCAAATGATCACACTGAATGAAGAGATCAACCAATTGTGTGACCAGATGCTAGAAGACAAACATAAGGTCGTTGACTCTATAATGTGCATGGCAAAGACTTTAACAGGTCACCGGGGCAAGTGGCCAATAACATCTATAGAGGAGGAGGAGGAGGAGGAGGAATAGTTTGTTTTTATGCTTTCTTTTAATTGTAAGCATTAATTTGAATGTTATTATGAATTTTTTTGTTACCTTTACATTTTTTATCTGAGACAATTTGTGACAGTATCTTCTTTTTTTTAATGAAATTTTTAGAGCTTTGATCTATGATATGTTTGGATATAATGTGGTATGTGATTTGGATTATATGTTGTGTGTAGGCTATGGAAATGTAATTCATTTTTTGAATTCTTTTTCTGTGATACAAGTTTGCATCAGATTACTATCTCTTTTGTGTCCAAAAATTCAACGCAAAATCGACAAATAATATTACGTCATTAATCGATATTATTCGCTGCAAAAATTGATGGTAATCTGACAATAATCTTATCGCTCGAAGTTTTCAGACACAAAGTTCGACGCTCGTAAACACTAAACAAATCCAACGCTACTGCGATGCAAAAACTTACACAATTTATTTACGACGGATTATTTCGAACCAAAATCGACGTAATTAAATCAAACGCAAACAAGATGAAAGAACTAAAATGTCGTTAGATTTGCCTTAAATTTGCGTCAAATTTGACTGTCGCAAAATTGCTTAATTCCTTTAGTGGAATTTGACCAATAAAACAATTGTTAAAACTAGAGGTCTATTAAAGAAATAGGCCTAACAACTTCATTTTATAAAAACCAACCCCATAAATATGAGGCATTAAATGCGAATAAGAATATCCCCAACATTCAACTTAACTAGAGTCAAGCAAAACCTCCCTTTTAGTCTCATTATCATGCTTATCCTTGGATTAACTTTAGTACAGTCTCAAAGTTAACCAAACTTTAAACCATTGTATTTGCAATTTTTTTATTTTTATTCAAACGAACTTAATAATATATGAGTAAAAGAAATCTAATTCTATGAACATAATCAACAAATATAAAAAAGATATTGTCAAATCAACCTCCAACACTTTTTTGGTAGCCACACTATAAACCTCATTTGTCTGCATTATTCCCCCATGTGCGAAGATGCTACTAATTTTAACATGAAGCTGGCCTTTGCGTCCACCATTTCTTGTCGGTACAGCGAGGTTAAGACCATAAATTTCATCGAACATTAAAGATATGTTTAGCTCTGATATTGTAATGATTAATGCGCATATGGATACAAAAAAATATACAGCTTTAATGTTCAAGAAATTATGAGCCAAGAGGTCAACTTTACAGTCCATTTGGGTATGCGATCTAAGAATAGCCAAATAGTCTGCATGAACTGAACGCCAAAAGAGAGGAAACNTATATATATATATATATATATATTAAAAAGTTAAACACTTATTTTTTTAAGATCAAGTTTTTGGTTATGTTGCAAAGTATGAAAATATAAGTGAAAATTATAATTAAGGTCATTGTTATACTGTTGTATTTAAACAGTCGGGATCAATTTTTTGGCACCGTTGCCGGGGAGAAGACTTCAAAAATTTCTTGAAAGCAAATTTCTATTTTTAGAAAGTCTTATTTAAATTTTAAAAAAAGTTATAGTATTTTATTTTGTGTATTTTATTTTATTTTATTTTATTTTATTGTATGTTAAGGTATGTGTAGTTAAGGTTTGGAAGGACTAGTGCCCTACGATTCTGAATTAGAAAGAATTGTTAAAAAAGTTAGAAAAATAAAAAAATTAAAAATCTAGAAAAAAGTATAGAAATGGCAAACCAAATCAATCAAAATACTGAAATTCATCAAGAATTTAGAACTTTACGAGATTATGCCAACCCTACGGTAGATGAACTTTATTGTAGTATTCAAAAACCTATTGTAGTAGCTAATTCATTGAGCTTAAACTTGTTATTATCCAAATGGTATCAAATAATCAGTTTAGGGGATCACCAACAGAAAATCCAAACTTACATCTTGCCAATTTTTTAGAATTGTGCGCTACATTTAAATATGATGGTGTGTCAGATGATGCGATAAGACTTATGTTATTTCCTTTCTCACTGACAGATAAAGCTAAGGTTGAATTTGTTAGCATCTAGATCTATCAGAACTTGGGGTGATTTAGCACAAAAATTCCTTGCTAAATATTTTCCACCAACCTATCAGAACTTGGGGTGATTTAGCACAAAAATTTCTTGCTAAATATTTTCCACCATCAAAAGCTATCAGAACTTGGGGTGATTTAGCACAAAAATTCCTTGCTAAATATTTTTCACCATAAAAAACTACGAAGCTTGGAAATGATATTAAATCTTTTAATCATGGGAATCTATTTATGAAGCATGAGAAAGATTTAAAGAACTCTTAAGAAAGTGTCCACACCATACTAGAATCTATTTATGAAGCATGAGAACGATTTAAAGAACTCTTAAGAAAGTGTCCACACCATGCAATACTAGATTGGTTAATAATTCAAATAATGGATTAGCTGAATCTCTTAGATATATTATCGATGCCGCTGCTGGTGGTTTGTTGATGTCAAAACCATTTCATGACGCTTATGCTTTAGTTGAAGAAATGACTATCAATAATTTAGTTAATACTTAAATTTCTTTTGTTGAAAATAATTTTCAAAATTAGTATTAAATTTTTAAGTAAAAGATTTATATCACGACTTTGCTTTAGGAAAGGAGAAGGAGAATTCAAAATCATTAAAGGCCTATCCAGATGTAATCCTTGCCTGAAAAAAAAAACAAAAAGAAAAAGAAAAAGAAATAAGGGAGGAGAAGCTTGATGATTANTAGGGGACATTTATGTCTTCCACTCAAATTTTAAAAAATGGTAACCCTCTCATATTTTGCTCCTTTCCTCATCTGAAGTAAGTATTGTAATAGTATAAAATGATTAAAGAAAATTAGGTGAATTGTTGGTGTTAATGTTGTCAACTTTGATAAATGAATTGGAGTCATTTCTAGGAAAAGAGAAAGGTTAAGTAGTTAGCCCTCCTGATAGAAGAATGTTGGGTGATATACTTCTCCACGATAACAACTTAAATAACTTTTTTCCAACAAATATTGCTGACCTCATTTTTTGGTCGAACCTGTTTTTTTTGTCCTACACTTAAATGGATTTCACTTGAGCTAAGTCTTGCACAAAAACCCTTTTAATAAAACAAATTTTTAACTAAATAAAAAATAAAATTAATCAAAATAAACTTCAAATATAACCAACTTTAATCAAACCTAAAGACAACCCTAAAATCAGTTACAATCACCCAAACCTTAAGATTATCATTTTCTCTCCTGAGATCGTTGTAGGACTCAAATATTCATTTTGAATGTTGCATGAGACTTATTATCGCATATAAAGACAATGTAAATAAGTTTGGTGATCATTTGAAATATTTTTTAGGTAACTTTTTAATTCAAATTTTCATGGATGAATAACATCATAACAAAGCCTAAGATTAATGCTTCCTCTACAAGCCAATCTAATGGTCCAAATAAAATTTTGTAAGTTGCATGATCTTCATAATTACATATGAGGAATATGCTAACTAGTTTGGTAGCCATCTAACATCATTTCTATGTAAAATTATGTATTTAGGGTTTTTATGCATGAAAAATGATCCTCCAATGAAGTTTTTCAACCAGTTGCTATTTTTGAAATAAATTTCATCATTTCTTCATATCATTGAAACTTACACATGAGCTCCTCTGTACTAAAATCTGGCTCCATTTAGAGGACCATTGAACTAACACTATTAAAGAGAGAGCATAATAATTTCAATAATAAAAGGATAATTTGGACATAACTACATCAAAATGACCTCAAAATAAGTTTTGACTTCAAAAAAAGTTATTTTAAATTCAAAAATATACAATTTGGTCTATGAAAATCAGTTAAAAAACATCAACTCAAAATCCTCTATTTTGTCTCTCCTATGATTGGGACCTACTTTGACTTGAAATATCTTTACATGCAGCATGATTTAGACAAAACCACTCGACCATTGAATTCCTTGCATTTCTCTCTATCCAATGAGCTCAAGTCAAAATTTTTACCAAAACCAACTTGTAACTGCCTCTTTAACCACCTCATAGCCAATGTTTAACCATCTAACAACTTCAAATGGCCATAACTTGAGCTAGAAACATTCTTTTTCAAAAATGTTTTAGACCATTTGTATTCCTTTTTTTGTCCTCTTCAAAATGTCATATGTTTGCATTTTTATATGACTACACTAACTACTTTGGCCAAATTACCAAAATGCATTTCCGTTTTTTTTTTAATTCCCTGCATGTCATTTGATCTAAGCCCACCATGCCTTCCTCAACTCCATCCATTCAAACACATTCCCCTTGCCACCTTACCAATCTATCTCCTCATCTCACATTAGTCCACTTCACCAAAGCACCTCCCAATTCTCTCTCTCTCTCTCTCTCTCTCTCTCTCTCTCTCTCTCTCTCTCTCTCT
>JXCR01123078.1:119998-148929 GCA_002079205.1 Phalaenopsis hybrid cultivar | reverse complement strand
TCTCTCTCTCTCTCTCTCTCTCTCTCTCTCTCTCTCTCTCTCTCTCTCTCGCTCATGTCATCAAACTCATACCCCCCATTCTCTACCTTAACTGCATACTCCATCCTAGTTGTCCACTTGATTTCCATAATTTTTCCCTCTCAAAATCTTCCCATAAATATCTCCCCTCATCCAAAATATGACCTACTTCCCCTTCATTTCACCAATTCTCCCTTTTCAAATCCCTCTCAAATCTCTCCTCCAAACACTCCAATCTGAGCCCTTCCTCTCCCTTATTCCAAAATCGAGAGTCTCCACCATCTTTAACCAATAAATCAAGCATGGATGATCCAAAGGAAGGCAAAGGGAAATCATCAACATCATGGCAAAGAAAATCCATGGTACAACATCATTTCTCCATCTTTCAATTTCAAAATTCACCATTGAACTTTAAAATTCTTAATCTCTTCCATGTAATTACTTGCTCAATTTCAAAATTCACGATTAAAATTTAAAATTCTTTATGATTTCCATGTAATTACATAATAATTTTAAAGATTCATCATGGAACTTTAAAGTTCTTCATGTCTTCCATGTAATCACATGTTCAACTTAAAAATCACCTTGGAACTTTAAAATTCTTCATGTCTTCCATGTAATTACATGTTCAATTCCAAAATTCACCATTAGACTTAGGAATTCTCAATGTTTTGTTTATAGATGTATGTTTAGTTTTAATATTTGCCTTATGAGTTATCTTTTTCATGTTAAAGCATAAGGATTTTGTTTATAGTGAACTGTATCATGTAATACACATGGTTTTCCCTTCTTCTTTGTCTTAGATGAAAGCCTAATCTCCATTCCCCATCAAAACCATAGCCTAAGGTCATTTTCTCACCCTTATCGTGAGCCTGAACCATTAATTCTCTCCAAATCGATACTTTAACTTAGTAAACATACACTAATCAAATTCTAATCTACTAAAAACACTCTAATATTAACTTTAAACACCCAAATACTCCCTAACTATGAGCCTAAATGGAAAATTATACTCTAGTCCTGGCCTTAACCTGCCTAAATTACCATACTCGAACTAAAGTCCACCTAGACCGATCTAGCCATGAGCCTAAATACCTAAATACACCCGAACCTGAGCATGATTCCACTCAAAAACACCCAAACTAAGATCAATAGCCACTTAACTCAAATAGTAACCTATTAACAACCAAACTAATTCATTAATCAACTAATCATCCCATTGATAGTTTAATTAATTTTTTAATCAACTGATCAACCATCTAATTGTTTAATTAATTCATTAATCAACAAATCAAAAACTAATAGTTTAATTAACACACTATTAAATAAATTAACCCATTAAGTTACTAATTAACCAATTGATTAATTAGTTAACCCATTAAGCCACTAATAAATCCATTAAATAATTACTTAATTTATTGAGCCACTAATTAACGAATTATCAACTAAATAACTCATTAAGTTATTCATTAACACATTAAGAAATTATGTAATTCATTAAACCATTAATTAGCTCATTAAGCAATTATGTAACTCATAAACCTTTGGTTAACTGATTAAGTAATCAATTAACCCACTAGGGTGTCGATTCACTCACTAATTGACTATACTAACTCATTAATCAGTTAATTATCTCACTAATTAACTAATTAATTATGCTAACACTTAAATCATGATATTAAAACATTAATTACTTTATTAAAACATTAACCAACTCATTAATCAATCAATCAACTCATTAACTCACTAAATAACCTATTAATTCAAAAAATAACCATCATGACAACTGCTTAATCCATTTAACTAGGGTCTGTTTGGGGAAAATATAACTTATTAAAAAACTACTGTGCAACAGTTTTGATAGCAAGCCATTTTTGCAGTTTCAAAACAACTGTGTTGTTGTCGTTTCGGAACAAATGTCTGTCGACACTATTTTTGGGTGTTGGAGGAGTTGCCCGTTGGNTATTATATAGAAAACATATCAAAGTATCTTGATGCAATCTTATGAAAATGTCATGATTACTTGATACTGGATATATAATTCATGCATGAAATGAATATTTAAAATCAAAATAAAAATTAAGAGCTCAATGAGCTTAGGCTTGAAGATGAGTTACTTTTTTATATAAATTAAAACTGCTGAAATACATTAGAAGATGGGTTACAATTTCTATTAGTTGCGGTCTGGTCTGACTGAATATTTTTATCTAAATGAATCAATATTTTTTTAATGGATAGTTGAATTTTGGGTTCCACTCAATTATTTAATCATCGCGTTAATAATGTTTTGATTATGGATTCAACTGCATGAAAGAAGATCGACATAAAATAATCTTCAAAATCTTAGAACTCAAACATGATTTTTATCATCTCTCAATCATTTATAAAATCCTTCGGAAATAATAACGTTTTATGTATAATTTGTGCTTACCCAATTGTAATTGTTGTGTGCCTAAAGATTCACAACGATATAGTGATAATTAACTGTCTTAATTTTGTATGAAAATCTAGTACACGGACATATAATAGAGAAGTAGGAGTCACCAAGATTTTTTTACTTGAAAAAATACTAAAAAGGGAAAGAAAACATGGAGTTTAGCCCAACAAAAGTAATCCAATACAGGATTATAAGTACATGGGTTGACACTCCTCCCGAATTGGAGAAGATAGAATTACAATGTTGATAACTATACCTGTACAATAGTCTTCTCGCTTTAATAGTTGTAATTGAGCTACAACTTTAAGTGGTTGCTACAAAGGTGATAGTTAGCCATAAAGGAAATATTCATTGGTTTCAATAGCATTTGTTGGCCACATAGACCTTGGTTGGGGACTGCAATAGCGTCATATATTGGTGGAGGCCACAGTTAAAAGTTATAGTAACAATTAGCCACATAGTTGTAGTTGGTCACATAAGTCATGGTTGGTAGTTGTTGTAGAATCAGTTGGCTATAAAGGTTCTATTGAGAAGTTGTAGTAGTAACTGACCAGATAGGTTGTAGTTGATAGTTGTCAGAATGTTAGTTAGTCTAAAAGGCCATGGTAGTTGGTATCTGTAAGAGCATTTGTTGGCTATGGAGGCCATAGTGGAAGGTTGTAATGACAACAATCAGCTACTTTGGTTTAAGTGGGTAGCTACAATAGTAACTATTCACATAGGCCATAATAGATCACTGCAAGAGAATTAGTTGGAAAAATAGGCTGTTGTGAAATGCTATAAAGATAGCAAATAGCCAAATATGATCTAATGGCATGTAACGGCATTAATTGGCCACATAGGCAATAATAGGTAACTACAAGAGTGTTAGTTGACTAGAGAGGCCAAAGGTTGTGTTAAATCAGTTGATAGTTGCAACCTTTTTCTCAAAATTATTATTTTATAATAGAGACAGCACTTGTTGGTACAAGGTATAAAAATATTAAAAATTTAGAAAAAATCATCGTATCTTGAATATGGTGGTTGTAAGCAGTTATCACCGAGAGTTATCATTGAATATTTAATACAACATTATTTGTTACATGGTACTTGGGATACATCATTTTCCATGTATTTAGAAAAAATTATTACACCATATTTGGGGTACTCCATTACCCCATTTTTAGGATACATCATTACCCGACAGTAAGGTTACATTTGCTACATTGTGTTTGGGGTATTTCATTACATCACATTCGAGGTAGTTCATTACACCAGGTTTAGGTGTTGACCACATGATTCACTAAAAAAAATAAGCAGGGGGTGACCAGTAATAGTTGACGGTTACTGACTGGAGCGGGTCAATAGAGTTTGTTGGTTACAGATGCAAACGTTATTGTCAAGTCTTTAGTTCAAAACAACACTAGAATTGCATTCCTCCCCCTTCTCCCCCTCAAGTGAAGAGAGGGGGCTATTTATAGCCATTGAAGGAGGGGCATTTTCATCCACTCCCATAACCACCCGATCGAACAACCCATGTCAATTCCTATTGATCATAGGTTTTTTCTGATCTAATGTCTTAATGAACTCAAAGTTGGGTGATTTTTGGGCTCTCTAGATTCCTCTTGTTGAGATGCTCGATTTGAACATAAATATGTCAAATCTGGATTTCATTTAACCACCCAATTTCTCATCTTAAGCTTTTAAATGTGCTTTAACTGCTTGATCTTGACTTGATCAGTCTCAGATTGGAATAATTTTTTGTTTAACTGGATTCATCTTATTGAGATGACTAGTTTGACTATAAACTTATTGAACATAAAGCTCTATATGATCTTGAATTTTATTGTAAATTTTTCTCCTAAGAAACATGCCTTCAGTTTTGTGCGAGATAATTAATATTTGTTGATGACACATCTTTACTGATTGTTGAAAACACATTTTTTTCATTTTCTTTTTTTTTATAAGCAGAGCAAGCGCTCTAACTTAACACCAAAAAAATTCAATGCTAGATAATTGACCTCTTACAATTTTGTTAGTATCACTTAAAAAAATAATTTAAATTTCTCACTGCTACGAAACTAGTAAAATGGAGAGGCCATTCTTTTTTATCAAGCTCTATAAACATCGAAGACAATAATTAATGAATGAAAACACAATGTAATTCTAGAGTTTTTGGCTCTATTATTTTTCCTTTTACTATGTAGTCCTCTTGTTGATCTTATTTTTAATGAGGTTGACAAATCAGTTTTTGAGTTTTATCTTAATCCTTAGAATTGTTCCTTAATATAGTACCATAGTGGGACCCTTTTAGAAGGGTTTTTAATTTTTAAATCATGAGTAATACTTGAAAACTAGTAATTAGAAAATATTTGGTACAACTTTTGTTTGCCTTAGAATTGGACCTATTTTATGGAATCCATTTAAATTGATGGAATTTAGTTATCTTTTACCCCACAAAAAAAAAATTAATAGCCATAGGTTCATTAAAAATAAAATGTAGTTTCTAATGAAATTAAATCATATTTAAAATTGAAATCCAAGCCCCCTTGGTCTCCCATATTACACTTGAACCTCATGAACTAGATGATGTGGCATAAAGATCAAATGGAGTTTATAACTAGGAAGAGTATTACAATTAGTTAAGATCCAAGNAAAATTGAAATCCAAGCCCCCTTGGTCTCCCATATTACACTTGAACCTCATGAACTAGATGATGTGGCATAAGGATCCAATGGAGAAAGAATGGGCCCTATTATTAGAGTTTATAACTAGGAAGAGTATTACAATTAGTTAAGATCCAATGACTAGAAACAAAATAGAGATATCCAATTATGATTTATTATAATTTATATGTTTTTTATTAAACATAATATTATATTTGTCTTTGTAGCTTGATGTGGCGGTGCTTTAAAATTTTTAAAATTTAAATTTCAACAATTAAAAATTTTGTATTTAAAATTTTATATGAGGGAATAATATGTAAATTAAAAAATAAAATTATTTGTTTAAAATAAAAAAATAACTTATTTGCTTAAAATANTGTAGCTTGATGTGGCGGTGCTTTAAAATTTTTAAAATTTAAATTTCAACAATTAAAAATTTTGTATTTAAAGTTTTATATGAGGGAATAATATGTAAATTAGAAAATAAAACTATTTATTTAAAATAAAAAAATAAATTATTTCCTTAAAATAAAAAAAAATTATACATTTTTTAGAGAGCTAAATAAATTTCTAGGGGACATTTATGTCTTCCACTCAAATTTTAAAAAATGGTAACCCTCTCATATTTTGCTCCTTTCCTCATGTGAAGTAAGTATTGTAATACTATAAAATGATTAAAGAAAATTAGGTGAATTGTTGTTGTTAATGTTGTCAACTTTGATAAATTAATTGGAGTCATTTCTAGGAAAAGAGAAAGGTTAAGTAGTTTGCCCTCCTGATAGAAGAATGTTCGGTGATATACTTCTCCACGATAACAACTTTATTAACTTTCTTTCAACAAATATTGCTGACCTCATTTTTTGGTCGAACTTGTTTTTTTTGTCCTACAGTTAAGTGGATTTCACTTGAGATAAGTCTTGCACAAAAACCCTTTTAACAAAACAAATTTTTAACTAAATAAAAAATAAAATTAATCAAAATAAACTTCAAATATAACCAAATTTAATCAAACCTGAAGACAACCCTAAAATCAGTTATAATCACCCAAACCTTAAGATTATCATTTTCTCTCCTGAGATCGTTGTAGGACTCAAATATTCATTTTGAATGTTGCATGAGACTTATTATCGCATATAAAGACAATGTAAATAAGTTTGGTGATCATTTGAAATATTTTTTAGGTAAAACTTTTTAATTCATTTTTTCATGCATGAATAACATCATAACAAAGCCTAAGATTAATGTTTCCTCTACAAGCCAATCTAATGGTCCAAATAAAACTTTGTAAGTTGCATGATCTTCATAATTACATATGAGGAATATGCTAACTAGTTTGGCGGCCATCTAACATCATTTTTATGTAAAATTATGTATTTAAGGTTTTTATGCATGAAAAATGATCCTCCGTTGAAGTTTTTCAACCAGTTGCTATTTTTGAAATAAATTTTATCGTTGCTTCATATCATTGAAACTTTCACATGAGCTCCTTTGTACTAAAATATGGCTCCATTTAGAGGATCATTGAACTAACACTATTCAGAAGAGAGCATAATAATTTCGATAATAAAAGGATAATTTGGACATAACTACATCAAAATGACCTCAAAATAAGTTTTGACTTCAATAAAAGTTAATTTAAATCCAAAAATACACAATTTGGTCTATGAAAATTAGTTAAAAAAACATCAACTCAAAATCCTTTATTTTTTCTCTCCTATGATTGGGACCTACTTTGACTTGAAATATCTTTACATGCAGCATGATTTAGACAAAACCACTCGACCATTGAATTCGTTGCATTTCTCTCTATCCAATGAGCTCAAGTCAAAATTTTTTCCAAAACCAACTTGTAACTACATCTTTAACCACCTCATAGCCAATGTTTAACCATCTAATAACTTCAAATGGCCATAACTTGAGCTAGAAACATCCTTTTTCGAAATGGTTTAGACCATTTGTATTCTTTTTTTTGTCCTCTTCAAAATGTAATATGTTTGCATTTTTATATAACTACACTAACTACTTTGGCCAAATTACCAAAATGCATTTCCCTTTTTTTAAAATTCCCTGCATGTCATTTGATCTAAGCTTACCATGCCTTCCTCAACTCCATCCATTCAACCACATTCTCCTTGCCATCTCACCAATCTATCTCCTCATCTCACATTAGTCCACTTCACCAAAGCACCTCCCAATCCTCTCTCTCTCTCTCTCTCTCTCTCTCTCTCTCTCTCTCTCACTCACTCTCGCTCATGTCATCAAACATACACCCCATTCTCTACCTTAACTACATACTCCATCCTAGTCATCCACTTCATCTCCATAACTTTTTTCCCTCTCAAAATCTTCCCATAAATATCTCCCCTCATCCAAAATATGACCAACTTCCCCTTCATTTCACCAATTCTCCCTTTTCAAATCCCTCTCAAATTTCTCCTCCAAACACTCCAACCTGAGCCCTTTCTCTTCCTTATTCTAAAATCGAGGGTCTCCACCATCTTTAACCAATAAATCAAGCATGGATGATCCAAAGGAAGGCAAAGGGAAATCATCAACATCAAGGCAAAGAAAATCCATGGTACAACATCATTTCTCCATCTTTAAATTTCAAAACTCACCATTGAACTTTAAAATTCTTAATCTCTTCCATGCAATTACTTGCTCAATTTCAAAATTCACGATTGAACTTTAAAATTCTTTATGATTTCCATGTAATTACATATTAAATTTAAAGATTCATCATGGAACTTTAAAGTTCTTCATGTCTTCCATGTAATCACATGTTCAACTTAAAAATCACCTTGGAACTTTAAAATTCTTCATGTCTTCCATGTAATTACATGTTCAATTCCAAAATTCACCATAAGACTTGGGAATTCTCAATGTTTTTTCTTGTAGATGTATGTTTAGTTTTAATATTCGCCTTATGAGTTATCTTTTTCATGTTAAAGCATAAGGATTTTGTTTATATTGAACTGTATCATGTAATACACATGGTTTTCCCTTCTTCTCTGTCTTAGATGAAAGCGTAATCTCCATTCCCCATCAAAACCATAGCCTAAGGTCATTTTCTCACCCTTAGCGTGAGCCTGAACCATTAATTCTCTCCTAATCGATACTTTAACTTAGCAAACATACACTAATCCAATTCTAATCTACTAAAAACACTCTAATATTAACTTTAAACACCCAAACACTCCCTAACTGTGAGCCTAAATGGAAAATCATACTCAAGTCTTGGCCTTAACTTGCCTAAATTACCATACTCGAACTAAAGTCCACCTAGACCGATCTAGCCATGAGCCTAAATACATAAATACACCCGAGCCTGAGCATAATTCCACTCAAAAACACCCAAACTAAGATCTATAGCCACTTAACTCAAATTGTAACCTATTAACAACCTAACTAATTCATTAATCAACTAATCATCCCATTAATAGTTTAATTATTTTTTTAATCAATTGATTAACTATCTAATAATTTAATTAACTCATTAATTAGCAAATCAAAAACTAATAGCTTAATTAACACAATATTAAATAAATTAACCCATTAAGTTACTAATTAACCAATTGATTAATTAGTGAACCCATTAAGCCACTAATAAATCCATTAAATAATTACTTAATTTATTGAGCCACTAATTAACCAATTATCAACTAAATAACTCATTAAGTCATTCATTAACACATTAATCAATTATGTAATTCATTAAACCATTAATTAGCTCATTAAGCAATTATGTAGCTCATAAACCTTTGGTTAACTGATTAAGTAATTAATTAACCCACTAAGGTGTTGATTCACTCACTAATTGACTATAATAACTCATTAATCAGTTAATTATCTCACTAATTAATTAATTAATTATGCTAACACTTAAATCATGATATTAAAACACTAATTACTTTATTGAAACATTAACCAACTTATTAATCAATCAATCAACTCATTAACTAACTAAATAACCTATTAATTCAAAAATTAACCATCATAGCAACTATTTAATCCATTTAACTAGGTCTATTTGGGGAAACTATAGCTTATTAAAAAGCTACTGTGCAACAATTTTGATAGCAAGCCATTTTTGCAGTTTTAAAACAACTGTGTTGTAGTCATTTCGGAACAAATGTCTGTCGACACTATTTTTGGGTGTTGGAGTAGTTGTCCGTTGGAAGCTGTCGGCTGCCGGAATCAAAATCTCGTTGTCCACTTTGGANTATATATATATATATATATAGAAAAATATGAAATCAAACTGACCTCATTTTTTTCATAGTTTAAATGAAAGAGTACTATACCTCAAAACTTGTATCTATCCCGAAAGACAAACACAAGACTTGAGGATGAGGCTTGATCAAATAAACTAAGAACTATATGATGTCTGTTTAGTCTGCGAAACCATCTTATTTGCCGACAAGTTCCCCTATTTAATATGAAGAATTAAATATGGTTTATATTAAGCTGGGTTCGGAAATGCTTCCTATAAGGGCAAGCCCTATAGTTAATTACATCTTAAATGACCGAAGTCACTAAAGAAAACTCTCGATAAAAATCAGGAAATGTTATGTTCAAAGATGTCAAAGGATAGGACTTTTCAACGAAATTAGATAAAGAGGTATGAAAGGGGAATGACTCAATTTGGAACATTTATTGTAGAATCCAAAGTATGAAAAACTACGGGATGTCATAGATCCTGAGGAGAACCTCGGTGAGTTCCCACTCTATCCTATTATTTGGCTTTAATTTTGAGGAAAGAATATTTAAATATTTCATCTTGCCAATTTTACTTGTTAGGGCTTACATTTATGTGAAACGATCACACAAATAGCCTGAAAGATGTGAGGATTTAGGTCATGACAAACGACAACCTTGGAATCCTAAGACGAGTTAGGGCTTATATTGTACAGCAGAGTTATACAAAGGCCTATAGATAAGGTGAGGATTTATGTTGCATAAGCAAACAACCTTGAAATCCTATGTCTTGTTGTTTAATTCTAAGAAAGGATGTGTTGTTGTAGATCCTCTTGCTATTGGAGATGGTCATGCTGCCCACAATGCTAGCTCCAAACTCCTCGTCATGACGAGTTTAGGTTTTCTAATGTGTCAGGTTATAATGTTAAATCAGATGTCCCTATGGTTATGGTCCTTTAAACATTATGGGATTTCGATTCCTGCGGTCGACAGCTTCCAACTGGCAACTCCTCAAATAAAATAATGTCGACAGTGTCATATTTTCCTTTAGTTCTAATAAATTAAGATCATTTTTATACAATAATCCCAAGTCTTACTAGATCTACCTCTGCCTTTCATAACAAAATTCGAATCTAAAACATCTACTTTCCTAATCAAATCATCAAATGATCGACAGTTAATGTGACCAAACCATCTAAGATGACTCTTTCTAATTTTGTCTGTCATTAGAGCTACACCAACCCTATCACGAAGATATTCATTTTGCATTTTGTCTCTAAGTGTAAAGCCACTCATCCACCTAATCATTCTCATCTCGGCAACTCTTAATTTTGTATTATGCTTCTCTTTTAAAAGCCAACATTCAGTTTCATAAAGAATTGCAGGTCTCACCACCATCTTATAAAATTTTCCTTTCAGTCTAAGAGGTACTTTAGAGCATTGCAGGTCTCACCACCGTCTTATAAAATTTTCCTTTCAGTCTTAGCGGTACTTTCGAATCACACAAAAGGCCTGAAGCATTCCTCCACTTCAACCAACCAACTTGAATTCTACTATTAATATCCTCATCTACATCGCCATCGCTTTGAACAACAGACCCAAGATATCTAAATCATTCAGATCTTTCAATAATTTGATCTCCTAAAGTTACACTTCTGTAACTAGAGCTACTACTACTAAAATTACATTCCACATATTTAGTATTAGTTTTATTGAAATGAAGGACTTTAAACTCCAACGTAGACCTCCATGATTCAAGTTTTTCTTGGGTTTTTTCTCTCGTCTTATCCCTGAGAAGGATATCATCAGTAAAAAACATACATCAAGGTACATCCTCCTATAAATGTCCAATAAGACCATCAATAACTAAAGCAAAAGTATATAGACTTAAAGTTGATCCCTGAAGTAATCCAATAGAAATAGTAAAATAATTGGACCTCCTTCAGTTTGAATAAAAGTAACAGCCCTAATATACATATCTTTACTGACTTGAATATAAGTCACATCAACATATTTCTTCTCAAGAACTCTCCAAAGGATATCTCTTACATCCTTATCATAAGATTTTTCCAAATCAATAAAAATTAAATACAGATCCTCCTTATTATCTCTGAACTTCTCCATAAAACCTCTTAACAAACGTATAGCTTCCATAGTAGACCTGCCCGGCATAAATCCAAATTGATTATGATAAATCCTTGTAATACGTCTTAACCTATGTTCAATTACCCTCTTCCATAATTTTCAAGTATGACTCATCAACTTAATTACTTTATAAATTGCACACTCTTGTGCATCCCCTTTATTCTTAAAAATGGGGATCAAAATACTCTTCCTCCAATTCTCAAGCATTTTTTCAGTTTTTAAAATAATATTAAAGAGTTTAGTGGGCCAAGAAACTCGCAAATCTCCTAAAAATTTCCACACTTCAATTAGAATATCATCAGGTTCTGCAGACTTTTCACCCTTTGTTATCTTTAAAGCATTCTCAACTTCTTTTTTACTAATACGACAATAAAAATGAAATATTTTATTATTATTAATGATATTTATATCATTAAGGTTGATCGTATTTTTAGAAACTTCAATAAAAATTTTATAAAAATAACTCACCCACCTATGTTGAGTATCTTTTTCTAAGAAAATCACTTTTTGATTTTCTTCTTTAATACACCTTACTTAAATCTTTGCTTTTATTTTTTCTTTGTTTGGCTAGTTTATACATATATTTTTCACCCTCTTTAGTATCCAATTTCTTATAAAGATCACTAAAAGTAGAATTTTTAACATCACTGACTGCTCTTTTAAACTCTCTGTGAGCCTTTTAATATTTTTCACAGTTCTCTATGAATTTACATTTAAACCAATTTTTATAACATGTCTACTTATATTTTATCTTTTCTTGCATATTATTATTCCATCACCAATTACATTTATTTATTGAAACTTTTTTCTTTTGATTCCCTAAGTACATCTTTTGCTACTTGTTTAATGTATTTGTTAATTTATCCCACATAGCAATCGCTCTTCATGAACATCCCAAATTTTGAAATCTTGAATTTTACTCATAAAAATAATTTTATTTGTGTTTTTAAGGCTCCCCCATCTAAGTCTACGATGATGAGTCCTAGCATTCTTTATTTTACAACTCTTCATCTTAAAATCTAGAACTAATAATCGATGTTAGGTACTTAAATCGTCACTTAGAATGACCTTACAATCTTTACAACCTCGACGATCTCTTCTTCTCATAAGAAAATAATCAATTTGTGTTTTATTAGATCCATTTTTATAAGTAATAAGATGTTCATCTTTTTTCTTAAATAAAGTATTAGTAATAATAAAATCATATGCTAAAGCAAAATCTAAAATGGCTTTACCTTCTTCATTAGTCACTCTAAAACCGTAGCCACCATGAATATTCCTAAAATATTCTACCACTCTACCGACATGTCCATTTAAATCTCATCCAATAAAAATTCTTTCTTCAAAAGGTATCATTTGTATTAAATCTTCTAAGTCATTCCAGAATATATCTTTAAACCCTATATCTAAACCTACGCGAGGAGCATAAGCAATTATAATATTTAAAATCTTAGTGTCAATAATAATCTTAAAGGCGATAATTCTATCTACAAATCTATTAATTTTTACAATATTATCCTAGAATACCAAAGTTAAAACCTAAGTTATCAATCTCGTTTGCCTTTTCTCCAACCCATTTAGTTTCTTGCATACATAAGATAATAATCTTTTTGTGCATCATAATATCAATTAATTCCATTAATTTATCATTGAGAGTACCTATATTCTAAGATCTCATCCTAACATTAGTTTCATTTTTTTCATGAACTAACTTTTTTACCCGCACCATTCCGTAATATGGGAACCCTTGCTTATTGACACTACACCTAGACACCGATGTAGCGGCCCTTGCACACTTTCACTGCATTCAGATCATACAGGGTGTCGCTTCCATGGAATGCCCTAGTACTTACACAATATTCAAAAGGATTCATGTCATAATTTAATTTCGACAAGTTTTACGCTATCTGTCGACTAACTAACGCAACCCTTCACTTTTCACATCCAAACTTGGGCCCAACCCGCAATGGCAGAGTTGCATCCGGACTCTGCACATAATATTTCCCCTTTCGGCATAAGTTTTCGAAGTGCTATTATATTGTGATGTGTTTAAATGCTCTTTTTCGTGGCTCGCATCAGTACGAATAATACATTATTGCCAAATCTCTGAAAGAATTTATATTCATTTGTAATAATAAAAATTATATATATACAACATTAATGAAAATTAAGATGTTCACATTACTGAAATAACTTCAACATTTACATCCCAACCAAAAAAAAAAGAAAAAAAAGAACATAAAACAAGCTGATATAAAACAACTTAAACTTAAAACATGCCAACCAAAGATCGAAGATAACAATGCTAGAAGATGAATGATAAAGGCAACGACCATCAGATAGATTAACTGAGCAAAATGAGGATGGCTAGCGCAATAGATATAGGAGTTTTTTAAGAGTTGCAGCTAATCTTGTCCTATTTTAATTAACAATGGTTAAAACTATTATAATTAAATCATTAAAATCAAGTTAATTTTTTAATTACTGCTAGAAAATGCTTTCTCAAGTTCATAATTCTATTACTGTTACCGTTAATTAATTGTTTTTATCTTGATCCCACAGTTTTTACAGCCTAATATGTATGTTAATAACTACCTAAGGAAAATNTTATAATTAAATCATTAAAATCACAATAATTTTTAAATTACTGCTAGAAAATGCTTTCTCAAGCTCATAATTCTATTACTGTTACCGTTAATTAATTGTTTTTATCTTGATCCCACAACCATCCTTCTATAACCTTTTTTTTTTTCTTTTTAATACCAAGCATGAGATGTATGGGGAAAAATAATTGAACTCTAAGGAAAATATTTTAATTAGCTACCTAAAAAAATTTCTTCGCAGCGCTTATTATATTGTTTTTAAAAAAAAAACTGGTAATATTATTAAAAAAATTATAAAAATATTTAAAATATCTACTAAAAGTCAGTGCTAATAATTACAACGATTTAAAATCTACTGAAATAGAAATAACAAATTTTTACTGCTGTTATTATCTATATAAAATAGTATAAAATCTCATTTGGGGCAGCTTGTGTTTATTCGGATAAGCAGCTTATCATGAAACCCGGTCTGCAGCGTTCGGNATGTCGTCTATTCTAGAAACTTGAGGTATAACTCATGCATGCTTGAATTCGGCTTTGAAGAAAAAGTTCAAAGAGTTACGGCTAAACGCGTTTTAGCTGTTTGATTTTTATTGAGTTGAATAAATCATTTTACAATTTATTTATTTGAGAGTGTCTTTTTTGAAAATTTACATACATTTTTTACACTTTGCTCCTAAACTATAATTTTTACAAATGAATGAAAAGGTTTATATTTTCTTTTTAAGAGTAAAAAATAGTAGTATTTTTGACGTGTTGTGAAAAATTTAAACGAGAAAATGTTGCATTAGGATTTCGCACGTAAAGTTACTTGCGGAGTCGAATGAAATCACGCTACGTGGCGGTGACAAAAATAAAATAAAATCTGTTAAGGTAACTCAAGAGAATATTCCTCTCGTGTTATTCAACTATTATTGTGTATTATTCAGGTATTATTATGCGTTATTCAAGTGGTATTGATGTGTTATTGTATTATTATAATGTCGAGAATATTCTCAGAACACAATAACACCTGAATGACATACAATAACACCTTAATAACACAAAATAATACTGGAGAAATATTCTCCTATGTTACCGAACCGATATTTTTTTTTTCTGTCACCTCCACTTGGCGTGATGCAATATTTCTTCAATTTAAACCGTATAAATATAGAAAGTGAAATATTTGTGTTAGATATGTAAATACAAAACAATTTGGTGTTATGAAAATAAATGCACCCTTTTTACTATTATTTTCAGTTTTATTAAAAAATATGATGTTACATAATTATGAAATATTAAGTCAGCATTAATTGCTGATAGTTGTTCCTATTTTAAGGCAAATAAAAAATATATATTTTCTTACAAATAGTCTCTTTGACCAACCTAATTATATTTTCCTTTTCCGAGTTATGTCGGTTGCAGCCATGATACTCAGAAAAGTAAGTTTAATAAACACAGCATGCAACATTTAGACGTGTCAGAATGCAACTCAACATAATCTGGCAATTTCTATATTTAAAGCCAAATATGATTTAATGCACACAATATTTAAGTTCCTTTTAACACTACTTCATTATAACTTATTAATTAATGATTACTGAATTAATTAATTGAATAAATTTCAACATTTTTATGAATATTAAATTGATGGATTAATAAATTTAAAAACTTTATTATTTCGATTTATTTTACAATAAATAATATGATTTAAGCATTATGAATAAATTTTTTTTAGAAGCTCGATTAAAGTTCGATAATATGTTTATTTGGTTAGAAATTTATTTAATTTGTAATTATAAATATTTTTATTTGATTGATTTTATTCATAATCAAAAGATAATTATTTTTTCTCATTAATTTATTTATTTATCTTTAATAGTTCATTCAATTAAAATCTCATTTTTAAGCTCAATAGGCTTTTGATTAGTAGGCTCAAAAAGACTTGTCCAATTTGTATTAAACATTAGTGGATCTTTAATATTTTGGGAAATTTACAAAAATAGCACAAAATTCTCATCTATTTACAAATCTCTCAAGTGAACTCTCATATCTACATGCAAAGTACTTATGTGTTTTAAGCATATGCATGAAAATATATTTTTCACTTTTAAAATGAGGTAATTATGGTATTCTTTTTTATGTGGTATATAGGATTTGAGTGATATGTGTGTAATTATAAATGTTTGGATGTGAGAAATGTAAATACATAAGAATTGTGTGTGATGCATGTAAATGCCCCAATTATGTTTGCAAAACAGTCATGCTCAACCAAGCAAAAACAACTATAATTTTGAATGCGTTGAGCTTTAATGGTGCTAAAATAATTGATTCAAGCTCAAATGGGTTCTTAATAAACGAACGTAAGCTTGTGTATCGAAAATGTGTCAGTGTTATCCTGAGAAGATCCAATAGTTCAAAGGAGAAGAGTACGATGAAAGAGTGCCTACTAACAGAAGACCATGAGACCCACTTATCCAGCTTAATACAGTCGTCTGAGCCAAAGCCAGCAAGCCCGACCAAGTCAAAAAAAGATAACTAAATGACCTGAATATGAGATATTCGNTGTAATAAAAGTCAGTGCTAATAATTACAACGATTTAAAATCTACTGAAATAGAAATAACAAATTTTTACTGTTGTTATTATCTATATAAAATAGTATAAAATCTTATTTTTGTAGTACAAATTAAGGGTGCATTTGGGGCAACTTGTGCTTATTCGGATAAACAGCTTATCTTGAAACCCGGTCCGCAGCGTTCGACCCGAGGCCTGCATGTAAAAACCCAACCGTTTTTTCAAATAAGCTAATGAAACGTGTTTTCCAAAAGGTAGGCGGAATTTTCAAAACATCGCCCGCATTTATAAGCTACCCCAAACAGAACCTAAGTGTCATCTGCTCGCACAACATATGTAATTCTAAACTGAATGAAATTATCAAAAACAAACAAACAGAACAGAATGGAAAACTATTTCTTCATAATGGAACTTAGCTGCAATCATTATTGCAAAGGCTTAGACACCCTTCAATAACTCCATTTGATTTATATCAATAAATTGTCTCTTACTTGAATGGGTCCATTGCACGTGTTAATTATTATCTATTTTAAAAAATATATTAAAAATTTGGTGGGAAGTTGTTTTCTGACAATTATTTTGAGACAGCTCACAAAGAAAACTATTCCCAAATATTTGTCT
Organism: Phalaenopsis hybrid cultivar; assembly: GCA_002079205.1. Classification (NCBI taxonomy): domain Eukaryota; kingdom Viridiplantae; phylum Streptophyta; class Magnoliopsida; order Asparagales; family Orchidaceae; genus Phalaenopsis; species Phalaenopsis hybrid cultivar. The sequence continues at coordinate 131,705 of JXCR01123078.1, read as the reverse complement.
TCATTATTGAATAAATAATTAGTTTTTTTTTTATTTTCTTTTAATTATAATGAGGAAGCTTTGCAACGGTGGATTACTATTGCTTTGTACAATAGCATTGATTGACTACACCAACAACGACAGCTGAGACGAACAGTACCATAACATAGAGTAGGATAACGTACGCCCATACTGTTCACTCTTTCATGCAGCCTATGAATATCCATTCACTTAGGGCTTGTTTGGGCACGTGTTTCGTCTCGATTTCGTCGTAGAAACAGTTGCGGGAACTTTGGTTTTTTGTTTGTCGGATCAACTTCTTTGATGAGTCTGATACTCCCTTATGCCGTTTCAGTTGGCTAAAATTTTTATGTCCAGACCCTTACGTAGTGTTATGTATGGACTTCAATAATATGTCGGCATTAGTGTTACATCGCTGAGGTTATTGAAGTGGAACCGTGGAGGTTATTTTTAGGTTATTTCTGGATTATTGAAGAAGAACTCATATATTATTCTTCAACAACCCAGAAATAATACTGTTGATGTTATTTCTGAGTTATTGAAAAAAAATCATATATTACAATTTAATAATCCCGAAATAATCCAGAAATAACTATTTTTGGGTTATCGAAGAAAACCCCACTGCGGAGTTCAACTTTAATATTTTTTAAGTAAACCCAATATAACACATATGATGATATATTGCTGAGAGTCTGCACGTAGAGCTATGTTAGGAATCCAGATAAAAAATATTAGATGATGTTCCATGTTTTATTAAAAATGTTAGTATTATAGACACGGGGATTCAAAGAGTAGTACTACTTTATTTAGTTTAAATTTTTAACACCGCTTCTTCATATGTGGCTTTTAAATAAGTTTATGTGAAGCGTGTCAATGCAAGTATGCAACGATATGAGCTGGGAACCTAAGAAAATTTGCATGCATACCACACAATTATCATGCATTTACATATCTAACACTCAAGCTGACATATCTGCAATTATTAAATTTTATTATTAAAAATTTATACATGAATAAATGGAGTATTTAACTTTTAGTTAGGGAGTGAATTTTTTTTTTAATTTAATGTCAAATATGTGAGCAATATTTATGTTAATATGAAAAATTAGGTTCTAAATATGTAAATATAAGAATTGTGTGGTAGGTATCTACTTGTCTCAAATTATTATTGTTTTTTTTTTTTCAAAAATTGAGTCAGTTATGTTAGAAATAAATAATAAAAGTATGTTCAGAATAAAAAGAAAATATTACGCCAGGACTCCTGACGTAATTTGCATCCGGAGTCCAACAGTGGTATGATGCGTGTCGGGTGGACCCACTATAATACACTGAGATTGGTCAGTGTTAAAATTTGTGGGGCTCACTTGACACATGATTCTATAAGGAGAGAAGACATGGTATCAACTAATTCATAACCATTGCACATTAATTATACTTTANAAATATGTGAGCAATATTTATGTTAATATGAAAAATTAGGTTCTAAATATGTAAATATAAGAATTGTGTGGTGCGTATCTACATGTCTCAAATCATTATTGCATTTTTCTTTTTCAAAAATTTAGTCAGTTATGTTAGAAATCAATAATTAGAGTATGTTCAGAATAAAAAGAAAATATTACGTCAGGACTCCTGACGTAATTTACATCGAGAGTCCAACAGTGGGATTCGGGTGGACTCATTATAATACACTGGGATTGGTCAGTGTTAAAATTTGTGGGGCTCACTTGACACGTGACGCCCCCCATGGGACTCCAGATGCATCATTCGTCTTGATGTAATATTTTTTCTATGATAAGAGGATTCTATATGGAGAGAAGACATGGTATCAACTAATCCATAACCAGTGCACATTAATTATACTTTTATGAATTATATTATCACCGCAATGTAATATAAATTTGTATAAATTTGCTCAAATATTATATATATATATAATTTAAATGTGTGCATGCTTCGTCAAACAAAGAAGCATCTGTATATTGCGATTATTAGAAGTTCTTTTCATTCTTCTTTTTCACGTTTTTCATAATAATACTGAGACAGAGAAAGGAAGGAAAGGAGCGGATGCATGAGTATAAATAAATATGATGGAATGCCATATGCCGCATGAGAATAATCATTTAAAATGCACGCTTAATTCTGAAGTTTTAATGAGAATGCAAACTCGGCTAGTTGGCCACTATCATGTTGCTCACAAAAAGTTGATTACAACCTTGTAGGTGAACAGATTGCTCTACCAAATATGCAAAAAATAAGTACATTAAAATAGTAGAACTGCCTGCACAAATCTCAAAACAATCGAGCGGCCCAGAATAGTGGTTGGATGATTGAGTCGTCAGATCAAAAGAACGTGATCTGAACCGTTCATTTCATGACCGACCACTCAATTGGAGTCAACCGCATACTATGACAAAGGAATCAAACGGCAAACCATGTTTGTCGTCTCGGTCGCCCTAAGAGCTCCTTATAAGGGCGTNATCTGAACCGTTCATTTCATGACCGACCACTCAATTGGAGTCAACCGCATACTATGACAAAGGAATCAAACGACAAACCATGTTTGTCGTCTCGGTCGCCCTAAGAGCTCCTTATAAGGGCGCCTGATCGTAGTTAGTCGACCGACCGGTCTTTTACTTTGACAGACGGGACTTCCATCTGATCGGTCTCCTCAATCGACCGAGCTAAAACACGTAAGCTAGTTGGTTACTATCATATTCAAATTCAAATTATAACACATATTTGGTATAAGATCGACAAAATTAATCGTATTAAAGGTGTNCTCCTCAATCGACCGAGCTAAAACACGTAAGCTAGTTGGTTACTATCATATTCAAATTCAAATTATAACACAGATTTGGTATAAGATCGACAAAATTTATCGTATTAAAGGTGCTTTCCATCACTGTTCTCTACTTTCTATAATTATACAAATACCCTGCTATAAATATGAGGCAAAATGACGAATAAAAGGACTAATTGCTCGTGTACTATACTGAAATTTGCTTAATTACTCTCTCTCTCTCTCTCTCTTTTCTGCTCTAACTCTCGACACGTGTTCATAAGTGACAACTTACGATTCAAAATGCATATTAGTTTTCTATTCTGATTAAAAAAATAAATATTAAGTTAAATATCTTGCAAATGTCGTCTATTCTAGAAACTTGAGGTATAACTCATGCATGCTTGAATTCGGCTTTGAAGAAAAAGTTCAAAAAGTAACGGCTAAACGCGTTTTAGCTGTTTGATTTTTATTGAGTTGAATAAATAATTTTACAATTTATTTATTTGAGAGTGTCTTTTTTGAAAATTTACATACATTTTTTTACATTTAGCTCCTAAACTATAATTTTTACCAATGAATGAAAAGGTTTATATTTTTCTTTTAAGAGTAAGAAAAAGTAGTATTTTTGACGTGTTGTGAAAAATTTAAATGAGAAAATGTTGCATTAAGATTTTGCACGCAGAGTTACTTTTAAAGTCCAATGAAATCGCGCCACGTGACGGTGACCAAAAAAATTAAAATTTGTTAGGTAACATAAGGGAATATTTCTCCCGTGTTATTCAGGTATTATTGTGTGTTATTCTGATATTATTGTGTGTTATTCAAGTGTTATTAATGTGTTATTAGATTATTATAATTCTGAGAATATTCCTAGAACATAATAACACCTAAATGACATAGAATAACACCTTAATAACACAAAATGATACTGGAGAAATATTCCCCTATGTTACCGAACCGATATTTTTTTTTTTTCTGTCACATCCGCTTGGCGTGATTTCATTGGACTCCGTACATAACTCTAGGTGCAGAGTCCTAATACAATATTTTTTTCAATTTAAACAGTATAAATATAGAAAGTGAAATATTTGTGTTAGACATGTAAATACAAAACAATTTGGTGTTATGAAAATAAATGCACCCTTTTTACTATTATTTTTAGTTTTATTAAAAAATATGATGTTACATAATTATGAAATACTAAGTCAGCATTAATTGCTGATAGTTGTTCCTATTTTAAGGCAAATAAAAAATATATATTTTCTTACAAATAGTCTCTTTGACCAACCTAATTATATTTTCCTTTTCCGAGTTATGTCGGTTGCAGCCATGATACTCAGAAAAGTAAGTTTAATAAACACAGCATGCAACATTTAGACGTGTCAGAATGCAACTCAACATAATCTGGCAATTTCTATATTTAAAGCCAAATATGATTTAATGCACACAATATTTAAGTTCCTTTTAACACTACTTCATTATAACTTATTAATTAATGATTACTGAATTAATTAATTGAATAAATTTCAACATTTTTATGAATATTAAATTGATGGATTAATAAATTTAAAAACTTTATTATTTCGATTTATTTTACAATAAATAATATGATTTAAGCATTATGAATAAATTTTTTTTAGAAGCTCGATTAAAGTTCGATAATATGTTTATTTGGTTAGAAATTTATTTAATTTGTAATTATAAATATTTTTATTTGATTGATTTTATTCATAATCAAAAGATAATTATTTTTTCTCATTAATTTATTTATTTATCTTTAATAGTTCATTCAATTAAAATCTCATTTTTAAGCTCAATAGGCTTTTGATTAGTAGGCTCAAAAAGACTTGTCCAATTTGTATTAAACATTAGTGGATCTTTAATATTTTGGGAAATTTACAAAAATAGCACAAAATTCTCATCTATTTACAAATCTCTCAAGTGAACTCTCATATCTACATGCAAAGTACTTATGTGTTTTAAGCATATGCATGAAAATATATTTTTCACTTTTAAAATGAGGTAATTATGGTATTATTTTTTATGTGGTATATAGGATTTGAGTGATATGTGTGTAATTATAAATGTTTGGATGTGAGAAATGTAAATACATAAGAATTGTGTGTGATGCATGTAAATGCCCCAATTATGTTTGCAAAACAGTCATGCTCAACCAAGCAAAAACAACTATAATTTTGAATGCGTTGAGCTTTAATGGTGCTAAAATAATTGATTCAAGCTCAAATGGGTTCTTAATAAACGAACGTAAGCTTGTGTATCGAAAATGTGTCAGTGTTATCCTGAGAAGATCCAATAGTTCAAAGGAGAAGAGTACGATGAAAGAGTGCCTACTAACAGAAGACCATGAGACCCACTTATCCAGCTTAATATAGTCGTCTGAGCCAAAGCCAGCAAGCCCGACCAAGTCAAAAAAGATAACTAAATGATCTGAATATGAGATATTCGGATAGAGACGAGATACAATGACATCCAAGCCAACTAGCTTGACGAAGATGACTCGGTGGAAGATCTAGCCCCTTGACATCTTCAATCATACCGGAGGTGCCTAGAAACTAGCCCATCATCTAGACTAGATCATCCAATCTGCAAACCCTAGCAGATCGAACTAGTCCTTATGATCTAAAGTCAATCAAGCTCAGTCGACCAGCATTGCTGACTAAGCCTAGCCGATCAAATCGACATTATCGAGATGAAACCAAAAAAGCACAGCAAACTAAGCCAGAGTACAGCCAAGCGATAGGCTCATACCAGTAAAATACCTAGACTATCATCTACAACCACTATTGAAGTAGGGTTAAAATATAATATTATCCTATTATACTTTTTTCCCATAAATAGGGAGATCATTTCATGTACAAGGGATGGTAGATACACCCGATTTTAGCCAAAACCTTTTGGAAAGATTGACACCATTGATACAAAATATTGTTCATTACTGTTCAATCCTTTATATATTTATACATCTCTCTCTCTTTTTTATGTTACATTCTTTGAGGTGTGTTTCACGGACAAATAAGGATTCAATATCCTAAAAAGTGCAATAAGTGTGAATCATGCCACAAAAAAGAAAAGGAGAAACCCTTGAAGAAGAAACTCACAACAGAGTCTCTGACAAAATGAAGTGCACTAAAGAGTTCGTGAACCTATAGATCTAGGAGTTGATGGATCAAACACTAGATGCCACCCGAGATGCATTGGATTGGGAAGAGAGTAGCATCTTTAAGAGAAAGGGAAGGCGTCGAAAGGTTGAAGAGCCCCCTAACCCTTGAAAGAGAAGTGGACTTCTGGAACTTTGATAGTGTTGGGTTGACACCGACTGATCGATACTGGTTTGAGCGTATTGTAGTGTTATAACAGTCAAATATTGCATTCTTTATGAACATATCTAAGGTCGAGCCCCTAGAGAGGATTAAATTCTGGGCTCAATATTCTTATAAGGGAAGGGCTAATCTGATTGACCACATGGCCTAGTTAGAGTCTATTGTGTCCTTACTGAGGATCATCAACACATTTATGTCTCTTACCTTGAGACTGGTTAAGCTTTAACTGTGACTCCGTACCCATTAGCAATAAGATCCATGGTAGGTAGTGTATGAATCATCTCAGTGGTAAGTCTTGATGGTTTCCACTGTGAAGGCTGGGACAAGAACCTCTTTATATATCTAGCGAGAGGTGTGATCTGTTCAAGGTGGTGACCTAACCAAGTGATCAAGACATGGAAAGTATAAACAGGACAACAACTCAGTAAATAGATCAAAGACGTTCTTTAAAAAATCCAATTCATCAATCATCACAAGTTTTTATCACAAGAAAAATAAAATATGCGGTAAAGATAAAGTGTAAAAAATGAAGAAGAAAATTGATCAAAAGCTTTGCTTTATTTTATGATTGAAAATTTACAAGTACTTTTCTATATGTTTGTTTACAAAGAATATCCTACATGTTTCTTTACAATTGTTTAAAAAAAATTATCCAATTTATACATGAATCAAAAGCGAGTTATATGTTTGAAGACCCTCTGTCATCTTCAAACTTATTATCTTCCTCACCCTCCTCCAAGGTCGAAAGTAAGGTAGCAAATTTATGGATATCGACACACTCAAAGGAAAGTAGCTTTGTCTTTATCACCATGCACACACTGAAGGACACCCTTATTCTGAGATGTGTAACAAGGATTTGTACCTACCAATTGTGGAAAGAAAAATCGACAAAGAACTCATCAGGCATCTTCATCGTCATAATCTACACCTTCAAGGTTTGAGTATCTCTATGAGCTACCAACAAACACTCTAACAATCTGAGTAATTCAGCTTTAGCCACCTTCACCCTATCCTTTGCCTTGGACAATTTTTCCTCAGCCTCCAAGAGAATCGTCGACTGGAAGTGTGAAGCCTCATAGACCATCAATCAATAACTGTAGATCATCAGGTCCAGGGCTGAGAGATTTTACTCTTGGTGAAACTTATCTAAAGCACATGACCATATCACGTTGGCGATGGTCGAGAGTTACAAAACCACAACAGGTAAATCTGTGTACCAATGTCTCCTAAGATTGATGAAGATGAGTCAATCATCTGAACTAATGCTCCTCTTCACCCTCTCACCTTGCATTATAACCTATGCAAATTAGGGGACTTCCACTTCTATTAGTGAGGGGGAGAAGGAGAGACACTAAGATTGATTGCTGGAGCTTTTTCCTTATGACAGCACTCCACCTGGCTAGCTAGCTTGAGCTCAGACTCAGTTTCACTTGGGGTAACAGAGAAGAGCGAATGGCTTCATCTGTCGTTGACAGCTCAATAACGTCAAAGTGACAAATTGAGGGGGGGTAAAACCAACTTCCGGTCTATTTGCTGAAGCATCCCCCTTGACATCACTCAAATCCACCCAACTTAGTTTCCTCCTAGCCTCTCAATGTTGCACACTCGAAAGACCTACAACTAATAGAGAGATTTTAGTAAGCGTCGCATAAGCTCTCCTCTTCATAAGGATTAGCTTGCTATTGGAGATCCTTTGAAACACAACTGAAACCTTAAGTGCATATTAAATAATTTTATCACCTTTAAGTTCTTTGTTGGTACGGACCACCATAGATATATTCTGACCTGCTACTTTAGTAACTTTGGAGCAGGAAGTTTCAGCGCAAGCGGTTGTGTGGGCCTTATTCTTTGTGACTCGGGCAGCAACTGCCACATCTCACTTGACCTTTTTGTGTCAGGGCCGCCCATTCCTCCTCCATCATTTGACTAAATGCTTCTGGTTGCAGCACTTATTTTATAATAATCGAATCAAGATATTAGTGAACCAAAATTTATTTCCCTTCATCCCTCATTGCTTCCATTAGTACTCAATCTGGCACCTTCTTCTTTAACTTGTTAGGAGGTCGACAAATGGAACATTCCAGATATACTAGACCAAGAAGAAGGCTGATGCAGAATCTAAGTTTCTAGAGTAATGGAACCAAAGAACAAAAATATTGAAATCGAAAATATGTCTGTGTTGATCATGAGAAGATCTAATGGTCCAGAGAAGAAGAGTACAACGAAAGTGATCCCACTGACAAAGACCATGAGGACCGAGTGCAGTAGTTCGATCCAAAACCAACAAGGCCGAAGCTAACCGAGTCGCTAAAAATTACCAAATGATCCGAATCCTAGCAATTTGATCAAATGCGAGATAAAGTGACATCAAAGCCAACCAACACGAAGAACCCGACTCGAGAGAAGAAGTAACCCCTCAGAATCTCCAATCATATCTAGGGTACCCAAAAGCTCCCCCGATATTATCAAGGGTTGATAGTTAGACTAGATCAACTAATCGGCAAAGCCTAATCCATTGAACTAGTCCTGCCTACCTAGTTTAGGATTCAAAAGCTTGAAGAAGCATTACTTAAAATTGAATTGGTTCTTTCACAGCTCTACGTAGCTTAGAAACGTCAACTTAGAATAAGAATGTGACAATACGTGTATTAACGCATTAAATGTGACAATACGTGTATTAACTCATCAAATTCCATAAGAATTTAGCATTTAAGCTTGTTTGTGGTAGAATAAAAAGAGAGAGAGAAAAAAAATGACATATTTGTGCAACAATAAAACCTCGAAGGGTCACCTACATGTAACTTCACATTGCACGTTATTCTGATGCATTCATTTATTTTGGCTAGGTTAGCAAGTGTGAAGGGCCTTAGAAGTGTATACAATGGTCAATTTGTTCCTATAAATAAAATATAAATAATAAATAATAAATAAATAAAAAAAAAAANGTGTATTAACTCATCAAATTCCATAAGAATTTAGCATTTAAGCTTGTTTGTGGTAGAATAAAAAGAGAGAGAGAAAAAAAATGACATATTTGTGCAACAATAAAACCTCGAAGGGTCACCTACATGTAACTTCACATTGCACGTTATTCTGATGCATTCATTTATTTTGGCTAGGTTAGCAAGTGTGAAGGGCCTTAGAAGTGTATACAATGGTCAATTTGTTCCTATAAGAAAAATATAAATAATAAATAATAAATAAATAAATAAAATTTTTAAAAAAAGGGAATTTACATAAATACCACCTAATTTCTTTGTATTTGCATATCTAATATATATCAACCAAACCTTTTATATCACCTTAAAAACATAAATTTTTTTAACATAAAAAATTGAAATTTTAAAAAAATTTAAATACAGCTTTCATACATATATTAGATGGACTGGATATAAAAAATGAAGTTTAGCAGTTATGTATTTAAATCTTTCAAAAAAAAAAAAAAAGGCTGAATTATTATACTAGAAAAGTGAGGAATGGTCTTAAAAGAAATTGCTTTTGAAGGAGTATTTTAAGATAATTTGAGTTAAACCNTAAAAAATGAAGTTTAGCAGTTATGTATTTAAATCTTTCAAAAAAAAAAAAAAAGGCTGAATTATTATACTAAAAAAGTGAGGAATGGTCTTAAAAAAAATTGCTTTTGAAGGAGTATTTTAAGATAATTTGAGTTAAACAGTTCACATTGAACTCTAAAATAATTTCACTCCAGAAAATAAATTAATAAGCATCAGTTTTTAGGACCCGTTCGGGGCAGTTTTTTTTTGGTGCGGTGGCGTTTTGAAAACGCACCTGACCTGTTTGGGTAAACTGCGTTTTGGCAGCTGATGGGTTTTGAAAACGCTGAAAACAACGTTTTCAGACTGCACCTATCTCGGTGCGGTGACAGCTTTCTGGTAGTAGTCTGACTTTTCCAAAAAAATAAAAATTTGCAATAGCCACCGCACCTAGCTTATCAACAGATTATTTTTAATCAACTTATCAGCAAATTATTCAATAAGCTGCAGCTGCCCCAAACAGACCCTTAATGTCACATTTGTGTNATAAAAATTTGCAATAGCCACCGCACCTAGCTTATCAACAGATTATTTTTAATCAACTTATCAGCAAATTATCCAATAAGCTGCAGCTGCCCCAAACAGACCCTTAATGTCACATTTGTGCCTGTCTAGCGTCAAAACCTGTATTTGCGGTGAAAGTTGAGTCGATAATATCTCCACACAAACTGTTTGCATTAAACTTTGCGTTGGCAAATTGTTAGTGTAATAAAATTACTTAATAGCGTCGACGTTTTAGACAGTTTAGCCAGCACTAAATAATTTGGGTTGCTAAAGGCTGATGCAAATCTGATGGATGTGCACTAAAATTCTACACCCACATGGCAAAAGCTTATTCATGCTTTTCACTGTTAGATTACTGGACTTGAGCGACTCTGACGACCTATCTTCTCCACCAAGCAGTCTACATGTCAAATGTGTTTGCACCGGCGAAGTCGCGGCTCGGACGAGCTTTCTTCCTCTCTAACCTATTAGTAATGTTTGTCTTTTCTGTTGAGTCCTCACCTTCATTACTTTTCTTGATTTTTCTTAATGTAAAGAATAAAGTTTAGTTGTTAGATATATAATACATAATAATTGTTTTGTTTGTATGTGAAAATTGAAATTTTGGTGTTAGATCTGTAAATGCTTAAGATGTATGTGATTTGTATGACAAAATTGTTGTTTAGGTGTTAGATATATACTGCAAAAGAATTATGTTGTTATATAAAAAAATTGAAGATTAGGGTTTGATATGTAATACATAAAAATTATGTGGCTTGTATAAAGACTAAAAGTATGAGTGTCTGATATGTAATGCATAAGAATTGTGTGATTTATATGCAAAAATTGGAAGTTTAAGGTTAGGTATGTAATACATATGAGTTGTGAGGTTCGTATGTACAAATTGAGTTAGGTTGTTAGATATATAGTATATAAGAATTGAGTGGAATGTTGTTAGAAGTTAAAGTTTAGGCATTAGATATGTAAAACATAAGAATTGTGTGGTTTGTATGCAATGATTGGAAATTGGGTGTTACATATGTAATGCATACATTTATAAATCTACATATAGGTTGTTGATGGATATTCGAAATTTGGGATCATTGAGTTCTTGAATAGTGTAGAGGAATTTGTGCAAGTGGAATTATACTGCCCATTTACCCTTCAAGTGTAAGTTTTGATGTCCTTGTGAGATACACAAAATTCATGCTTGTCTAACACTTGAAGAAGTCAAGTTTTATCTGTAACGCAAGGAATTTCAATCTAATTATTAAACAACACATAATTACTTTAAACCAGTTGTTTAGTACGATCATGTTGGTGCTTCATGAAGTACTCCCCCTTTAACGAAAAACGATCCGAGCACATTTGAAGAAATAATTTTGAGGCTAGTTGAGTTCATTTTACTGGGATTGTTCCTGAGGATGATCAAGCTCAAAAAATTAAAAAGCAATAATTCTATAATTTATTGAATGATGCACAACAGGTTTTGTGGGAAGGTTGCACTACATATAGAGAGTTTTAAATAGCATTGAGGAAGTTGA
>JXCR01123078.1:97559-119990 GCA_002079205.1 Phalaenopsis hybrid cultivar | reverse complement strand
TATATATATATATATATATATATATATATATATATATATAATTTAAATGTGTGCATGCTTCGTCAAACAAAGGGAAAAAATTTGTGTGCGTCATGTGGTACGCAGAGATATGTACATAATAGGGTACACTGGTATTATATAGGAGTTACATGGGAGTTACAAGCGTGTTATAACTTCCTTATAACTTTCGTGTAACTCAGTTGTAACCCGTACTTTTATTTTATCCATTGAGATTACAAGGTTATAGCGGGATTACACAAGAGTTATACGGGAGGTTACACGGGAGGTACAACGGGTTATAACCCTCATGTAACCCCCGTATAAACCCCGTTTACCCTATTATATACACATCTCTGTGTATCTCTTGACGTACGCAAATTTTTTCCCAAACAAAGAAGCATCTATATATTGCGATTATTAGCTTTATAAAAAGTTCTTTTCATTCTTCTTTTTCACGTTTTTCATAATAATACTGAGACAGAGAAAGGAAGGAAAAGAGCGGATGCATGAGTATATATAATTATGATGGAATGCCAAATGCCGCATCAGAATAATCATTTAAAATGCACGCTTAATTCTGAAGTTTTAATGGAAAAAGCAAACTCAGCTGGTTGGTCATGATCATATTGCTCACAAAAAGTTGATTACAAGCTTGTAGGTGAACAGATTGCTCTACCAAATATGCAAAAAATAAGTACATTAAAACAGTGTAATCGAGCATCGAGCGGCTCAGAATAGTTTTTTGATGATTGAGGCGTCAGATCAAAAGAGGATGATCTGAACCGTTCATTAAATGATCGACCACTCAGTCGGAGTCAACCGCATACTATGACAAGGGAATCAAACGGCAAGCCATGTCTGTCGTCTCGATCGCCCTAAAAGCTTCTTAAATGGGCGTCCAATCGTAGTTAGTCGACCGACTGGTCTTTTACTTTAACAGGCGGGACTTTCATTTTACCGGTCGCCTCAATCGACCGAACTAAAACATGCAAACTAGTTGGTTACTATCATATTTCAAATTCAAATTGTAACACATATTTGATATAATATCGACAAAACTAATCGTATTAAGGACGGTTTCCATAACCGTTCTCTACTTTCTATAATTGTACAAATACCCTACTATAAATAGAAGGCAAAAAGACGAATAAAAGAACTTATTTGTCATTTCCTATACTAGAATTTGCTTAATCACTTTCTCTCTCTCATTCTGGCTCTAACTCTCGAGACGTGTTCATAAGAGACAACTTACGATTCAAAATGCATATTATATAATTTATAAATCAAGTATTCTAAGTATTTTTATAATAATGGATAAAAATTTATATATCGATGTTAAATACATAAATTTAAATAAAAATAGAAAACGCGTGTCTGGCTTCTTTAAAAATTCAAACTTTGAACACTTATCTTCCTCGTTTTATTATTTTTTTATTCTGATTAAAAAAATAAATAATAAGTTAAATATCTTGCAAATGTCATCTATTCTAGAAACTTGATGTATAGCTCATGCATGCTTGAAATCGGCTTTGAAGAAAAAGTTCAAAAAGTTACGGCTAAACGCGTTTTAGCTGTTTGATTTTTATTGAGTTGAATAAATAATTTTACAATTTATTTATTTGAGAGTGACTTTTTTGAAAATTTACATTCATTTTTTGAATTTAGCTCCTAAACTATAATTTTTACCAATTAATGATAAGTTTTATATTTTTCTTTTAAGAGTAAAAAATAGTAGTATTTTGGACGTGTTGTGAAAAATTTAAACGAGCAAATTTTGCATTAGGATTTCGCACGTAGAGTTACTTGTAGAATCCAATGAAATCACGTCATGTGACAGTGACAGAAAAATAAAATAAAATTTGTTAGGTAATACAAGAGAATATTCCTCCCGTGTTATTCAAGTATAATTGTGTGTTATCCAGGTATTATTATGTGTTATTCAAGTGCTATTAATGTTTTATTATATTATTATAATGCCTAACACCTTAATAACACAAAATAATACGGGGGAATATTCTCCTATATTATCAGACCAATATTTTTTTTCTGTCACCTCCACTTGGCGTGATTTCATTGGACTCCGCACGTAACTCTAGCTGCGGAGTTCTAATGCAATATATTTTTTTTCAATTTAAACAGTATAAATATAGAAAGTAAAATATTTGTCTTAGATATGTAAATACAAAACAATTTGGTGTTATGAAAATAAAGGCCCCCATTTACTATTATTTTTAGTTTTATTAAAAAATGTGATGTTACATAATCATGAAATATTAATTCAGCATTAATTGGTGATAGTTGTTCCTATTTTGAGGCAAATAAAAAAAACATATTTTTTTTCCAAATATTCTCGTTGACCAACCTAATTATATCTTTCTTTTCCGAGTTATGTCGGTTGCAGCTATCATACTGAGAAAAGTAAGTTTAATAAACACAGCATGCAACATTTAGAGATGTCAGAATGCACTCAACATCAACTGGCAATTTTTATATTTAAAGCCAAATATGATTTAATGTACACAGTATTTCATTATAACTTATTAATTTATGATTATTGAATTAATTAATTGATCAATTTTAAATTAATTAATTTAAAAACTTTGTTATTTCGATTTCTTTTACAGTAAATAATATGATTTTAGCATTATGAATCAATTTTTTTAGTAAAATTCGATAATATTTTATTTAATATGTAATTATATATTTATTTATTTATTTTTTAATTATATTTGATTGAATTTATTGATGATCGAAAGATAATTATTTATTCTCATTAAATTTTTTATTTATCTTTAATAGTTCATTCAATTAAAGTCTCATTTTTAAGTTCAATAGGCTCTTGATTAATAGGGTCAAAAAGACTTGTCCAATAAACTGACCGGGAACACAATTAGTGGATCTTTAATATTTTGGGAAATTTACAAAAATAGCACAAAATTCTTGTCTATTTACAAATCTCTCAACTAAACTTTCATATCTACATGCAAAGTACTTCAGTGTTTGAGGTAATTATAGTATTGGTATTAAAGATTTGAGTGATATGCGTGTAATTATAAATGTTTGGATGTGAGAAATGTAAATACATAAGAATTGTGTGTTATGCATGTAAATGCCCCAATTATGTTTGCAAAACAGTCATGCTCAACCAAGCAAAAACAACTATAATTTTGAATGTGTTTAGCTTTAATGGTGCTAAAATAATTGATTCAAGCTCAAATAGGTTCTTAATAAACGAAGGTAAGCTTGAGTATATTGAAAATGTGTCAGTGCTATCCTGAGAAGATCCAATAGTTCAATGGAGAAGAGTACGATGAAGAGGGTCCACTAACAGAAGACCATGAGACTCCCTTATCCAGCTTAGTACAGTCGTCTGAGCCAAAGCCAGCAAGCCCGACCAAGTTAAAAGAGACAACTAAATGACCTGTTCTGAAATATTCAGATATAGACGAGATACAATGACATCCAAGCCAACCGGCTTGACGAAGCTGACTCGATGGAAGATCTAGCCCCTCGACATCTCCAATCATACCGAAGGTGTCTAGAAACTAGCCCATCAGCTAGACTAGATCATCCAATCTGCAAACCCTAGCAGATCGAACTAGTCCTTATGATCTAAAGTCAATCAAGCTCAGTCGACCAGCAATGCTAACTAAGCCTAGCTGATCAAATCAACATTATCGAGATGAAACCAAAAAAGCACAGCAAACTAAGCCCGAGTACGGCCAAGCGATAGACTCATACTAGTTAAATACCTAGACTATCATCTACAACCCCTATTAAAGTAGGGTTAAAAATATAATAATATCCTATTATATTTTTTTTCTATAAATAAGGAGATCATTTCATGTACAAGTGAGGGTAGATACACCCGAATTTAGCCAAAACCTTTGGGAAAGATTGAAAACATTGATACAAAATACTATTCATTATTGTTCAGTCCTTTATATATTTATACATCCCTCTTTTTTTATGTTATATTCCTTGAGGTGTGCTTCACGGATAAATAAGGATTCAATATCCTAAAAAGTGCAATAAGCGTGGATCATGCCACAAAAAAGAAAAGGAGAAACCCTTGAAGAAGAAACTCACAACAAAGTCTCTGACAAAATGAAGTGCACTAAAGAGTTCGTGAGCCTATAGATCTAGGAGTTGAAGGATCAAACGCTGGAAGCCTAAACCCTAAACCCTAAACGCTGGAAGGAAGTCGAGATGCATTGGAAGCCACCCGAGATGCATTGGATTGAGAAGAGAGTAGCATCTTTAAGAGAAAGGGAAGGCGTCGAAAGGTTGAAGAGCCCTATAACCCTTGAAAGAGAAGGGGAATTCTGGTACTTTGATAGTGTTGGGTTGACACCGATTGATCGATACTTGTTTGAGCATATTGTAGTGTTATGACAATCAATTATTGCATTCTTTATGAACATATCTAAGGTCGAGCCCCTAAAGAGGATTAAATTCTGGGCTCGGTGTTCTTATAAGGGAAGGGCTGATCCGACCGGCCGGCCGACCACATGGCCTAGTTGGAGTCTATTGTGTCCTTACTTAGGATCATCAACACATTGAAACATTGTTTCTTCTTTATCACGCTGAAGGTTAGCCCTCAAGTGGTTCAATGCATTTCTTCTGAGAGTGATTGCATTGTGCACTAATTTCAATTAAATATATGTGGTGCAGAGCCGAAGAGCCAGACCCTCTTACATATCATATAAGGACAGAATGAGAGCCTCCAATCGTTCATCACATGCTTCTAGTAGGACATGTTGGAAGTGTATAACATGGAACCCATAGTAACCCATGTTGCCCTATATCAAGAAATGATAAAAGGACCATTCTAATATACACTAGGCCAATAATGACGTAAGACATTAGCTGAGTTTTTGAAACTAGCCAACAACCATCGAATGAATACAACTCCTTCCTTGCATCCTTCATAATCGAGCAAGCAAACTACCATCTTCCAAGTAGAACTTACCAGGGAGAAAGCTAGGAGTTGATACATAGTCACCTCTTGGCTTAAGCTCACCTCAAAGATTCACGAGGGCATTCAGATAATCAAGCAAGCGACATAGTGCACCATCGAGGGAGTCAATTTTGATATCCTAAGACACCTGACACTATAATGAGAATTTGTTATTTTTCCAACTTTTGTATTTCATTGTTGAGATCATAAAAATATATAAGTAAAAATTTTTTAGTAATAAGCATAATTTCAAGCCCAACTGGCAGCCATGGAACTAAGGAAGTTACTACAAGGGTTCATTAAAATCTGACAAACACTTGGGGAACTCAAATAGACCAATCAATGGTGATTCCACCTGAGCAATAAAATTGGCAGAGACACATAATGTCTGATCGGTAAGGATTTTCTACAAACTGGCAATGACACATGTCTTCTGATCGATAAAGATATTCCAAAACTGAAAGCGATGCAGGATGTCTAATTGGTAAAACTTTTTCAAATCCAATGCGATGAATAAAAATTCTATTCATTAAAATTATCTGAAATTGACAAAAAATGATGATTAATATTTGATAAAAAAAAATGCATAAGAATCAACTCACAATGCTTATGTATCATAAAAATTTATGTTTCTTACCTTGAGACTGGTTAAGCTTTAACGGTGATTCCGTACCCATTAGCAATAAGATCCATGGTAGGTAGTGTATGAATCATCTCAGTAGCAAGTCTTGATGGTTTCCACTGTGAAGGCTGGGACAAGAACCTCTTTATATATCTAGTGAGAGGTGCGATCCGTTCAAGGTGGTGACCTAACCAAGTGAGAGTATAAGACTTAATCAGGACGACAACTTAGTAAATAGATCAAAGACGTTCTTTATAAAATCCAATCCATCAATCATCACAAGTTTTTATCACAAGAAAAATAAAATATGTGGTAAAGATAAAATGCAAAAAAATGAAGAACAAAATTGATCAAAAGCTTTACTTTATTTTATGATTGAAATTTTACAAATACTTTTCTATATGCTTTTTTTACAAAGAATATCCTATATGTTTCTTTACAATTGTTTAAAAAAAATTATCCAAGTTATAGATGAATCAAAAGTGAGTCATATGTTTGAAGACCCTCTATCATCTTCAAACTTGTTATCTTCCTCACCCTCCTCCAAGGTTGACAGTAAGGTAGCAATTTTATTGATATCGACACACTCAAAGGAAAGTAGCTTTGTCTTTATCACCATGCACACACTGAAGGGCACCCTTATTCTGAGATGAAACTTGGTGAAGAACTCATCAAGCATCTTCATCAACATAATCTACACCTTTAAGGTTTGGGTCTCTCGATGAGCTATCAACAAAAACTCTAACAATATGATTAATTTAGTTTTAGCCCCTATCCTTTGCCTTGGACAATTTTTCCTTAGCCTCCAAGAGAATCGTCGACTGGAAGTGTGAAGCCTCATACACCATCAATCAATAACAGTAGATCATCAGGTCCAAACCTGAGAGATTTTACTCTTGGTGAAACTTAGCTAAAGCTCATGACCATATAACATTGGCGATGGTCGAGGGTTACAGAACCACAACAGGGAAATATGTGTACCAATGTCTTCTAAGATCGATGAAGATGAGTCAATCATCTGAACTAATGCTCATCTTCACCCTCCCACCTTGCATTAGAACCTATGCAAATGGGGGGACTTCCACTTCTATTAGTGAGGGGGAGAAGGAGAGACACTGAGATTGATTGTTGGAGCTTTTTCCTTATTACAACACTCCACCTAGCTAGCTAGCTTGAGCTCAGACTCTATTTCACTTAGGGTAACAGAGAAAAGTGAATGGCTTCATCTGTCGCTGACAGCTCAATAAACGTCAAAGTTACAAACTGAGGGGGGACAAAACCAGCTTCCGGTCTATTTGCTGAAGCATCCCCCTTGACATCACTCAAATCCACTCAACTTAGTTTCCTCTTAGCCTCTCAATGTTGCACACCCGAAAGACCTACAACTGATAGAGAGATTTTAGTAAGCGTCACATAAGCTCTCCTCTTCATAAGGATTAGCTTGCTATTGGAGATCTTTTGAAAAGAAACTAAAATCTTAAGCTCATCTTAAAGAATTTTATCACCTTTAAGTTCTTTGTTGGTACGGACCACCATAGGTATATTCTGACCTGCTGCTTTAGTAACTTTAGAGCAGGAAGTTTCAACGCAAACGGTTGTGTGGGCCTTCTTCTTCGTGACTCGAGCAGCAACTGCCACATCTCACTTGACCTTTTTATGTCAGAGGCCCCCATTCCTCCTCCATCATTTGACTAAATGCTTCTGGTTGCAGCACCCATTTTATAATAATTGAATCAAGATATTAGTGAACCAAAATTTATTTCCCTTCATCCCCCATTGCTTCCATTAGTACTCAATATGGCACCTTCTTCTTTAACTTGTTAGGAGGTCTACAAATGAAACATTCCAGATATACTAGCCCAAGAAGAAGGACTAATGCAGAATCTAAGCTTCCAGTCCTTCACCTTATTTTCCAAACCTAGTACTTAAAGCTTGTAGTAGGAGGTAAACAAAAAAAACCTTCCTGATTGACCTAAAATGAAAATAAATATGAAAAGAGCTTTGTCAACTAGAGGATTTTCGACCAACTGCACAAAATTGCAAAGGTCATGATAACAAAATTGGAATTTGGTAGAATCTGAGGGGGGATACCTGTAGCGTTTGAAGATGGCCTGTTGCTCCTGATAGAAGGAAGCCTTAGAATAAAGTGGAGTTGATCCTTATAGAGGATGAGGTTATATGGTGTGGTTTCTTAGTCATTCTCACTAGCAACCTAAATCTTAATGGTAGAATTATGGATACAAGAATCCCATAGTTGATCCTCCTCCACTTACATCATCATCAATCGATCGGTTACGATGATTGACCCTAAGGGTTTTTAATAGTAATTCAGAGCCATCAAAATAGAGTACAATGAGAAAAAAGCCAAAGGGACATGGATAAGTGAAAATAAAAATAAAAAGAAAGAAGAAAGGGTAGAAACACCAATCCCATCACCCTAATTTATATATAAGACAACAGTAGAAGTGCAACCATCACACAAGGGTAATAATAGAATCATAAAATAATTTTAGAAATACAAGGACAGAAGGTTACATCAAGACATGAATTGAGAAGGAAAAAATTTTATTCTGAAAATATATATTCCAAATAAAGCTTGGGAACTAGTTCAAGAGAAAATATTTTACATTGGAATTATCTGTCACGTTGGCCAAGACAGCCTCACGGATGCAACATTTTATATAAAATTCTTCCTCCATTTTGAATTAAGTCACCTGATCTCTCTCGTCTTGAGTCTAGAGTATGAGGAAAGTATCTCTGATGAAGAGCAATAATCTCCTCTTCAACCAAGTTCATTTTCTCCACATGAGTAAGTAGCTCGTGTATCTCCTAGCTCATTGAATCTCGGCAGACCGAGTGAAGGAGTTCTCAATCTCAAATAAGAGGTGAGACAATGATCCAGGAAACAACGACGTCCAATAGCTACTTCTTTATGAGTTTCAAATGAATCGCTTGGGCAATCAAAACCACCATTCTCGCTCAAGACTCGGCTGCTATCTACCACCGTAGACGCAACTGTCACTTTTTCCACAGTCAGATTCCCATCAATGCATGTTAAATGTGAAGCATCACACAGGACTACCTGTACCAGGTCAGCTGCACCATGAGACAGCATAAGGGAAAGGAGATAGAAAAAAATAGAATCTAACAAGCAAGACTGAAGCTCCTCTTACTAAGGATTTCATCCAACTCAGGCCCTACATTCGAAGCCAGGTAGCCCCATTAAATCAACAACTTCTTGCGCCTTCGATGGCTCTCGAGCACAAATAGTTCCTTGTGTTCCCGGCGGCGACAGAGCACCAACAAATTCATGTGTGGCCCCTTCTATCGGCAAGTTTTATGCCCCAACAGAAGGTTGAGTTGATGGATTAATAATTGGGCTCGTCTTTTAGATGTTCCTTTGAATGGTACTAAGAAAAAAATCATGTAAACTCACCTAATCCACCGACGTAATCCCTTTTATATTCCTAATTGTGATTTTTTTTTCTTTTCACCTCGGTATCAGTCATTCGGCCTCCCAAAGGGGACAAGAAGCATATCTTTGTTGTGACGGATCGACAGAGGATTTGCCACATTCTCCATGATAGTGTTTGGAAGCCAATCAATTCAGAAGAGAATGGATGCAAAGCAAAAGAGTCCCGTCATGCTTTATTTATAATAATCAAAGTCGCTGAAATCAAGATCATTCAGTAATTGAATTATTGATTAACAAAAAATATCATATTTTATGACAATATCACTTTGAAGCAGTAATAGAACCAAAGAAAAAAAAATATGTAAATCGAAAATATGTCAGTGTTGATCATGAGAAGATCTAATGGTCTAGAGAGGAAGAGTACAACGAAAGTAATCCCACTGACAAAGACCATGAGGACCGAGTGCAATAGTTCGATCCAAAACCAACAAGGCCGAAGCTAACCGAGTCACTAAAAATTACCAAATGATCCNCACTGACAAAGACCATGAGGACCGAGTGCAGTAGTTCGATCCAAAACCAACAAGGCCGAAGCTAACCGAGTCGCTAAAAATTACCAAATGATCCGAATCCTAGCAATTTGATCAAATGCGAGATAAAGTGACATCAAAGCCAACCAACACGAAGAACCCGACTCGAGAGAAGAAGTAACCCCTCAGAATCTCCAATCATATCGAGGGTACCCAGAAGCTCCCCCGATATTATCAAGGGTTGATAGTTAGACTAGATCAACTAATCGGCAAAGCCTAATCCATTGAACTAGTCCTGCCTACCTAGTTTAGGATTCAAAAGCTTGAAGAAGCATTANAATCGGCAAAGCCTAATCCATTGAACTAGTCCTGCCTACCTAGTTTAGGATTCAAAAGCTTGAAGAAGCATTGCTTAAAATTGAATTGGTTCTTTCACAGCTCTACGTAGCTTAGAAACGTTAACTTAGAATAAGAATGTGACAATACGTGTATTAACGCATTAAATGTGACAATACGTGTATTAACTCATCAAATTCCATAAGAATTTAGCATTTAAGCTTGTTTGTGGTAGAATAAAAAGAGAGAGAAAAAAAATGACATATTTGTGCAACAATAAAACCTCGAAGGGCNCAAATGATCCAAATCCTAGCAATTTGATCAAATGCGAGATAAAGTGACATCAAAGCCAACCAACACGAAGAAGCCGACTCGAGAGAAGAAGTAACCCCTCAGAATCTCCAATCATATCGAGCGTACCCAGAAGCTCCCCCGATATTATCAAGGGTTGATAGTTAGACTAGATCAACTAATCGGCAAAGCCTAATCCAATGAACTAGTCCTGCCTACCTAATGTAGGATTCAAAAGCTTGAACAGGCCTTACTTAAAATTGAATTGGCTCTTTCACAGCTCTACGTAGCTTAGTAACGTTAACTTAGAAAAAGAATGTGACAATACGTGTATTAACGCATTAAATGTGACAATACGTGTATTAACTCATCAAATTCCATAAGAATTTAGCATTTAAGCCTGTTTGTGGTAGAATAAAAAGAGAGAGAGACAAAAAATGACATATTTGTGCAACAATCAAAACCTCGAAGGGTCACCTCCATGAAACTTCATATTGCACGTTATTCTGATGCATTCATTTATTTTGGCTAGGTTACAATGGTCAATTTGATCCTATAAACAAATATAAATAATAAATAATAAATAAATAAATAAAGTTTTAAAAAAAGGGAATTTACATAAATACCACCTAATTCCTTTGTATTTGCATATCTAATATATATCAAACAATTTTTTTGTATCACCTAAAAAACATAATTTTTTTAACATAAAAAATTTAAATACAGCTTTCATGCATATATTAGATGGCCTGGATATCAAAAATGAAGTTTAGAAGTTAGATATATGAATATATAGGAATTGAGTTAGTATGTATTTA
Organism: Phalaenopsis hybrid cultivar; assembly: GCA_002079205.1. Taxonomy (NCBI): domain Eukaryota; kingdom Viridiplantae; phylum Streptophyta; class Magnoliopsida; order Asparagales; family Orchidaceae; genus Phalaenopsis; species Phalaenopsis hybrid cultivar. The sequence continues at coordinate 109,018 of JXCR01123078.1, read as the reverse complement.
AATCTTGAAAAAAAAAAAAAAGGGCTGAATTATTTTACTAGAAAAGTGAGGAATGGTCTAAAAAAATTGCTTTTGAAGGAGTACTTTAAGATAGTTTGACTTGAACAGAAGTTTAAAATAATTTCACTGCAGAAAATAATTTAACAAGCATCAGTCTTAGGGTTCGTTTGGGGCAGCTTTCAAAACGCCGCCGTACCATTTGATTCGCGTTTTTCATCAGCTTATCCAAAATTACGTTTGGGATTTTACACTAAACGCAGGCAGCGGGTCGACCCCTGCGGACGGCCCGCGGGTCGCGTTTCAAGATAAGCAGCTTATCTTGAAACGCACAAGGTACCCCAAATAGACCCTTAATGTCAGAATTTTTTGACGTAAAACTTATTGTCACATTTGTGTTTGTTTTGCGTCAAAACCAGTACTTGCGGTGAAAGTTGAGTCGATAATATCTCGACACAAACTGTTTGCATTAAAGTTTGCGTTGGCAAATTGTTAGTGTGATAGAATTACTTAATAGCGTCGACCTTTTAGATATAGTTTAGCCGGCACTAAATAATTTGGGTCGCTAAAGGCTGATGCAAATCTGATGGATGTGCACTAAAATTCTACACCCACATGACAAAAGCTTATTCATGCTTTTCACTATTAGATTACTGAACTTCGGCGACTCTGACGACCTATCTTCTCCACCACGCAGTCTACATGTCAGATGTGTTTGCACCGGCGAAGTCGCGGCGCCGACGAGCTTTTTTCCTCTCTGACCTATAAGTAATGTTTATCTTTTCTATTGAGTCCTCACCTTCATTACTTTTCTTGATTTTTCTTAATGTAAAGACTAAAGTTTAGTTGTTTGATATATAATACATAATAATTGTGTTGTTTGTATGTGAAAATTGAATTTTTGGTGTTAGATCTGTAATGCTTAAGATGTATGTGATTTGTATGACAAAATTGTTGTTTAGGTGTTAGATATATACTGCATTAGAATTATGTTGTTATATAGAAAAATTGAAGCTTAGGGTTTGATATGTAATACATAAAAATTATGTGGCTTGTATAAAGACTAAAGTATGAGTATGTGATATGTAATTCATAAGAATCGTGAGATTTATATGCAAAAATTGGAAGTTTAAGGTTAGGAATGTAATGCATATGAGTTGTGAGGTTTGTATGTACAAATTGAAGTTAGGTTGTTAGATATATAGTATATAAGAATTGAGTGAAATGTAGTTAAAAGTTAAAAGTTTAGGCATGTATGTAATGATTGGAATTTGGGTGTTACATATGTAATGCATACATAATGTTTGTACAATCGATATTTAAATACATTAATTTATAAATCTACATGTAGGTTGTTGATGGATATTCGAAATTTGGGATCATTGAGTTCTTGAATGGTGTAGAAGAATTTGTGCAAGTGGAATCATACTGCCCATTTACCCTTCAAGTGTAAGTTTTAATGTCCTTGTGAGATACACAAAATTCAAGCTTGCCTGACACTTGAAGAAGTCAAGTTTTATTTGTAACGCAAGGAATTTCAATCTAATTATTAAACAACACATGATTACTTTAAACCAGTTGTTTAGTATGATCATGTTGGTGCTTCATAAAGTACTCCCCCTTTAATGGAAAACGATCCGAGCACATTTGAAGAAATAATTTTGATGCTGGTAGAGTTCATTTTACTGGGATTGTCCCTGAGGATGATCGAGCTCTAAAAATTAAAGAGCAATAATTCTATAATTTATTGAATGATGCACAACAGGCTTTGTGGGAAGGTTGCACTACATATAGAGAGTTTTCAATAGCATTGAGAAAGTTGAGTGTCAGATCTGATTTTAACATTCCCACAAATAATTTTAATCAAATAGCAGCATTACTAAAAGAGACAACTCCTATCGAGAATTTAGTTCTTGAAGACCTTTATCGAGCAAAGTAATTAGTATTGATTTTAGGGTTAATGTGAGAAGATAGCTTACTATGCTAATGGTTACATGCTACATTATAAGATTAATTCAATGAAGATGAAATGTGGAATTTATGGTGCTGAGAGATTCAAACCATGAAGGGTTAAAAAGCAAAAAAATCAAAAATATTTTTCATATAAGTGTCTCTTCTACTTACCGCTCATACCCCGACTTCAATGATTATTTGATCAATAAAGATGAATATGCAAATGGATGTGTTATATGAAGTTTTCTAGTTGATATGTTTCAAACTTGAGCTGCTCTGTGGACCTGGAAAAACCGAAGATATTTAGCAAGAAAAATCATGAATGCCATAGTTTTTACGGTGCTTAATACCAATTGCATTTAGTGTTTTGTCAAAGAAAATACTTAATCTATTCATCCAAATTAGTGCATTCTCAAGTAATATGTGTGTAGGAACTCCAAAAGTTGATTCATTGAGAAACTTTGAAGTGAGTATTCCTTTAATATTTTACAAGCTCGAGTGTATATTTTCTCGTTATTTTCTTTTTAACTTTTTGGAGCATCTGCTCATACATTTATGCTATGAGGATATACTTGGGGGTCTAGTACCGTATAGATGGATCTATCCTTGTGAGAGCTATGTGTTGTTGATACTTAATCTACTATCATTGTTTGATAAAAAATACTTCTAAGTTGCATAGTTTTAAATAAAATTAAATGAACTGTTAAAAATGATGCTAATCCAAATGGCTTGACATCCAAGATTAAATTGATTATGTTGTGGTTATAAAGAATAATCCTCGAATAACTATTAAAATGCAAGCTATTACTGAGCATATTCATCAAGTACAAGAAATATCAAATTTTTGTATTTAGTTTGATGATATTGAAGAGCTTTTTTCCCTATAAGTTATCACGAGAAGTTATGAAGAGATTTCTATGGATGACAGTGATGATGATATAAATAAAGAAATTTTAAGTTCGTTATTGACTAACTTATTTAATGAAACAGACTAAGATTGGTATGTATATTTATATTTTAGCTTCTTCTTAATTTTATCTACTATAATGTTAGCTTTCTATCTTTCACATTGTCTACTCTATGTATTTTTACTTTTACTTTTGATGTTTTTACATGTAGTTACAACATATTTTCTGTTTTGATTCTGCACCTTTATATTTTTACTTTTGCTGCTGGTATTATACTTCTCTTATTTACTTTTATTACTTTTACTTTTGTTGTTTAGTATTAATTTTACTAATGAATTTTTCTTGCTATTGATGGCTTCAAGTGTCACTAGAGACTCTTGAAGGCCCTAGTACTTATAGAAGGAAGAAGGAGTTAGTACCTTGCTCTATCTCACACAACGCTAATGCTATGTTAATTAGCAGTACCACCACCACTACAACCCCTCCCACACCTTCTGTTGCCACTCCAATCAAGCTCGTTGCTCCTTTCCGACCAAATGCTCCTACTAATGCAACCCCCCTCACATCTTCTGTTATAAGAACTCTGCCACCACCACACGCTCAGCGGGTTCCTTCCTTTTTTGGTGAGTCAGGGGCATCTACCCCCTCACCTATGAAGCAAAACATCTTCAAACGTGTATATATTAAGTTAGAGGGAGACTCATAAGTTTACTTTTACACTATAATGTGTTCAATGCACTTTTTGATATTTTCTATAACATTATTTCTATTCTAGGTTCTACCCCTTCAGAAAACTTTATCACGAAAATTAACATGAGTGGATATTATCCTCCATCTCTCTCTTGGAAACATATTACGATCATAACTTAGGACATGTATTTTAGGGAGTTTGTGATAGAATCATTTGATTTGAATTAGAATTATAATTTAAATTTATTTAGTTATACTAATAAATATTACAATATTTTTATTTTACACAGTTCCTTTCGCTTGTTGAGAGAGCATCACCAGCATATCCGACACTCAACTTTCTCAATGCTATTGAAAATTTGTTGTGTTGGTGATGAATAAATGTTTAAGATATTTGTTACGTGCAGGTTATAAAAAATCTAATTATTTCTTTTTATTTTTTTTTTAAATTTTGCTACAGGTTTGTGTTTGCGTTGCATCAAACCTTGCCGATGTGAATACCTTCAATGTTTTCTAACTCTAATCAACCTCTCTGGAAGAAATGGTGAAGGCAAATTACGTCGCATGTTTGCATTTTCTAAAACTAGACGCCAATTCTATAGTTAACATTTACGTATGTACGGGTTGCGTCGAAGCTGGTAAAAGTTGACAATGTCTGCCACTAATATCGACACAAGTTGTTCGAGTATGACACATTCGAGACTAATTGCATTTGCAACTCCCCTTTATACGTGGATCATATATCCGAAACCAATCCGCCGCTAAAATTGCTTTGCATCGGATTATTCTCATAGAATAGCATCAGAATTGGACGACACTAATTTGATCAATCTTGTAGTATTTTAAAGTTTCATATGAAAATTTTTTGATAATTACAAGTTGCTTAATCAGTTAGGTTTTTTTTTTCAATTTAAACAAAAATACATAATAAATTAAATAATACATAAATGAAGTGGATCAACTAAAATCAAGGCTTGAATTTAAAGGCAGCAACTGGCAGAGCCAAACTCTTCTAAGCAAGACTAACCTAAGCCAGCCCCATCCAACTAACCTGAGATCAATCACTGCTTCTGCAAAGGCTGAAATTTTAATATGAATGTCATGATTCATGAAAAAAGAAAAAGAAAAAGAACAACTAGAAGCTAGGCATTTGATTACCAGAAAGAAACAGACGAAACTGTGCAGTTTGCAGCATGCTGGACCTTCTGAATATTTTCTCTGAGGCGATTAGGATTTAGGTGGGAACTTTCAAGTGCAATAATTCAACTGTTCAGAAAATTTATGCTGGTATTTAGTAAGCTTGACTTCAGAGCAGACCTGAGTCATGCTCATTTATGTTTTCATTAATCATTACAATTTCTTTATTATAACAAGTGCATGCTCTTGTCGGCAGCTTTCAAATTTATTATAAGAAAATTTTAAAGTATGTTATTTATTAAATTTACATTTAATGTGAACTATATATATGTTAGTTTCTACTTTATATATTTATATATATATATATATATATATATATATATATATATATATATATATATATATATTATGGTCTGTTCTGCTCATCGTGACTCGTTGGTTGATATCTATAAAGTCAGTTCTAAGTCTCCTGAGGTCACGGGTTCAAGCCCAACTGATTGCATCTGCCTTGCAGTTCGGGATCGAGTGGTTAGACTGATACTCGAGAGAATTGCACTTCTCATTTTCTTAGTAAAAAAGCGTGTAGTGAGATTTTAGAAAAGAATTGTAGGTGTTCTCCTTTATTATAAATCATGATCGTAACATTTTATTTTGTTGATCGACACCTCTCAAGTGGGGGACCTAGGCTAAAGTTGAATCATATAAATTTAATTTTTTTTTTCTTTTTAACCTTTTAATCTCACATGCAATTACTTGTTGGCTCATCATACTGGTGTTTGTGATTTAATAGTTTTGGTTTGGTTCAATCATAATTTCTATGGTCTTATTTTTCTATTATTTTTCTTAAAATACTTGGACTTCCCTTTCCACGTTAAAAATGATATTTTTTAAAAAATAAATTATGAAAAATGAATCATGAGAAAGTGAATTTAGGAAACCAAAAATGTTGCTTGTGCTGGCATGGCATGGCATGGCATGTCAATCATTATTTACAAGCAAAATTTTACTATTTTAATATTTATTTGTTTTTCTAGCCCTATTCCTTGTTATGAACTTATGATATGAATTTTTATTTTTAAAAAATAAATTATTTTTAATAAAATAAATATCTAGAGAAATATATATGTAGAGATTAAATAGAGTTATTGTAATCAATACAAAAAAAAAAAATTTGTATCTATTGTAACACAAACTAGCTGCACTTATTAGTATCATCATATCCCACCCTATGGCAGTGCTTATAAACACTGTGATTTTTAAATATTTGGCGCCCTATTCAAGTTTGCTCCCCACCAAAATGTATCATTTGCCCAACCCTCCTCTCATGCCTTGATTTCATTTTGGTGATTTCTTCCCCACGAAGTTTATCCCAATCCTGCTCTCTCACACTCGATCCCTCTCTCCCGGCCAACAATCGTTTGATCTCTCTCTCCCGACCGTTGATCTCTTCTGCCGGCAACGCTTCCTATTTTTCGGCAAGGAAAGAATCTATTTTGGGTTCATCTCTTAAACTTTCTAATTATCACATTTACTAAATCCAGGAGTTCAATGGATTACCTTTTATTAATTTAAATAGACACAAAATCTTTAATTAACTTGATAAATTATAAGTAATGATTAATTGAAATAATAATGCCCTTGCCAACATTAGTTGTTCTATGTTGTTTAAAATGGTGAATGAAAATTTTTCTTCGAATTAAATAAATCTTGTTTGTATCAACTATTATGCATCTAATGTGAATGTGACATGACCTGCTTCAATTTTAGGATCGATTAGGATCATGGTAAACTTTTCTTGGCAAAGTTGTCGTTCAAAAATTTCTGTGTTTTCAAAAGTAACAATGATGATTCTAATCACTCTTCCAACACATTTTATTTTTCACATATATTTTGCATCTCCTAACAAGTTATCATATCTATTAACTTAATAAGAAAAAAAAAAACTTTCATTAGAGAAGTGAGGTGTTGATCTTAGCAATTTGCCTTTGCTTAATTGAGCAAAGTGTTGCACCTCTAAAGAGCAGTGTGGGCTTTGTAACATTAAGCTTAGGAAGCTCGACTTTGCCTCATCTTTGGGTAGCAATTCTTAGTTATAGCTTTATTATAAAATTTTGGATGGTTTACATACATATGTTGACCTCAATTTTGATGAGGTCTAGTTTCTTCTTTTTGAAGCATAAGATATAGCTATAGGACTTTCCTGTTGACTGTCCTAGATGACTAGTGATGGAAAGCACCCTCTTAGAAATTATAAACACTTCTTTACTCTTTTTGGGGTTTCACATGTGTGGTTTTAACATCTAGCACTTAGAAAGATGAAACCAACATGAGCTCAAGATGTTGATCACATCACCAAATCTTTTGAATTAATCAAAACATAATTACGTCAACCCAAACTTAAGCTCAAAATGCTAATCACATCACCAAATCCAACCTTTTTTGTGGCATGGACCAATGGATCTCTATATTAAGCAAACCCCCTCCCCTTATTTGGTTAACTCACTAATCCATGCAGCCAACATACCTAGCTTCTAAACTAATCACCATTAAACCTCTACTAACCTTCCAGAGCAAGTTAACCAACACCCCTAGCCTGGCCGGCCTCCCTAGTGGTCGAAAAAACCCAAAACCAAGAAGACTAACCAAGACTTAAACCCTAACTCTCACCCATCTAATGTGGCAATCCCTAATTGGACAATTGTGTTGTTTCCCTCTCCACCTAAGCTAACTTACCCCTGTCAATAGAAGCTTTGAGCCTTTCCCTTGGTCGGGATTATAAATTGGCCACCTCCACGACCAAAACATGAGAAAGACGAGAACCTAAGGGAAACTCTGTTCAATTGCTTACAGAGCCTCTCCCAGTGTCCCTAAGCTCGTTCCAATCCTTGCTAGCCCATCCCCACACTGTCCAGCCCTAGTTTTGAGTTCAAAACCAAGGCACTTCATGATCATACCACCAAGTCCACCAAAGCTCCAAATTGACTTGCTCTTAAGCTTCACTACAGCTTAAGAACACTTCCTGATCACTCTAACCTATACCTAGACCAAACCCGAACTACCCTCCGACCAAGAACATACAAAGGCCTCATCACAGTTCAGCAAAGTTTAGTTATATTGATGAGTAACGCTAAGGATAACGTCTATTTCTGATTAACTTGCGAACTATAGTTGTAGGGGTGGATAAATCTGAAACTAACTATTGGAAAATAGGAATGGGAGCTTGAGACCCACTCTCCTCAACACTTCCATCACTGCCCTGCACTGTGACCTATGGTAGGCCATCAAATCTTACCAACTTGGATTCATAGGGAGCTACTTCAGAAATTGTACCAGACTTGTCCTTGTACATAACCTTCTCAATAAAAATCACATTTCTGCTTCTTATGATCTTTTGATCCTAATCATCCCAAAATTGATAACCAAAGGCCTCGTCTCCATAGCTAATGAAATAGTGATTCTTTGACTTAGCTTGAAGTTTTCTATGAGCATAAGAGTTGATAAGAACATAAAAGAGACAGCCAAAATTTTTATTGTGAAAAAATTTGACATCTTTCCCACTATAGACCTCCTCAAGAAATTCACAATTTAATAGAACAGTTGAGAACATGCAATTTCATGCTCCTAGCATGCTCATTAATGGTCATGTTCATATGTTTTGCAACTTCATTTTGTTGTGGTGTCCCCAGAATGGTCTTCTTCATTCTGATACCCTGAGCTGCACAGTACTCTTTGAACCCATGTTGAAAGGTTCTCCATCAGCCAGATAAATCTTCCCAAAATCACCTGCAACATAATTTCGTATTAACTCCCCGTGGGAAGATGTATGGAAGGAAACCCCAGAATCCAATATCCAGTAATCAATATAATTGTGAATTGCAACCAATATTGCATCTTGTACTTCTTCAGTTACAATATTAACACTGACGTTCTTTGTCTTCTTATGATTTTTGCAATTTTTCTTTATGTTGCCAATTTTTGCCACAATTTCGGCAGGCTGCTTATTGACTAGGCCTTGACTTGCTCTTACCTCTGTGCTTCAATTTTGATCTTCCTCTGTTTGAGTTCCTGTCATGTGATCTCCCTCTAGAATCAATATTTAGTGCTAAACTCGAATAGAAATCTCATTAGAATCTTTCATGCACACCTCTTCAGACAAAATCAAATCACGAATATCATCATATTTCAGCTTAGATTTACTTGCAAAATTGCTAGCAGTCATCCTCATGGCTTTCCAACTATTTGATAATGAAGCCAATAATATCAGTGGACATATATCATCATCAAATTAAATTTCAACAGACGATAATTGATTTGTGATGATATTAAAATCATTCAGATGTTGTGCAATAGTTGTACCATCCATTATCTTTAAATTGAATAACTTTTTCATCAGATGCACCGTGTTATTCGCTGATGGCTTTCATACGTACCTGACAAAGCTGTTATGAGATCTGTAGTTGTTATTTCCTTGATGACGTTGTGTGCAACGGATCTCGACAAAGTTAATCGAATAACCCCAGAATTTGTCGATCCAACAAATTCCATTGAGCTTAAGCCATCTTTCCAATCGCTTTCCCAATAACGAAAGATGAATTTTCTTTTCATAGAGATAGTCCTCTACCTGCATCCTCCAGTAACCAAAATCCATGCCATCAAACTTCTCGATTCATGATACTTTCACTTCATCTCCGGTCATCATTTTCCCTCATACCTGAACCACGGCTCTAATACCAATTGTTGTGAAAAATAACGACAATAAAGTGAAAAAAGAAACAAGAAATCGCAAAACAGCAATATAGAGACTCACAGATTTACGTGGTTCGACAAATTGCCTAAGTCCACGGGATTTGCAGAGGATTTTATTACTTTGAAGATCACACACAGCCGACAACTTCGACTTACAAGAAAGAAGTTATTTCTCTTCTTCCCTCTCTCTCTCTCCCTCTCCTTCTCTCTCTATCTCTTCTTCTAAAGCCGCCGAAGAAGAAACCTGCAAGAACAATGAGAGAAGAAGCTTTCAGTTTTTGACCTTTCAGTAAGTAATCACCGAAAGCAATTACACGCAAAGGGAGAAGATGAATATCATGATAGACTTCTTGCTTTTTTTTTTTAATCTACAATGTTCGGTCCAACAAGGAAACACCTCAAACTCATGAATTCTAGAGAGGAAGGCGGTAGCAGGCAGGAGAAGTAGGCAAGCAAGTAGGAGCGATGATTCACGAATCCAGGGAAGAAGTGGGAGCAAGGAACAAAATGAGATGTATTTAATACTTTTAAATATATTCAATAAGTGCAAAAAACTGCCCAAATAAGAAATGTAGTAGACGGGGCTCCACATAATACAACAATATGCATTTGGCTGTAAGCAAGATTATTTTTGTAAGATTTAGTACATTTGTTAAATCCACCCTCTCATTTCATCTAGTAAACCCAAATTTAAATTGAATCAAAAGAAAATTGTGACTCATTAAATCCATAAATCCATGAAAACTTAAGCAGTTTAATGTTTAATTGGACTTTATAAGTCCGATGATCAAGTAAATTCTGCAAAAAAAAAAATTCATAAATCCGAGACCTTGAATTTAATTGGACTTTATTATGCAAATTAGTATGTCCATGGAGGCAAAACTCAAGACCTTAAATTCGAAAATTCATAAATCCATAAAACTTAAGAATTGTAATGTTTTGTTGGATTCCATAAGTCCGATCATAAATTCTATTGAAAGGCGCTACGAAACATCTCCTAACACTTACAAGTGTTCATCTTCACCAAACCTTCAATGTTCTTCTTCCCAAATGTTCGTCTTCCTAAATGGCTAGAAAAACAAACTAATATTAAAATAAAAAAATGTTTGTGATGCATGTTTCCTGGATTATGTGTGGTCACAAATTTCTTACAACATCAATGATGCTCGGGCTGAATTAGGTTTGTCCAGGGTGGCCAATTCCCCCTCCTAGATATTTTTTTTATTTCTTATGTAGCTTAGGCAATTTAGTAATTTTGCCCCCTATCACTAAAGATATATTTTCTAGCCAAATATTTTAAAAATATTAGTTATTCAGTGATTTTGTTAGTGATTTTGCCTGTCTAGACAAATAATGTTGATTCTGTCTGTGGTGGTGATAGCGAGTGGTTGCTAATATCATTCTGTCACTACAAATTAGACGTTTCACAAATTTTTTAAGGACCACAAAACTATAATACTTGAATAGGGCAATGTTGCATTATTCCTTTTCTTGTCCAATCCTCCTTTGTTTCCAATTACATCTATTTGTGCCAACATCTTAGTGATTAATTGGCTGTGCTTGATAATATTGCATGTGAAGTTGCTTTAGATTCCATTATTTGGAAAAGTATATTTAGCTATTTACATATCCAACCCAAATTACTTTTTAAATTTGTAATTTAAAAAAAATGAAATATATATTTTCATGCGCAGATAAGATAGTATATACGTAAAAATTGAAGTATATGTGCTAAATATCTAAATATATAGAGATCAAGTGATATGTAGGGGTGTAAAGGAGTCGAACACGAGCGAGTCGTGTTCGGCTCGTTTGCTTAACGAGACGAACACCAGCTGTTCATGAACAAAGAGTCCTTTTAACAACCATAATCATGTAGTCATAAGACATAAGACAATAAGGGTTTAAGCAATTTTTTAAAAGTATTATTTATATTAAAATATCATTTGAATCTAATTTAATAATTTTTATTCTATTTTCTTAATCAATATTTTAATTGATTATAAATCTTTGTAGCCTTGTAGTCAA